>LATX02000254.1:0-186735 GCA_001466705.2 Moniliophthora roreri
ACTGGACTCAGACCCAGATGATGATAGAGATCTCAACTGCGGTTCTAGAGGAGATGGAAAAGAAGAAGAACAAAGGATCGAAGGTCGCGACACCGGACCCTTTCGAAGGGGACAGGAAGGACACCAAGAGATTCCTAATGGAGACCAAAATTTACCTCCGCATGCACCCCACCGAATATGATAACGACGAAAAGAAGTGTTTATTTTTACTGTCCTACCTGCGAGGAAAGAACACCGAATCATGGAAGAATGGACAAAGTGCGAAGATCTTTGAACCCAAGAGTGGGGCAACACCCCTGACGTTTCAGACACTCAAAGATGAGTTCAAAAAACATTATCTGCCGGCTGATATACAGGCTGAAGCACAGATCCGAATCGAAGAAGCAAAAATGACAGATCGTGCCGACAACTACGTAAACGATTTCCAAGTTATGGCCGATGAATCAAGATACGGCGATCAAGCGCTCATACACATCTTTCGCAAGAGGTTACCCAACTCTCTATCGGCAAAGATCTTGAATCAGCCGCAGGGTCGACCTGCTGATCTTGAAGGATGGTATGAAGCAGCAATCCGATATGATGAACAATACAAGTACTACGAAGCCGTTCAAAAACCGAAAAGGTTCCAGATCGTTGACGATAAGAAAAAGAAGGTTTCAATCAACCGCATGACCAATCAGCTGAGCGACGAAGAACAAAAGAAGTATATGGCCGATGGACGATGCTTCCGATGCGCTAAACAGGGACACATGTCTCGGGATTGCCCGACGAAACAGGGAGGAGAAGTCAAAGAAGAGAAGAAGAAGCTCAGTGCCCGAGAAGCCTACGCAAAAATCCGGGCCATTGTACAGGACCAGGACATGGAGAAGCAGACAGAGATCTTGGACATTATGGAAGCAGAGGGTTTTTGAAGTGGCAGAAGAGGCTGACGCTCTCCCCGCCACCCCCAATATCTATTTCAAATGTTGTATTAGCTAAGCAGTCACGAAACTCTATGCACATTCCCCTTGTTTACAACAACGAAATAGGAAAAGTCGGAACGAACGCGCTCCTAGATTCTGGAGCAGGAGGACTCTTCATGAGTCCTGAAAAGGCCTCGGAACTAGGCCTCGAACAAACGAAGCTACCCCATCGAATCAAGGTATTCAATGTCGATGGGACGGCCAACAAAACGGCATGGATTACAAGATCAGTAACGGCCACATACACTGTGGGAACTAAACGGCTAACGGATACCTTCTTCATTTCGGGCTTGGGAAGCGAAGAAGTTATTTTGGGACTACCCTGGCTACGGAAGTACAATCCCAGCGTGGATTGGACCACGGGACGAACTACTTTCCCCAATAAATGGTACATCAGGATTCCTCGCATATCCGGGATCTTGGACTACGAAGCACCAGAGGAACTTATTCATCGGGTCAATATCAGAGCTAAGTTGTCCACCTCCCAGAAACTACAGCACGACGCTGACGATAATCACCCGGTTACGACCACGACAATACCCGAGTACTTGTCTCAATACCAAGGGCAATTCGAAGATAAAGAAGCCGAACGCTTTCCAATATTGCAGTCATATGATCACGCAATCGAGCTCAAACCAGAATTTACCCCACGAGATTGCAAGGTTTACTCCCTCACGGCTTTGGAACAGGCGGAACTGGACAACTTCCTCGCGGAGAATCTCCGGAAAGGATACATCCGGAAGTCTAAATCTCCGATGGCATCCCCGTTCTTCTTTGTAGGAAAGAAGGAGAAAGGGAAGCTACGACCAACTCAAGATTACAGGAGATTGAGCCACGGGACCGTAAAAAATGTATACTCTCTACCCCTCGTCTCTGATCTAATCGACAGACTCAATGGTGCTACGATCTTCTCGAAACTGGACCTTCGGAACGGTTACAATAACGTCAGAATCAAGGATGGGGACCAGTGGAAAGCGGCCTTCAAGACTAATAGGGGGCTTTTCGAACCCACCGTTATGTTTTTTGGATTGATGAACAGCCCGGCGACCTTTCAGGCATTTATGGATGACGTACTACAAGACTTCATGGCCGAAGGATGGTGCCTAGTATACATGGACGACATCCTCATCTATTCGCAAAACGAAGAACAACACCGAGAACGGACCATGCGGCTTCTGCAACGATTAAAGGAACAGGACCTGTACTTGAAGCCTCACAAATGCAAGTTTGACGTCCACGAAATCGACTTCCTGGGACTCGTTATCAGGCCAGGACAAATCGCGATGGACCCTACAAAGTTATCAGGAATCAGCAAATGGCCAGCACCGTGAACTGTGACCGGAGTACGAAGCTTTACGGGGTTTACGAACTTTTACCGGAAATTTATCGGAAATTATTCTGCAATCGCGAAGCCACTCTATGACTTGACAAAAAAGGGGGTGCCGTTCAATTGGACCACGGAATGTGACCAGGCGTTTAACACATTGAAGCGACGTTTCCAACAAGAACCCGTGCTGCGGCTACCGGATCCGGCGCGAGCATTCGTTATTGAGACTGACGCTTCAAAATGGGCATCAGGAGGGGTCTTACGACAAGAGGGACTGGACGGAGAATTACACCCATGCGGATACATCTCACATGCGTTTGATGCAACAGAAAGGAACTACGAGATTTATGACAGAGAACTCTTTGCAATTGTGCGGGCACTGCAGACCTGGAGACATTATTTGATGGAAGGCCCCCACCCGGTGACTGTCCTATGCGATCATAAGAATCTGACTTACTTCCGGACAGCACAGAAATTGAATCGGCGGCAAGCTAGATGGAGCCTTATCTTGTCAATGTTCGACTTGCGACTGGTGCACGTCCCAGGACGAGAGATGGTACAATCGGATGCGTTATCGCGAAGGGATGATCATGTCCAGGGGATCGATGATGATAACGACGATGTCATCCTCTTGCCGGAACGGCTATTCATCAATGTTGTCGATCTAGACTTACAAGCTAAGTTAAAAGATCGTCTGGGGTCCGATGACTTTCACAAGATGACACTAGAATCGTTAACTACGAAGGGGTTGCCACCGATCAAGTCGGCGCTGTCGGATTGGGAAGTGAACGATAGCCTCATACGGTATCGAGGCCGGATCTATGTGCCAGACGACGTAGTACTCCGACGAGAAATCACGAGGACGATTCACGAGGGACAGCCGTTTGGACATCCGGGACAGTTTGGGACGTTGGACTTAGTACAGAGGGATTATTGGTGGCCGGGAATGGCGAAGTTCGTGAAAAGCTTCGTGGACGGCTGCGCGGTTTGCCAACAAATGAAGATCAATACCCATCCGACGAAGGTTGGCTTACAGCCGATCGCGGGAGTACCCAATGCAACCCCTTTCCAGGTGATCACGATGGATCTAGTAACGGACTTGCCAGAGTCACACGGTTTTGATACTATAATGGTCGTGGTAGACCATTCGTCTTTGAAGGGGGTAATTTTTATCCCATGCACCAAAACATTGGACGCCCCCCAGGCGGCGGAACTCCTCTTACGAAACATATACAAACGATACGGATTACCGGACAAAATCATATCCGATCGAGACCCCAGATTCGTGGCAGCTGTCTCTCAAGAAACAATGAGACTTCTGGGAGTCAAACATGCGATGAGTACCGCTTATCATCCACAAAGTGACGGAGAAACTGAAAGGGTCAATCAGGAAATGGAAATTTACCTGAGAATGTTTTGCTCAAAGGAACAAACTGAATGGAGCTCGTACCTACACATGGCGGAATTCGCTCACAACAATAGGACTCACTCCGTGACACGAAATTCTCCATTCTTCATGATTATGGGTTACAACCCGAGACCGTTACCCACGGCATTCGAACCGACCTCCGTCCCATCAGTGGAAGAATGGCTGAATAAGCTGCGGAAGTTACGAGGAGATGTAGCAGGAATGATGGAGATAGCGCAAAGAAAGATGATCAAAAGAGCAGAAAAGGGGACGGATAAGTTCATAGAAGGGCAAAAGGTGTGGCTAGAAGGGAAGAACCTGGACTTCGGATATCCAAGCAAAAAACTCTCCCCCAAACGAGAAGGACCTTTTGTTATCGACAAGGTCATGGGGCCGGTAACATACAGGCTCAAACTCCCGCATCAGTGGAAAATCCACCCCGTTTTCCACGCTGGGTTACTAAGGCCGTACAAAGAAACTGAAGCACATGGAAGAAACTTCTTAGAACCACCACCGGACATAATAGAGGGTCACGAAGAGTTCGAAATCGAAGCCATCATTGGTCACAAGCCGCTGCGGAGACCTAGACGCTTCCTCGTGTCTTGGAAAGGGTTCGATTCGTCGCACAATGAATGGAAAACCAAACCAGAGATGGAGCTGTACCTTGACTATATAGTCAAGAACAAGCTGTAGCCGAAAGAACCCATCCCCACAATGTCCCATGCAACCAGCCCTTCCAGTAACAGTTCTTACAGCGTGCGCAGCCTGCCTGACACTCCCTCCGGAATCACTGCTTTTGCCGACGACATCACCCATACCGGACCCTTTCATCCCTCTCCCTTTGAGCTCTTATTCTTGGTCAATACCGGAGGACACGACGACACCCTTCGAAACGCGTCTGTGGGACAGCCCCACCTACAGTACGCCATTGACGGTCTTATACGACTTCGGGCCCAATGTGTCTCCCTCAATGCAATCATTGAGGAGACAAATGTATACCCGGCTAATCTTGTGTTCAATGCAGTAGCCGCGGGACCCGCCCCGTTGATCCTGCAGGGGCCGATAACAGTACCTCCCCTTCCTCCTCATTCTGATCCCTTTGAACCACAACTCTCCATTCCTACGCCTCCTTTAGGTTCCTTCTCCACGGACGTTTGCGACACAGATCCAAATAGTCCAGAGTTCCTACGAGCAACGGCAACGTACAACGCAAGGATCCGGGCAGCTGTGGAGCTTGCCCGCGATCAGCACAACTTTTGCCCCCGTTATACCCAAACAGAGCCTGTTTTACCTCGGCAGGCTGATCCCTCCGCCGTGGTCCCCAAGCTCGAGTCCCCCGCCAGTCCTGATCCCATCAAGTCCGAACCCGATTCCAATGCCTCCTCCGACCTCGTCTATCCCTCTGACAGCTCAAGTAGGGATTCGAGCCCCATATACGCCCAGTCCATTGGTGTCGCCACGGCATCTCCCTCTCCGACCCCCGGGCCTTCGAGCCCCAAACCTCAGCCCGAGTCTCCACCAGCACCCGCTCCCTCAGACCCCTTCAACCCCTTCGACGTCAACGATGAACCCCTTGCCCCCTCCACAGTACCTTTCCTGGCAAGTGGGCAATTCAACCCCGCCTTCGTTAGTATCCGAGACATCGCCCACGCCAACCCTGGAGTACCGCTCGACGCGAGAACGTATACCAACACCTGGGGTGACTGGACCCCGACCCGATACAGCCCCGCCGATTGGAGCTCCACCCGGTATAGTGGAACCAGCTTCAGTATGGGACGACGAGACCGTCTCCGAAACACCGGAACAGGCGGAGCGGCGGGCGACCGTGGAGGAAGTTCACGAATTTCTTTGTGCCCTGTGTGCCGAGTGGCGTACCACCGCGCCCAACACTGTCCGAGCTATCGTTGCAAGGAGTGCGGACTATTTGCACCTGGGCATATACCTTGGCATTGTAGTCTCCGACGAAGGCCACATCGGTTTCCTAGAACGGACAATCCCGGGAGCACACGGCCTCCTAACTACGATCTCTATGGGTGTGACTACGACGATGACCTCCACGGAGACAGAGAACAGTAATGGACAGGAAGCCGGTGAAGTGACTGATCCTGACGACTTGGTGCCGATGTTTGTGGGGATTCCCGACCATGGGCCGCAAGACGTGACTCTGCTGGACGGTCGGGTCGTACAAGTGGTCAGAATGGGATCTGCCATGTAAAGACGGGCTAGTGTTACGAACACAGACATTTTCTCTTTTTCTCTTGTAAACTATCATGTGGACCGTGTTCTCTCTGTACTATCATCTGACCATGCTTCTCTTTTCAGTTTCTTCTTCTATAAACTCGATAAAGACTCCAATGTAACTTTACTAATCGTTCGATACATTTCCAAGACGTTCTAGTAGTTACAAACGAGTACATACATTGTACGTATTTAAGACTGGACGATTGGGTCGTAGCTCTCCAGCTTGACCTGGTTGAATCATACCTTGTGCTAGCAAAGAACCGCTGGAACTCAGAACCTCAGAAACCTCTGAGCAAACTCGAACTTGAACCTTAGAAACTCTTCATTGCCTTCGGGTTTTGTAGAGGTTGTTGACGTTGCTGTGCAAGTGACGTAACAGGTACAGGAAATGAGCATATTGATGCTTTCCTGTAGCTCAAAAAATCCACATCCAAGGTATGAAGCTCCACTCAACCCATCCAATGTCACCAGTGTTCATAGCCCAAGATATTTCCTCATATAATAGAAAGAGTTGCTGCCATTGCAGCATGTTCTCAAAGGTGAGATCCCATGCCTGTAATAATAGTTTCATGTCCTGAACTGAGTCACCCACATCACAGACATACTCTCTGCAGAGTATGGTGGCAAGTTTCTCCAAATTATCATAGGAGGGGTCTGACACAGCAAATTCCTTGAGGCTTTCATATGATGTATATTTTGCCACCACACTGTGCCAGCAATCAGCTCATTCCACAGCTCCAATATGCTGAATGACTTCATGCATCTGGCAGAATCCTGGACCCTTTTTAATTTTTCCAGTCTCATTTGGGCAGGTCTTGCAGGAACTTCCAATGATTGAACCATTGTCAACAATTGAGCTTTGTAGACATATAGAGTGGGTCAGGAAACTCCTCTATGAATGCTTTCAAGATTTTACCATTATCAAATGTTTTTGAGCCTTTGTTCTTGATCTGCTCTTGTGACTCCATGTTGAAGGGGAATGAAAGTTCCAGAGGTGAGATGGATGAGGTTTGAGCTTTTGTCATGAATATTTGGTGTTGCATGGGACTGATTTATGTCAACATTATCAAATGTGATCCCAGAAAGCAAGTGTCAGCCAAGTTCTTCAACATCAATAGCATGGTCCTTCTGGAGAGTATGAACCATTTTATCAATAATGGAGCTTGACACTGACACTCCTAGATAGGCTAGGACCTCAATGATACTAGCTGCAGCACTATTGGTATGCAGGAAAATACCCAGAAGTGCTTAAAGAGTATTGCATCAGCTGTTGATGCTCTGCATAAGCAGGCTAACACAGACAACCTGCTTCTTTTCAGCAGATAAATACAGGTATAGATAGCATTATATTCAAGATAACCACAATGTGAACCAAAGCCTCCCTCTGCATTTCAGCTTGCTCTTCTTGGTTGGCCAGTATCTCATTCTCATCCTCAGTATCTTTCTGCTCCAAATCTCCTCCCTCACTATTAAAGAGGTCTTGCACCCTGCCCACATCTTCTTTGTCCTTCCCCTTTCCCTTTTTGGACCTGCAATACTGTTTCCTTGCTACTCAAGCCTTGGCTAGTCTTGTCCATCTGCACTCAACAACCTTTCCATCAGTTGCCAGATATATGATGCATGGTCTTCTATGTGAGAAGAAAGGTGATCGATATCAATTTCTTCCAGATCTTATCATTTTGCATTTACTGCATTGAAATGGAAGCCAGTATTGATATTTGTGAGGCATAAGATCTCATCAGTGAAAATCTGTGTGGCCTTCTGTATAGACCATGACACAATGTCAGGACTGACCCTGGGGTTCTGCTTTAATGCATCAAGTATGGAAGGGCCAGTGATGTTGTAGCGATCATAAATGTCACTGTGGCAGAGTGCAGAGAGAATAAATGACTTGGGAGAGATATTGAACTGGCTCTGCAGCTCTTCAAATATTCGGGAAATAATGTCAGAGGTCATCAAGTTGTGGGGTGTCAAGCAAGAACCAATGTTGTATTAGAGACCCTGCTAGTACTCTACACTTTGAAATTCAAGACAGAGGACTCAGCCGGCGTGCGTTATCATAAACCCAATCAAGCGGTGAACCAGTGATGCAACTACCTTTGCAAATGATGCCTAAGAGCGGACCAGGTTAAGGCAGAATAGGCGGCCCGATAACATTGTGCCAGCCGCCCTGTGAAGAGTTTGTGGGATTTAGGTCGCGATGTGATTGGCTGATGACTCTCTTCATAGGACGGATGGGAAGGAGCCTGTTCATTTCATGATTTGAGACTTCAATTGTTAAAGGTATATCAAATCGAGACCACAACGAAGCTAATGGCGATGCTCTAGTAATCGCAATCGTCCAAGGTCAATAAGGTAACAACCCTACAACCCTATGCCAATCCCGAGTCCAAGCGAAATCCCGATCGACGCACCCAAATCAACAAAGACCCCAATTCCCAACTGCACAAGTATATCGCCTAGATCAACCAAAACACTAACGGCCAAATTCACATATACGCTGACGTCGGTCAATAGACCTCCCAGCACGGTTGTGACAACGTCGACGCCGAGGGACGCCTGAACAGAGGTGGCGAGATCGACAATGAGCTACGGGGTGTCCATTAAGTAGTCAGACACTGAGAGACGAAAAAACAATTTACCGAGATGATCGCGTAAGTAGCCTGACCAACTTCTTGGGAGTTTCGGCCGCCAAAGATGATACCAATGTCGACCTTGGCCTCGATGTGGGCCTGTAGAGCCGCGTGCACTTGGCTGATGTGTCCCTGGATGGTTTTGGCGTGTTTCTGCAATTTATCTGCAGAAATGGCTTTGTCGCTTTCTGTTCCAGACGCAAAAGATGTCAGGTTGGTCCAACCGTATAAACGAAACTGGACTCACTAACGGCATCAACCTCAACTTTGATCTTGGCTGCAACCGCGATCAAGATATCGTACACATTCTGGTTTGCGCGGATATCCAGGGCTCCGAGCTCAGGGAGAGGAGAAGGTGAACGAGCTTCAAGAGGAGCAACGACGCCAACGTTAGCCTTGGGGTTCGGAAGGGCAGAGACCTGCCAGTTTAGGGCGAAAAGGAAGAAAAAGAGCGAAAGGACTGTGCGCCAAGTTTGCATATTAAATGGATGGCTGAGCTAATGGGGAGATGATTGTCAAGCTGGATTGCCCAAGCCTTTTTATAATGCCCTAACGCATCCGCGAATGCATAACTTGGACCGTACAAACGCGTGCTCAGACTGACTGAAAGGGTATTCAAAATCGGGTGTTTGAAGATGAATAGCGAGGCACATTACGGAAATAGCGAAGCATATTACGACGTCCGACGGGTAACGGGCGTCCGGAGGTTGCAACCTCGACTCGCTGGCAGGATGGATTGGATACGACTAGGTTAGCCCTGAGCATGATAGTAAATCATCTGGCTGGCGATTGTGGTTCAGAATGGGCTGCAGAGGAGCGAAAGGCGAACGCATGCCTTGGGTGATTTCGCCATTTTTAGAAACGCGAAGCCGCCGCCTCAAGGCTCAATGCTCATCCTTTTCTCATCCGCGGCGGAGACGATAGGCTAGATAAAGATGCCATTTCCCGACCGTCCCGTCACTGTCACGATCAGTATGCGACCGACAGATAGTGACAATGCCTGAAAGCATCTTCTGAACATAAGAACGCGCCATTGCTATGCAACTACCTGCTCGTAAGTAGCCTCCTTCGCGTTCGATGCCTTTTGTCTCATTCAAACTTGACCCACTCGCCTGCACAGCCTCCATCAACCTTTTTCTGTCTGCTCCCCCTTAGCCTCCTGAATCTTTCTACCACCCTGGGTAGCATCCCTGACGCGGACCTAAATCTGAGAAGTAAACGCGGGTACGTCATTCGGGAAGTATCTTCTAAGGAAGGCTCGGATGGCTATCCTGAGGTTTGCCGCCGTCTAGGAAGTAATTTGTACTGATGGCGAGGAGTGTGGGCAGGACTGAGAGCGGTTATGCGCAAATGGATCCGCTGAGACGGCGTAGACAATTCATAGGGCAAGCGGTTCTTCCAAATGTGACTCGGTCTGTGTAGCTTTGATAGTTGTTAGCCAATAGTCGTGAAAGGGGAAAGTAGAGACATACGTTCAATAACCCGCTAAATATTTAATCCGCCGAGTCAATACCGAGTCCTGGACATGCCCATACACCTTCTTGAGTGTTGCCGCTACACTTGTCCAAGAAGTGCTGATTCAGCGTAGGTTAACAGAGGCGTCAAATCGGCGTGACTAGGTTGCGAGATTTGACGAGCTGTGCTGGGGAGCATCAGTCCAGCTTTCATAAAGGAAGAAAATGAATCGGCGACATACAGAGAGCCGATTGCTGAGAATAGATTCCTGACCGAGCCTTAGAGCATCTCGAAGAGTGCTGAGAATGGTTCCGCATCCAAAGCTCGAAGGAGGGGGATGCATCGCTTCCAGTCACGTTCAGGACGGAACTAGCGGCATGCACAACATGGGTGGCAGGCACGCTTCAGGCCATAGCCTCGTCGTCGGTGCGCCGTGGTAATCTTGGTTTAGAGATCCTGTGGTAGCATCAGCATGGAATCTTTACAAGAGTGTTAAGCACTCACTAGGATTTAATAGGGTTGTTTGTATTGATATCTTGAGCGAACGCGCAGAGGCAGTGATCAGTCAGGTATTTGACCTGTGTTTGCCGGATCGGGAGAATGCAAAGTTGATCAGGGGCACAATTGCTTCTGACAAAGGTATAGAAGAATCGCAGAGGACTATTGGTACGTGAACTGATGAAGGATACCAGGTCCAGCGTGAGTACCCGTAAAGAGAGGTGCACGACAACATGCCGCAACCAAGGGGAGGTTGCAGGTTGGCAACACGAGTCCCCGATAGAGGACCTGAGGGCCGAGAGGCGTGAACAAAAGGATAAGTGCGCTATCGCGTAAACTCCCTGTTCAAAGGACAAGTGGTATCCGCATCGCTGGCACTACTCGAGGGGCTCGAGGGGTTGACTACGGAAAGAATAGAGCTAAGAGTGCTTCTGATGATGTCGCTGGTTCGGAAGGAGTCTGTAGGGGCGTGAGCTTGATGGAACAGTCACAATAGCTAGCAGAACACACCAATGATGAGCCAGCGAAGAGACTGATGATAAGCGAGAGTGGCCGGAGAGAACAAAAGTCGTTAGCGGCTGAAGATGGACGTGAAAGAGTAGACGCACGTTTCACACTGCCCATTGCAAAGAGATTACCACTTCATTTCATCCAATTATCTGATCATCTCAGTTCACCATGTTAAGCATCTCACTTGAAGCTAACCCGTCCTCTTTTTGGTCGCTATTGACGGTGTCGAGCCTTTCGCTCCAACATGAGCACGTCCGGCGAGGGATCTTGCTAGCAATGAGGGGATAACCACAAAATATTTTCATCTCTTGTGAATGAATCCTGTGGATCCTGTAAAACTCATCAGAGATAGGAATCGCTAATGATATTCGTAGCGACAAACCAACATTATTGGGCCGTTTACACCGTCTTCCTAAGGGGCAATCCGAAAAGTAAAGTTGATCTGAATTGGTGAATCTTAAAGGTGTGTAGAAATGTTAGAGATTGGGAAGACGAAAATAGCTCGAGCGAGTTGATGATGGTCGAGGAAGAGTGACGGCGCTTACGTGCTCACTGCTTTCAACCGCGTCGCTACTTTTGAACCTCCAAAATCTAAACGGTGGGACAAGTTACTTCATTTCGAGGACTGAATATTGGAATAAATCAATCATGTTCGTAATATTACGAGTATACGAGTGTCCATGCAGGTATGCATGCAAAGAACCCCCAAATAGCTATTTCAAGTAGCCCTTTCGAGCCCTAAATGTCCAAGAGCTCTTTTTTTTACAACGAAATAGTAACCCCCACTCTCTCACTCAAACTGATAAAGGCACTAATACCCAACCCATTAAGCGTCACACTCAGATTAACCACGACAGTAACCGCAACATTCAAAAAGACTGCAAAGTCTTGGAATATAGGTGCGACGATGGCTGCGACGAGGTCAACATTGATGGTACCATAGACGTGATTGACGAGGTCCACGACGAGCTGATAGGGTATGGAGGTGGAGAGTTTTAGTATTATGCAGATCAAGGAGGAAAAGAAAAGGACGTACGTTGACCAATGCAGCAATGGCCACGGCTATTTCATAGGTACTGTGATACCCAAAGATGAGATCGACCTCGACTCCAACGTCGCGGTACGCTTTGAAGGCAGCCGGAATGTAGGCGATATGTCCCGCGATTATGTCAACGTGGTGTTGGACAATCTCGGTGGTAAGTCGATCGTAGCTCTCTGTCCAAAAGCAGGGAGAGAGAGAGCGGATGGGGTGGTTAGCTCAAGTTTCGAAAATAAAAAAGCGTAGAGACGAGACTCACTAACGGCATTAACCTCATTTTGAATCCTAACCATAACGTCGAGTATGATATCGTACACGTTCCTATTCTCGATGTTATCGCGTTTTTTGTGGGTTTCTTGATTGACATCGGGCAGAACCCTAATTTCTAAAGGTGAACGAGGTCGAATTCCAGCAAGTGCACCACCGTCGCCTGCCTTGGGGCTCGGGAGAGCAGAGACCTGCCAGTTCAAGGTGAAGAAAAAGAGGAAGAGTGAAAGAACTGAACGCCAAGTTTGCATATCGGAGTGTCGTTAAAGCGTGAAGACCTGCAGAGAAGGTTGAAATCGGTAAGTGGTACTTACCTGAGCTTTTATACTCAACAGGCGCGTACAAGCGCGTACCTAGATCATCCGAGAACGGAAGAAAATGCAGAGTCGGGTGTTTGGAGATGTATATGGGACCGGAATTACGCAATGCAAGCGCAATAGGCAGTGCACCTAAGAGCGTGTCGGGACAAGCCTGACGATCAAGGCAACGCCAAACCGACTCTTACTTACCTAACTTAGGCCTTGCTCGGGAGCCCAGGTCAACCGGACCAGGATTTTTTGTTGCACCCTCCTTACCCCACGCCACTAGCGGAAAAGCTCTGAGGGTCAATCTCACCCAGGGTGAATTGGCCTGGGTTTCCGAGCTTGTTTGGGTTATGAAATTGAATCGCTCATATGCGGGCCGCTAAAGCCTTTGGCCAAAGGAAAGGCCGTTGATATTGCGGCCCGCCATAATGGACACAAATCCCGATTACACGCCCTCTCCGGACAGCTTTTCCCAGAGTACCAACCAGGGTCAACCAGTGGTCAACTGGTCCCGACTATCCTTGGGTGCCGAAAAAAGAGTAAGTGAGGAAGACTGTGATCTGTACTGTAAAAGTAAAGGGTGGAAACTCCCTTCAAGGGCCTGACTGGGAATTGAACCCAGGACCTCTCGCAGATGAGTAATTTCGTAGCCCAAAGCGAGAATCATGCGACTAGACCATCAGGCCAATGAAAATGTATCGTGTCTCTTTCCACTGTGTCAAGGCCAAAGCAAAGCGATGAAAGAGGGTGTATTTCCAGGATTGTATTCATGCGAGTACGTGTATGAACAGGATGCTTGGTAGTACTGTGAACGAATTTGACGTACATTCAACTGCGCACCGTATTACCGTGAATGCCCAATCTTTTCCGGGGTAGCACGGTTAACACTATGTCCTTCGAAACCCTTGGTATACTTCTCAAAAACGTCCTTCATGGGTATTCAAGCCACTACCCAACTTCGTGAGCAGTAAGCGTCGTCAAATTTTGAAAATTGGAGGTGGCGTACTGGTCGAGCGAAGACATTGAACGGCCTACCGAGTAGTGGAGATGTTCATGAGACTACAAGGAAAGGAATTGAAGTAAGAAGACGCACCAACTCACTAGACAGAACCATCGTGTCTTCATGACGCGCACGGGCGAGGCGCCTGATAAATTCCTCCGAGCCTTGCATATTCTTAATGAGCCGAGCAGTGGAGTTGAGAACTTGAGTGTGCGGGAAAGCCTTAGCACCTTGAGTTCTGTTTAAGATATTAGCGGTATCAGAAGAATGTGGTTCCCTGTGTAGGTCTGAGGAATGCCCTCTATCGGGGTGATTGAACAAACGAAGCCCACATTCGGAGATTCGTCTCGCAGATTATAGCTGTGAGGCGACGTCCTCACTCTCCGGCAAAAGCTTGAATGAAACGAAAAACTGCGCCTCGGATGAAAGCGACGAGAGCCGTAAGGTGATTTATCCGCTTTCCAGGATGAGTGGATGATTGAATGAAGTAATTTGCATGAGAGTAAGATGATGACTATGAGGTATTTGCCCTTATTGATGAAAGAATGAGGCTAGTCAGCGACAGGAGTTGCAAACGAGATTTGTAGCGACGAACCGATGTTACTAGCCTCTTTCATACCCGCTTCTTCCAAACCCAAAGCCCCAGCCCAGCTCGTACCGTTAGACGAAAGCATGCTCGCGATATATTTCAGAGAAACCGTATCTCGAGAAGAAAAAGTAAAGAGTAGTTCAGAAAGGGAATTTTGTGATAGTCGAGAAGGAAGAGCAGCGGCGTCCACGTGCACCTCTTGGTCAACCATTACGACAGGTTGCCCAGGTCATATACTGCCTTCTCTACTCGGAAGCGCGCATGCCGCGCTGGGACCTTGCTTGTCGATTGCTGGGTGTTGAGTGAAATGCCAACCCGGGCCTGGGACGATGTCCTAAGGATTGAAGCAAGTTGGGGTACATGGCAATTGCTTGGAATCGGAAGTACGTGTGCCGTGTTGGGACCTTGCTTATCGAACACTGGTGTTCTCACTGAAATACTAGCTTTGGACAATTACAGATAGGAACTCGAAACTTGAAGTTTGAAACTCTGACGACTAAAATTCGAGCGCGCGGCTTTGTTTGGAATTACATATATGCGATGCGGCAATATCGCTATATTCAGCCAAATGCTTCAAAGATCGGTAATGCTTACTTGGAAAGCTCCTTGGTGCGTATACATACTTATCGTATTGATTTCCCATACCCACGATTTTAACGGACCTCGAATAAAGCGAATAACGACGCGCGGGTCCGAATAAACTAGATGGGAGCGTAAAATTAATGGACCGTGACGGGGGTTAGACCTCAGTTGAGGGTTGAGAAATTTATGGTTCCATCATCCGTTGACGCTCTGGTGAGTCGCTGGGCTGAGCTGTACTTGTGGCCCTAAATGAGGGGTGGTCGATCAAATTGACGACAAGGTCTGAGAAAGTGTTCTGTATTACTGATTTGCATAGATTCTCATTGTTACGTTTGACAGGGGGAATCATTCACAAGTACAAACTAAACACGAGGTAATATGTAGACACCGCCCACTTGTCGAGGCCTCAGCTTACCGTCGCTATTAGGACGTTTCTCACTATACCACTCCCATTTGACTCCCACTGGTCCGCACTCGAATAGCAGATGTCTTTCTTCCCCTCTGCTCGGAATTTCTCCATTCACGGCGGTGAATTCACCTTGGTAGACAATCGTCAAACATTTCAGATCCCTGGTTCGGGTGAGTACAACCCATCTGTACTTGTTCAGGCGGCTCATGGTGGATGTAGCGGATGCGAACAAAATTCTTGCACCTGTGGTAAACTATGCTGTCACCAGTGCCTTTTACGATGCGGAACAACGATTTCCCCCTCCCAATTGCCATCCACAAACTCGTACCAATGTATTAAATCAGCTTAATCGATGGATTTCACATGAATCAGAGACCGTACGAGCATATTGGCTGTACGGGCCTGCCGGCGTTGGAAAATCGGCGATTGCACAAAATCTGTCAGAAAAGCATGCAGGTCACAGATTGGCTGCTAGCTTTTTCTTCTCGCGCAACGACCGTACCCGCGACAAGTTGGACCCCTTTGTCTGCACCATCATCTACCAGTTTCTCACATCAGAGGCGCTGCGGGCTGTTCTTGGTCCATTCATTACCGACGCAATCCGTTCGGACCCCAAAATCTTCCGTCGTTCATTCGAGACCCAGTTCCGCAGGTTGATTTTGGAGCCATGTTTCAGAGTCAGCTCAGCGGGGTGGGAAATGCTCCCCAATCTCGTTATCATTGATGGCCTTGATGAATGTCTTGACATGTCGTCGCAAGAGAGGCTGCTCACAATGATTCGAGAGGCCGTTGCATCTGTCCTAGCATTTCGCCTTACATTCCTCATTGCCAGTCGCCCAGAGCCTCAAATTCATCGAGGATTTGGCCATGAAGATTTCTCTCTCCGTTTGGGTCGCGTTGCAATTGGAGATGACAAAGGTGCCACCCGAGATATAGCGACCTATTTCCGCGACGAGTTTAGTGCACTGCGAAAACGGCACCCCGCGCTACGTCACACCGATATGTCGCATTGGCCTGGCGAGGATGTAATCCATCAACTTGTTCAGAGAGCCTGCGGACAGTTTATCTTTGCTGTAACGGTCATAAAATACCTGAAAAGTGAAGACGACGCGCCCAAGGAACGCTTGAATGCCGTTCTCAGCATTGGCACCGAGAAACTTTCTGCGTCTCCATACCCAGATCTGGATCTGCTTTATCGTCAGATCTTGCAGGCATGTCCCAATTGGGACAAGACTCGCCGAATCATTTCTCTGCTTATGACACCTAATTACCATGAAAGCCGCCATGAAAATTACCGCCGTGACGGCTTTAGATGCTTTGGGTCCACAGGCTTACACTGTGACCTAATTACCTGGCGGTCCACTCGCGTCATTGCACTTCTCCTGGACCTGGAACCAGGCGAGGTTAGAAGCCTTATATTCAGATTACATGCCGTTCTAGGAGTACCAAGAAGTCATGATGCAGATATACGCATCCTACACGCCTCCTTCACGGAATTTCTCCTGGATTCCACCCGTTCCGGCAGCTATCATGTGAAAGGACTCGCCAAGTCAGAGTACTTGGACTATCTAGTCCAGCTGTTACTACGGACACTCCCATTCTGGTCGAAGAACTTTCCCCCATATCACCATCAGTCGTTTGGTTCAGCATTGGAATTGTGGAAGAGGGACCTTTGTGTGGGTGAAAGGCTGACCGGAGGGCTGACCGGAAGACTGACTACGGGGCCAGCTGAAAGAATAAATGATAGGCTGACGCTCTATTCCTTGGATTGCTTGTCCTTTTTGCCAGTTGTGGAGTCTCCTAGTGATGACTTGCTGATGGCTTTGGATCAGTTTGATCCGTACCCTGTTGCGAGCGCTGTTCTGAACATGGGACATAATCTTGCCTCTGGGGCTCTCCAACGGTTCTTTCGTAATTGTAAGCAAGCTGTTGTATGGGCAAAAGTATGTCTGTTTGAATCTGTGTCATAAAAATCAGAAATTGACATGATTCTGTTCTGTCAATAGGCTCTTGGAGCTAGGTCACCCAAAGCATTCATCAAAAGCTTGATATCAATTTTGCGTGGATTCCGTGTTGGAGTGTCCTCTGCAACAGTGCAGGTTTGGCCTGGTGCATCTACCTATTGTGAAAGTGTACTTGCTGGTGGAATCTCTCATGATATATCTGGGTTCAAATCTGGAGAATCTGAAGTCAGAGAGTACAATCCACCCTCCGAATGGCTCATAACCCCTGTACTGATCTTCTCTATTATCAAGCAAACTCCTGCTCACTGGTTTGTTACATGTGCCACACACAAAAAGGGTGAGGAGCTCAACAAGCTTGCACTCCTTTTTGCTGCTGAGCATCCAACAATCCTTGGAAGACTGTTCAAAGACCTATTATTTGAGACTTCACATTATCACCTTAGCCCTTTGGCATTACTCAAGGTATGTCATTCAATTGATATGTATCTCCTATTCATATCTGAACAATAGCATTATTAGCGATGGCATCTTTACAGGATCAAGAAATTGCTAGCAAAGCAAAGGAAAGAGCTTGGCTTACCCAAAGCACCTTCTGTAACTCCTCAAACTCATTATGCTCCTCTATCTAGGATCCCTATTCTTTCTCCTCCTCCTTTCAACTCTATCCCTTTTATTCCTCCCCTGCATACTCCTTCCTCCTCCTCTTCCTCCTCTTCCTCTTCCTCCTCCTCTTCCCCTCCATCTCCTCTTCCTAGATCTGTCTCTACCACCTCTCCTGTTCTACCCCCACCTCTTCCTAGACCCCACCCTATTCCCCTTCCCCTTGTCTATCCTTCCATATAGAATTCAATATGGTCATATATTATGAAAAAGAGGGAGTACTGAGTAGATGAATGAGTTATAACACTAGACCACCAGGCTGAGTGACAAGTGGTCTCTCTCTGCAGCACAAATGTAAAGTGTATACAATCTGTAAGTCCTATTGCACTCTTAATATGTACTTCTGGTCATCTTCTGGAACATTTTCCTCATATGCTCATTGTAGTGTAGTCTGAGTCTGACTGAAGTAAAGTAAGCATGGTGTATTGCATAAGGTGAGTGGAGGTGATACATAATAACTATTCTGTAGTGTTATGTGTGGTGGTCAAACACCTTTGACCAAGGTCTATGCTGATGAGCCAAATCACCATGCCAACTCATCACCAATAATAGACCATTCAACAATGCCTCAATTGTTGTCCACCATTTCTGCCATGGGCCTCTGGGCCTCTCATTGTTCTCTCATGTATATATTACTTCCTATGTCCTCTCTCATATTTTGGTCCTTGTTTCTCATCATTTCACATATAGTTTGATAGCCTCAGTTGAGGTAGTCTCACACCTGCAAAAAGTATGTTGCATTATAATAGGGTTATAACCCCCATAATGCATTATGAGATACATAATCATTAGTGACCCTGTTATATGCCAAGTCAGATATGGTAACCTAGTTGTAATGTAGTTATAATGTAGTTGTAACATACTATAATAATTACAAGTCCCATAATAATTATAATAAGTTGCAATGCCATTACAACCCAAAGACAACATTACAACCACATTACAACCCTACTGGACAGTAAATAGGTACCAAATCCTTATCAGAATCACTCACACATATAGCACACATGAATATAAATGCAAAAACCTATATTGAACCACACATACACCATACAGATACTCCAAATGAATGATAAGTACTATTCCTACAGCTTCAAGCTAACATACACTTTGAATGTAAAGGTCACTGGCCTTGCCAGCACCCTTATCAACCAAAATGCTACAATCACTGTTAGCAACCAACAAAGCACTGATGATAATTTGACATACCAAGTCTTTTGACCAGTCTTGGTGTCATAGATTTGAGCTGTCCTGTTACAGCTTGTAGCAAGATACTTGCCATCTGCAGAAAAGCAAATGCAACACACAACACCACCTTCACAAGAGGAATGAGGAATCTTGCAATATGCAGTTTGTTCATACTACATTCTGTCTTCTTGACATTGTTGATCAGAGGGGAGAGGTAAGGCACTGGCTACAAGAACACATTTGCTGGTTTCTGGGTCATGGACATGATTGAATTCACTATAAGAGATTATGTGTCAATCAAGAGTGCACAAGAGAGTAGGCTAGTTGGCATACCATTCAAAGTCTGACTCGGTAATACCACTTGATTGTGCTACACAAAGAGCTGATCTGTTGATCAGATCCTGCTCTACTATTGTCTATGTGTGTGCATGGTGATGTGCAGAGTGTGGTTTGGTGTGATCAGAGTTACCACACTTAGACTCTATTTGATGTTTGTGAACCAAATAAGTGTGTATTTATTTATCGACGTAGAGACTACGAGGATATATTTGTTTAATAATTCGTTTTTATTGTGTGTTTTCTAGTTTCTATTATCTCAATCAAGCCTAAATACAACAGCTAATTGCGCTAAGGCAATGGTAAGACTACCCTGAAGTGATAACCCAAGTAATCAAAGACTACAGTACCTCTTGTACTGGATACAACCCTCTTGGTTGTGATCTGTAATGCACTTAAGCCAGAAAACTTCTACTCTGGTAGCCTGAGCCCTCTCTAAGATGTGTCTACTCAATTTAGAACACACTTAAGCAGGAAAACTTCTACTCTTGTAGCCTGAGCCCTCTCTAGGATGCGTCGACACTAGCAAAACACTAGCTGCCTCCAGAAAGCCACCAAAACTTTCTGATACAAAGTCTTCTCTTGACTTGAAAACGACTATCTGCTAAAGTGCAGAACAAATATCTGGCTTTGCTGTCACTATCAAGTTTGGTTTATAGTCTTATATCTCAACTAGGTCTACTCTAAGTCCCTAGAGCCTGACGTGAGGAGGAAAATCTGATCGAATGTGATTTCCCTACACAAACAATAGCCACATACAAATATTGCATAGTGGTGGGGCAGATTCCTCTTGCTCCCACCTACAAAATGGCTGTCCTTATATACTGCTGGAAACAAATATCTACAATAAAATTATAATAATAGGTATATATCATACTGGTCACAGGAAAAATCACAAAATGAACATATATGGGTTCAGTCCCTGGTCACAATAGTAATCCCATACCATATATAGGTATGCAGGTCACCAATAAATACAATCTTGGGTATTGGAAGCACAACTTGAGCTAGGCCCTCCATGCAGTATATGGGTATCTAGGTTTGGAATCCATTGCTACTGCCTAGGAGTTCCTTATTCCATTTTTCAATGGTCAGAAATACTCTCAACTTCCATAGGAGTCATCATGTATTTCCTTGTTCCATCTGTCCTATCAGACTGACTCATGCTTATCTCTTATGTGTTTTTTCTCATCTATTGATCCTATCTGATTTCCATCTTATCGCTTTCTCCTATCTTTGGAGGGATCATTGCATCACCATCTCAGAATGCAGAGTGATCATATACTTGAGCTAATACTCCATCATATATCTGACTTAGATATCGTCATATCTTTTCTCTTGGTATATCGTAGGTATCATCCTGAGCTTGAAGGAGCTCTCTGAGAGTAATTGAAGATTGTTTAGAAGTGAAATATCCCCTTGATATACAATATATATGTTCAACTACTAGTGTGTCTCTCTTGAACACACTGTATAGAAGTCCCTACAGGTTTCAGGAGGCTCAATGCACAATATTGAGAGTCTATAAGTGACTTGGTACCCATGTGGGGCATACCGTAAGCACAATTAACTTATAGCTTTGTGCCATCAAGCATATATAGGTTTTGACTGACTACTCAGGCTCATATCAGTCCTTCTATTTCCATGTTTCTTATCATTTCAACTGTTTAAATACGTCTGAACAATGCTCATATGTGTAGAATTTGAAAGGTTTATAAAATTGGCATATTATCAGTACAAGCACAATTCCTTTCAATTTTGGCCAGAGCCTTTCTTTGTTCACCAACATAGCAGTTGGCTCCTGACTTTATTTGGTAGTAGAGCATCTGATAACACCACTGTCAGAATCTTGCAACCTACCTTACAGAACCAAGAATGCACCTGTCTTCTGAACAAGCACACTTCATTCCTGTCCTCACTTGGGCTCCACAGCTCAAAATTGGCATGGTTAGGATCATTAGTGCCCAATACATCTGCAACAGCTTTGAGTATTCCATCTGAGCTGACAAGAGTGTGAACTCACACTGCTGACTTGTCAATGCACTGAAATCAACCTGCACTGCAATAGCCCCTCTTCCTTCAGGATATTCTCCCAGAAGAACGAACCTTCTACTTGTATTGCTTGGTATGGTGATGATAGACCTGACCCTTATCTTTCCCACTCCATCAGCTATGAATCGGTACTCTCTCCACATCTCTCCTTCATCAGTTGTAAAGAGGATGTGGTCCACAGGTTCCTTGTCATTTGCCATGACAAGAATAGAGCCAGAATCACCAAACTCCCACAAGTGAGTGCCTTTATGGACTTCATGCCATGTGAAGCCTCCATTATGGGAGAGGAAGGTGTCAGAATCTATGTAGGGAGCAAGGGAGGAGCTGATGTTACTGACAGCCATGATGACATTGATAATGGATGGTGTAGAGAAGGTGGCTCAGGGGTTCAGACATTCGGTGTAGCCATGAACATGAAAGAGCACAGGACTGTCATTATCAATGTCAGTCCATCCACTTGGAATGGTATGATGCAGGGAGAAAGCACACCATATTCTTACAGTTATATTTATTTCCTAGTGAATCTGTCTTTGGTGGTCTGAGCAGCTTCCAGCTTCCACCATCATTATGCATAATCCTTGAAATCAAATGCTTCTTTCCTGTAATTGATGCTTCTACTGAGTCTCTGACAATATTGACAAGTGCAATGCCATCTAACCCAATCATCTTCTCAAAGTCCATGTAACCAACATCATTCCTATTCACATTGTCCAGTGAATCAATGAAATATGTTCTGTTGGAATTTGACTTGAGTATGGATCTGAAGGGTGGGATATCAGACATGGTCATGAACAGGAACGGAGATTGCATTGAGGATTTGAGGACTGTAAATGCCTGTAAAAGTCAAGAGAGGTGAGTCAACAAGCAGACATGGTGAAAGGTAGAAGTACCAACACTGTCAACCAAATGATTTAGCATGTGGTTCTGGAAACCAGACTGGGAATGACCACCATAAAGTCTGAAATCAATAAAAAGGAAAATAAATAGAGGCAACTAGAAAGATGCTGGCCACAATGAAACATGCACAATGAGGACAAATGAACACACCTTTTGTGCATGAGGGTATGCACCAAGTGGACATCCAATAAGCCCTTCACCTTTGGATTGAATATTGTGAACTGGTACATAGCAACATCAACATCTTCAGGGAAGCCTTCTGCTGGAGTGTTAATTGGAATCAGAGTGCCACTACTGCCAGATGTCCCACTGGTATATTGTGGTTGAAGGGCTTGGCTTGGTGGGAGCAATTGAGTATGAGCATGATGAACATCCATCATGGGTGACATGGCAGCCAAACTAGGGCCAGTAGGAGGATATGGTACAGGTGGACCATGAGTAGGCATAGCAGAGGGTGGAGGAGGAAGACCTGGCCCAACAGTGGGTCCAGATATGGAAGACAGCAGTAGTGCACCACCAGATGAAGGCAGAGGTAATTTCGGTATGGAATTGGGTGAAAAGATATTTTGATTCATGAAAAAGTATCATTATAAATTAAGACAATGAAATGAGGGGACTTGCCTGGTCACTCACTCTTCAGATGCTCAGGCTTCAACCTTTTTGGGTCTCTTTGGTCGATAACCTGATCCTGGTCCCTTTCTCTATCACATTTCCTCCCACATTCTCTTTCATGATTATGGTCCCTTAATGATAATGATTCTGCCCTCTCCCTCTCCCTTTCACATTCTCAGTCTCTCTCTCTATCTCTGTCACATTCTCTATCTCTATCACAGGGTAAAATCTGGGTTAGTAAGCCAGTAGGACTGGGATGGTATTGGTGCCATTTTCAATTTTATGTACCTTTATGTGTCCAATGGGCCTGTTATTGACATTGAATATTGTAGTAGACCTTGCTGAGACCAGGACTGGTGATTCTTGAGCTTGACAGAGAGGAAACAGAGAAGCCGTCATCAATGTCATTTGTCAATGATGGTGGTTTGGGCAAAGGGTTAGGCATGGGAATTTGCCAATGCCATGGCACTTTGATTGCCATGAAGTTGAGGTAGTTGCCTCACATGTTGCAAAACCAGCTCTCTGATGACTATCGGTCAACATTTTACTCTACTCACACTGGCCTATTATTTATTAACTAAAAATTAGTTTCATTATAAACATAAATAGGTGTACCTAATACTAAAGCCTTGTTACATTGTCATGTTGCATGGGTTCTTATATGCTGTTGCACTAAGAACTTTACTTATATTTGAAATTGTGTTATAATATACATGTACTGGGGTTTTAACTTGTTGTAATGACTCTATGTGGGTTGTAATGTGGTTGCAATGTGGCTAGAATGTTGAATAATTGTTCCAGGCAGTTGTAATGTGGTCATAAGGGAGTTGTAAGGCAGTTACAATATTCCAATATATTATAACTAGGCTATAATACACTTAAAATCTAGCTAAATTTATTATTTTACCTTGTAACCTTTATAATTCTGTTGTAACACCATTATAATAGTACATACTTTTTGCAGGTGCATGTATGTGATACCACTTCACCCATGCCAGCTTGAGCATTGGCCCTCTTCACTGGGGTCCAGTGCAAGAGAGCTATGGTGACCAAACAAAGTTTGTTTGTCCCCAAGTACATTAGCTGCAACACTTTCTCTCTTTCTCTCTCCCTCACTCTCTGTTTCAATTGCAAGACAGCATAGATAATATGTTGTAATTGTTCACACTATAGTATATAGATAGTAACAGATACCAAGATGATCTATATAGCCTTTTCCACTCCAGAGCTTTGTATCCCTTCCACTGATGGCCTGGCCTCAATGTCAACTGTCTGTACATGCAATCTGGTATCAAAATTCCCAGACCCTGGACCTGCACCATTGGCAAAATGAAGAGATGACACAACTTGGTTCATGCTTGTATGTTCAATAGCTTTGCCTCCAGCTGCCCATATAATGATCAATGTTGGGGCAATTCCCTATGAGTTACATCTTAAGTCAGTTGATAACAAAAAGAGAAATGTCAAACATACAGCAAACTGATATGCAACAACCCAAAATAAAAAAGGTGCTAAACCACTACCATGTGGATCACCCAATAATTCATAAACAGCACTAATAGTAATGAAGATAGGGTAGAGGATCCCACTCTCAAGGCTAACAAGTTACAAGTAAGAACAAGTTCTCCAAATCAAAGGGAAAGTGAAAAACATACATGATAGCTACAATCATGTTATACTTGGACTTGATGGCAGGTCCCATATGTTTCTGTGCTTCTCGGGTGATCCACNAGAAGCCGTCATCAATGTCATTTGTCAATGATGGTGGTTTGGGCAAAGGGTTAGGCATGGGAATTTGCCAATGCCATGGCACTTTGATTGCCATGAAGTTGAGGTAGTTGCCTCACATGTTGCAAAACCAGCTCTCTGATGACTATCGGTCAACATTTTACTCTACTCACACTGGCCTATTATTTATTAACTAAAAATTAGTTTCATTATAAACATAAATAGGTGTACCTAATACTAAAGCCTTGTTACATTGTCATGTTGCATGGGTTCTTATATGCTGTTGCACTAAGAACTTTACTTATATTTGAAATTGTGTTATAATATACATGTACTGGGGTTTTAACTTGTTGTAATGACTCTATGTGGGTTGTAATGTGGTTGCAATGTGGCTAGAATGTTGAATAATTGTTCCAGGCAGTTGTAATGTGGTCATAAGGGAGTTGTAAGGCAGTTACAATATTCCAATATATTATAACTAGGCTATAATACACTTAAAATCTAGCTAAATTTATTATTTTACCTTGTAACCTTTATAATTCTGTTGTAACACCATTATAATAGTACATACTTTTTGCAGGTGCATGTATGTGATACCACTTCACCCATGCCAGCTTGAGCATTGGCCCTCTTCACTGGGGTCCAGTGCAAGAGAGCTATGGTGACCAAACAAAGTTTGTTTGTCCCCAAGTACATTAGCTGCAACACTTTCTCTCTTTCTCTCTCCCTCACTCTCTGTTTCAATTGCAAGACAGCATAGATAATATGTTGTAATTGTTCACACTATAGTATATAGATAGTAACAGATACCAAGATGATCTATATAGCCTTTTCCACTCCAGAGCTTTGTATCCCTTCCACTGATGGCCTGGCCTCAATGTCAACTGTCTGTACATGCAATCTGGTATCAAAATTCCCAGACCCTGGACCTGCACCATTGGCAAAATGAAGAGATGACACAACTTGGTTCATGCTTGTATGTTCAATAGCTTTGCCTCCAGCTGCCCATATAATGATCAATGTTGGGGCAATTCCCTATGAGTTACATCTTAAGTCAGTTGATAACAAAAAGAGAAATGTCAAACATACAGCAAACTGATATGCAACAACCCAAAATAAAAAAGGTGCTAAACCACTACCATGTGGATCACCCAATAATTCATAAACAGCACTAATAGTAATGAAGATAGGGTAGAGGATCCCACTCTCAAGGCTAACAAGTTACAAGTAAGAACAAGTTCTCCAAATCAAAGGGAAAGTGAAAAACATACATGATAGCTACAATCATGTTATACTTGGACTTGATGGCAGGTCCCATATGTTTCTGTGCTTCTCGGGTGATCCACCATATGCGACCAGCTACAGGAAGTGAGTTAATGTCTAGTTTTCACAGATCAGATGGAATTGACCTGTGAGCAGTGTCAAAATGAAATTGACACCCATATTTGCAAGCCAGAATGCAGTGTCTATAGTGTTGCCCTGGAGGAATAGTTGTCGTTTTGCTGGATCAGTAATGTTGCTGACACCAATGATTCCAAATGC
This sequence comes from Moniliophthora roreri, assembly GCA_001466705.2. NCBI lineage: Eukaryota > Fungi > Basidiomycota > Agaricomycetes > Agaricales > Marasmiaceae > Moniliophthora > Moniliophthora roreri. The sequence continues at coordinate 26,205 of LATX02000254.1, forward strand.
AGAGGCAACAATCTCACAGACTAGTACCAGTGTCAGAATGAACCAGGTAATGCAGCCAAGCTGAGGGAAGACCTACTGGCTAGTGAAGATATAACAAAGATAAATGGAAATGCAATCCATTTGGATGAGCTCCATATCACATAGCAGCAGTGGAGCTGAGTAGATTCAAGAATGAGCTTGAGAACCAATAAGGGAAGATCACCATGAGGGACATACTAGCATTAAATCTGCAGTAATCCTATCTCAATTGAATTAACCAGTAAGTCCAAATGTATGAAGAAATAAAGGAGTGCTTACACCAAGCATAGTGACAAAACTGTCTCAACACCACTAAAACACTATCAGTCATGACAAGTCCATGTAATCAACTTCCCTACATACCCTGTGATTGTCTTCACATTATCATGTTGCAAATATGCCAAAAATGATGCCCAGTCCTGATTTTTGGTCCATGTAAAGAACATAGTTGCTTGTTGGGCCTCATCAAAGACCACCATAGTGCTATAAGCACTTGTGAGGGTAAAAAGCACTGTGGTAAAGAAAATATAGAGTCCTTGGTTTGGGCAGTCTTTTTTGTGGATGAGGATGTGGAGTGAAATAATGAATAGGACAGTGTAGACACCTGGTACAGGTTGCATGTCAGATAGTCACAGTAACTATGCTGAAGGGCTTGGGCTTACCATAGACATAAAGCATAACCTAGAGAAATGGAGTGTTACGTTACTTGCGCAGCAACAACAACAACTCAATAACCACTATGACATAGCGGCGCTAAGTTGACTAAAGGATCAAGTTTGAGTTTGAGTTCCCTAGCTTTCACTAAAGTTCTGAGAATTTGGTCAATGTGAGCAAGATATCAAAGGATTAACCAGGTCAAGCTGAGGTAGCTTAGACCTGCAAACTATCTACTTATACAACAATTGTAGTTACTACTTTGCATACAAACTGCAAGAGCAACATTGTTTGTTGAGTAAACAGAATGTACCTATGATGATATCATAAATACGAACATGACATCGGAGATGATGTTGAGGAAGTAAAAATAAATATAATGATACAATAAGCGACGTCTGAGGTGACATCACATCATAAATGGAAAAGGAAAGAAATGAATAGAATAATGATATCATGCTGACATCGTGAATGACATAGCGATGACGTCTTAAATAGAAGAATAGGCATGGAATCAGAAAAGGGAACTGGGAAGGTGGATGAGTTCAGATGTTAATGAGAAGCATAGGTAAAAAGAGAAAACTAGCACTCAAAGGCACTAAAGTGTCAAAGCTATGAATATGAAAAGGGAAAAAGAAGAAGGAAATTGAAGAAAAAGATTGTCTAAGTGTACGACTGTAACATTACCCCGTCTTTACCTTCGAACTTACACGTCTGATACTATTGGCTGTCCTCCTATGAGCCACTCTCCTTGCCACTGCGGCTCTCTCAGTTCCCTCATTTCTGCCTCTCGATCTATCCTCCTGAATATTCTCGGTCCTTCGGGAGAACCCATATCTATGATGATTCCGTCTCCTAATGGCGGGTCTTGAGGGTGTTCATTGCTCTCCATTTCTATAGTCAGCGTCATCCCATGTGGTATCATCTCTCCAATCAACATCAAGAGTTGATGTGCCGCTGGTATTGTTTCATCCCGCAGTTCTCGTAGACCTTCTTCTGTCCCTACAATGTCCAGGGAGATGGCCAGCTTTATGAGTGTTGCAAACCGGGCAGATATAGTCCACACAGTTGACGGCGCAGTGCTCTCTCAGTTTGCACACAGGACACTCAACTCTTGGTGTACCTCGTCGAGTAGTGCCGTAGTATGCGTTATAGGATCATTTGACGTCGAGTCGATTGGCAAAGCCCTGTCGTCCAGCTCTGCGTCCTCATCGTCCCACACTGACACGATAGGGATGTTGGGTGTCTGGGTTGATGGAGATAATGGGGGCGGGGAGGTGTACAGGGTTCAGGAGCTCTGGAGAAAGCCTTGCTGTCTGGAACGTTCCTCTGAAAGGTTCGGTTGTACTGGAAGAGGCGGAGGGGAGTTCATGGCTGGGAGACATTGCGGGCGGGGTAGTTGGAGAGGAGACATTTGGGAATTTTCCAGCTCTTCCGCTGGTGTCGGAGACATCTGATTCATCACTTCTGGTATCGTCAATAATGGGGAATGGATTGGGGTAGAGAAGGGTTCGCTGGTCGGCAGGTAGACTGCTGATGCCTGCCACAGGAGTTGGGCTTCTTCTGCTGGTAGGTTCATCCACGCGTATGGTTGCGTGGGTCTGGGGGATAGAGGAGGAGGGGACTGAGGTCTGAACTGCTCCAACACATCGCTGTCTAAGGTTGAGGAGGAACTGCCCCTTGGAGATCTCAGTTGCTCTTCTGAGACCTCTCCAATGGGCAATAACCTTCCTGAGGAAGGCTGGGTCGTTGGGGCTGACGTCCTCGTCTGTAGCGAAACAATCTCCATCGGGATCTGTGTCTGGAAGGATCACATGAAGCGGTAAGTTCATGATGTCAAGAGAGGGACGTGGTACCGCTATAGCCCCTGTTACAGTAAAGTTCTCATCGTCTGTGATGTGTTGGGCTAACATGCCCATGTGTTGGTCTAACCTGGTTACATTCTCCAGCAGTTGTCATCGTTGTCCTCATAGGAAGAGAAGGCAACCATAGAGAGCACAGTTCCTTTCACTGCTGTTTTCGATCGCAGCCGTCATCTCTTCATTGTAGTGTTCACTGTTTAGTAAATACAGCAGTTCGAATGTCAAAGGATGGAAGGGTTCAGTGTAGACGGCGTCATCTGGGAGGACTTGAGTCAGAGGATTGAAGGGAGGGAGACCAGTTCAGACGGATGGGTTGGTGTAAGAAGACATGTTTTGCTAAGGAATGAGGTCAACGCAAGTTGTGCGCAATTTTATAGTCCAAGTAGAGCTCCATCGAATGTTTTAGGCCTGCCGGTTTCAACCATTGATTATGTGAAGAGTCATATCCTTTCCAGGAGATGAGGTATTCCTTTGGTGGCTGATTCTTCTTTTTCAGTCTATGTCCAATGATGGCTTCAACTTCGTATTCTTCTTGTCCTTCAACTATGTCCGGGGGTGGTTCCAGAAAGTTGGGTCCATGGACATCGGTTTCCTTGTATCGCGACAAGAGACCAGCGTGGAAAACAGGGTGAATTCTCTATTGGAATGGGAGTTTCAACTTGTACGTCACGGGTCCCAAAACTTCTGTGATTTCAAAAGGTTCTTCACGTTTCAGGGATAATTTTAGAGATGGGTACCCCAAAGACAAGTTCTTTCCTTCCAGCCAGACCTTCTGACCCTTCTCGAACTTGTCTAGATCCCTTCCACTTCTCTCTTTCACCCTTCTTGCTGCAATGTCTAATAACACTGATGTCTCTTCTCTTAGCTTCTTTAATTCTGCCACTCTTTTCTCCACAGAAGGAACCATTGTCTTTTCGAAGATAGTGGGAAGAGGTCAGGGATGATATCCTATCGTGAGATAGAAAGGGGAATTCTTCATCACCGAATGAGTTCGAGTGTTGTGGGCAAATTTGGCAAAGTGAAGGAGATCCTTCCATTTCGTTTGTTCCTTGGCACAGAAGAACCAAAGGAAGATCTCTACTTCCTGATTGACTCTTTCAGTCTCTCTGTCTGTCTGAGGATGATAAGCAGTACTTAGCATTTGCTTTATCTCCAATAGTTTTCCCATCTCTTTGAAGACCTCTGCTGCAAATTGTGGATCTCGGTCTGAAATGATTTTATCAGGTAGTCCGAAGCGCTTGTAAACATGTTGAAAAAGCGCTTCTGCTGTCTCTGTGGCATCGATCTTCTTGTTGCACGGGATGAAAATCACCCCCTTTGTAGCTGCATGGTCAACCACGACCAATATCGAATCATAATCTGCAATCTTGGGTAGATCTGTGATTAAATCCATCGATATGATCTGAAAAGGCAACGCATCTTTGTGTCCCCCGATGGGTTGTATAGGTGTTCGCGTGGGATGCGTATTCACTTTCATTTGTTGGCATGCAGTGCACCCATCAACAAATGATTTGATGAATTTCATCATTCCTGGCCACCAATAGTCTCTCTGCACCTGATCAACTGTGTTCCATTGTCCTGGGTGTCCGTGCGGTAATGCTTCATGTATTGTCTTCACAATAAGTCTTCGAAGTGTTGGATCGTTCGGCACATAAATCCTGTCTTTGTAAAACAATAGGTTGCCCTCTGTTCGCCAGTCTTGTAAGGAAGATTTGATCGGTGGTGTCCCTTTCTTGATCAGGCTTTCCATTGTCATTTGAAGGAATTCGTCGCTTGGTAAAGCTTCTTCCAACATCATTTTCAGCTCCGCATCGATCACATTAACAAATAACTTATCTGGTAACATGACGATATCTTCATTGTCATTTTCTTCTTCGTCCACTAGATCTGGTCGTCTTGACAGAGCATCCAACTGAACCATTTTTGTTCCCGGAACATGTACCAGGCAAAGGTCAAATTGAGTCAAATATAGACTCAGTCTAGCTTGTCGTCAATTTAGTTTCTGGGCAGTTTGGAAATAAGTGAGGTTCTTGTGATCAGATAGGATGGTCACCGGGTGGGCTCCTCCTAAGAGATAATGTTCCCAAGCTTTCAGGGCGTTAGTGATTGCCAAGAGTTCGCAGTCGTAAATCTTGTAGTTCCATTCGGTTGAGGTAAAGGCATGTGAGATGTATCTGCATGGGTGCAGTTCTCCATTGGACCCTTGTTGTTTCAATACTGCTCCTGTGGCCTATTTCGACGCATTGGCTTCGATGATAAACAGTTTCTCGTCGTCCGGCATTTGTAAAATTGGTCGTTGGAGGAATTTCACCTTCAAAATGTTGAATGCGACGTCTCTTATTTTCGTCCATTCAAATTTCATGTTTTTCTTTGTCAATTCATGTAAAGGTCACGCCAGTTCCATGTATTTCCCTATGAATTTGCAGTAGAAATTTGCAAATCCAAGGAACAATCACACACCTTTGACTGTTTTGGGAGCTTCCCAATCTTTGATCCCGGCCAGTTTTGTTTCATCTATTGATATATGTCCCGGTGTAATGACCATTCCTAAGAAGAGCGTCTTTGCGACTTCGAATTCGCACTTCTCTGGTTTGAGGTAAAGGTCATTCTCTCGTAATCGTTCCAGAACGTGTCTTGTGTGGAGTCGATGGATATTGATCTCATCAGAGAAAATCAAAATATTGTCCATATAGACCATGCACCAACCCTCGTCAATGAAATCTTTGAGGATGTCATTCATGAATGCTTGGAACGTTGCCAGAGAATTTGTCAAACCGAAAAACATAACTGTGGGTTCGAAAAGGCCTTAAGGTGTCTTGAACGCTGCTTTCCATTGATCACCATCCTTGATCCGTATGTTGTTGTATCCATTACATAGATCCAACTTCGTAAAGACTCTTGCCATCTTTAGTTTGTCCACCAGATCCGTAACCAATGGAAGGGGGTAGTGGTTTTTGATTGTCCCATTGTTCAAATCTCAGTAATCCTAGCAAGGTCATAGCGCTCCCGCTTCTTTCTTGGCTACAAAGAAAAAAGGGGATGCCATCGGGGATTTCAAGGGTCGAATGTATCCTTTCTGTAAATTTTCGTCCAGGAACTTGTCTTGTTCAATCCGCTCTTTTGGTGATAGAGAGTAGATCTTGCAATCCCGTGGTTTGAAATCCAGTTTAAGATCGATCATGTGGTCATATGATCGAGAGGGTGGAAATCATTCTGCTTTCTTCTTTTCAAATCGATCCGAATAGTCAGAAAGATATGGGGGAAGAAGTTCCTCTAGTGGTTTCGCCTTGACCTCGTGAGCTTGTGCCAGTACCTGAGAAGTGGACAACTTAGCATTGATTCGAACTTTGTTGCTATCTTCCTCTTCTCGAATAAAAGATCGAATTAAAACTTCATCGTCTTCAACCTTATCCAATATTCCGGTGTTGAGTTCTTTGGTCTCGTCAAAGATCCCAATGAATGGTTTTATCAGTCGTTTGACCATAATCTTTTGCCTCAGTCAGAAGTGAACTACTCCGGTGACCCAGTCGATATCTGGATTGTGATCTTGGAGCCAGGGTAGTCCTAAAATGATCTGTTCTGGCCCAAGTCCTGAGATCAACAAAGTTTCCTCCATTGATCTATCCCCGATTGATATGTTGATTGTAACTGAATGAGTGATCCAACCAATTTTGTTCCGGGTTCCATCAACGTTGAAAACTTTGATGGGTTTTTCTAATTTCATCCATGGTTTCTTCAGTTTCCATGCTTCTTCTTCACAGATGAAGCAGCCTCCAGCACCTGAATCGATCAGGGCTTTCGTTTCGACAATTTCTGTCCCGACGTTGTATTGAATAGGAATTCGCATAGAGTTTCGATTTAACTTAGCTAATACAACGTTCGAGATCGTAATCACAGGCAGTAAGAGCGTCGGTCTCTCCTGCCTCTTTAAAAACCCTCTTTTCCCATGAGATCAGAGATCTCCTCCTGTTCTCCTTCTCCTTGTTCAGCAATAAGCACTCAGATCTTGATGAAAGCCTCTTGTGGGGAGAGCTTCTTGGGTTCATATTTGGGTGGCGGGGTTTGTTGTGCTTGTCCTCTGGTGGGACAATCTCATGAGACGTGACCAGTCTTTGCACAACAGAAACACTTCCCTGCAATCATGTAATCTTTCCTGTCTGATTCAGACAGCATTTGTCTGACCATAACTTCCTTTTCCTTCCGAGCGATCTTCGGCTTGATCAGCTCTCTCTTCTTCCTATTGGCCATGACCAATTTGTACTGGTTGTCGTATTTGATTGCCAGTTTGTACCATTCATCTAAGGTTTCGGGTTCTCCGTCTGTTCGGAGCATGATCTTGTTCTGTAAGGACTCCAGAAGTCCTTCCCTAAAGAATTTCATAAGGGCCTCGTTGTCGTACTTGGTGTCCATCGCAATGAGGCAGAATCGATTGACATATTCATTGGCTCTGTCTGTCATCTTGATTTGCTCGATCTTCATCTGCGCTTCTCTGACAATGTTGACGGGTTGCCATTCATTCCGGAATCTCTGCTTGAAACTACTCCATGTTTCTTCGGCAGCTTTCTTCTTCTCTTTGGGATTGTCATCTTCGGGAAATAACTTCATTGTCTCCCTCTGCTTCCATTCAGTGGTGTTTCCCTTGACCAAAGATAGTAGAAGCATCTTCTTCTTCTCGTCGGTGTTCGCTTTGACTGGGTTCATCGCAAAGTAGAGTTCGAGATCAAGGAGGAAGCGGCAGGTGTCCGATTGTTTTCCCAAAAAGGGGTCTGGTGTCGGTCCCTTACTGGCTTCGTCCTTCTTGTCATCAATCATCTGGAGTACGGCCGTGGAAATAGTTCAGGCCCATTGTTCGTCGGTGTCATCATGTTCTATCTTTGGCTTTACATCTGATGCGGCAGTAGTTCCGCTTGGAGTCATCATTTCTGGGGTTGGGGTATGGAATAGACTTCGGTATTTGTCAAATGGATCAGGTTTGGAAGACTTAGCTTCGGGTTCTGTTCTTTCTTGTTGGAGACTTTTGACTGCTCCTCTCCACTGGCTACAAGTAATTCAGCGTGGGGTTCGTTCAGGATTAGGGTTTAGCAGCTGTTCGGCTACTTCAAGTTGATCGTTGAGATCAGATTCTTCGGCTGCCGTAAAGGGAGCCCTCGGGGGAGTCGTGTTTCGATAAGCAGTGGTGCCTAAACCTGGGTAGGTCGGCAACGATCAGCTTGACCTTTTGTTACGTTACTTGCGCAGCAATGACAACAACTCAACAACCACTATGACATAGCAGCACTAAGTTGACTAAAGGATCAAGTTTGAGTTTGAGTTTGAGTTCCCTAGCTTTCACTAAAGTTCTGAGAATTCAGTCAATGTGAGCAAGATATCAAAGGATTAATCAGGTCAAGCTGAGGCAGCTTAGACCTGCAAACTATCTACTTATACAACAATTGTAGTTACTACTTTGCATACAAACTGCAAGAGCAACATTGTTTGTTGAGTAAACAGAATGTACCTATGATGATATCATAAATACGAACATGACATCGGAGATGATGTCGAGGAAGTAAAAATAAATATAATGATACAATAAGTGACGTCTGAGGTGACATCACATCATAAATAGAAAAGGAAAGAAACAAATAGAATAATGATATCATGCTGACGTCGCGAATGACATAGCGATGACGTCTTAAATAGAAGAATAGGCATGGAATTGGAAAAGGGAACTGGGAAGGTGGATGAGTCCAGATGTTAATAAGAAGCATAGGTAAAAAGAGAAAAATAGCGCTCAAAGGCACTAAAGTGTCAAAGCTATGAATATGAAAAGGGAAAAAGAAGAAGGAAATTGAAGAAAAAGATTGTCTAAGCATACAACTGTAACATGGAGAAATGCTGAGAAAGGGGAAATTGACAGGAAGAGAAAACATACAGTGAGACTTGCCATTGGCTGCACCAGAATATTGGTGATTGTATCAAAAGGTGCAATATCTTCTTCTGTTATAGAGGAGTTGGACATAGTATACAGTCACAGTGTGAGGGATCCAATGAACCAAGCCTTGCTTTATATACTAATTGAATTTTTTTTGCAGAAAAGGTACATGAAAAGGGTGGCTGTTGTTTTGGACTATTAAGATATCATATGAGATGGGCATTGCATGAGTGTTGCAGTGGAAGTCAGTGATGTAGTGTTTATTTCATCTATAGTGGAGCAAATGTTCCAAGTAGAGATGATATTGTTGATCAAAGATCAGTATCATGACCCGCAACTTGTAGGTTCTCACACATTTCCTTCCGGTACCTGTGCCATGTCATCCATGTTGATCTAAGTCTGTGATGACACCATATATTCCTCTGTACTTTCAGGGGCTTGGGTGAGAAAATCAGTGATAGAGAATCAATAGAAGATAGTATCAGTTTGTTGAATGTTTTAAGGCACATAGCTGTGATCTCCTAATCATGCGGTATGTCGTAGAGTCATTCAACTTGTGAGGTCTCCATTCATTCCTCGGTTCTCGAGTCTGGCTAAAAAGAGAAGTGCTGATTGTCGGTCTTAGCAGTCCCGCCTTCAGGATACATCATGATCATCCGGGGGCTTTCATTTCCGAACGAACCATAAATACGGTTTGCCACCCTTTCTCAGCCTTCAGGATGGAAAAACGGATCTAGGTCCGATTCTTTCGAGGGATGTCCAAGCTTCAAAGTTTTTCAAGTTGTAGAGAGATAAGAAAAGAATGTAAAGATGAAGAAGCCGAGAGCGTGGAACGATGACAAGGGCCGCGCTGGTTGACGCCGGCCCTGAGCGAGGAGCGCCTGCAGAGTTTGTACATGTTATGCAACACCCTCTCGCGCACGAGCGATTTCCTCCGTGTGCTCGTCATTATCACCGACGACGACCTTGATGTATAGACTGGTAAGTCTGGCTACTGTCCAACTTTATAACAATTTCCACTGAATTGTTCTTACAGCCCAAGGCGGCTCGGGCAGCACCCTTCCTCGCTGCTGGCGTAGCAGCTACCTTGTCAACACCTCTAGACCGTGAAAAGGTCTGTCTGTCTGTCTATCCCATTCAAAAAGTTCTACATACTCAGTAAGAAGTAACCACTGCAGCTCCCCATCTACCCCCAACCAGATACCGAAATCCTCGTCCAAGAAGTCCCCTCCGAACTCGAACGCCAAATCGGCACCGCTCGAAAGAGTTTAACAGCGACGTACAGAGAAGCACATGGATATGTCCAGGATCTAGTGTCAAGGTGGATTGGCGTTGAGCGTGCCGTCGAACGTGTGTTTTCCCTTCTTTTCCTTCACGACTCTGACTAACACTGCTCGTGCAGACCGAGTAAAAGCCATCATCTCCCCCGAAGAATCCCTCACCCCCGGAATCCTTTACGTGGGTGTAGCTACCCTAAGCGGAAGCATCCTCGCACGGAACCGTGCTCTCCCTCTTCGAATCCTACTCCCACCTGTTCTCTTGGCACTCAGCGCGAACCATTTCTTACCCAAAACGACTTCAAATTTGACGGGCTACCTATCGGATTTGGAGGATACCTACCTTCCTACATTAGCTGGGAAACATAATATTGCGAATGCGCATACGCGTATGACTTGGGAAAGGATTAAGAATGCTACCAAGAGTGGTAGAGAGGGCCTTGATAAGGGTGTTGTAGGTGTGTTGGAGAGGGTACAGGAAGCTACCGGGCTGAAGTTGAAGGAGACGTTGGGGTTGGAGAAGCAGGTTGAGGGAAAGATTATGCAGGCGGTGAAAGCTGCGGAGGTCAAGTTTGAGGACACGAAGAAGGTGGCGGAGGAAAAGGTGCGGGAGGTTAGGGATGTTGAGTTGGAGAAGGCGAAGGAGAAGGTCGTAGAGGCGGAGAAGGTTGTTGAAGAGAAGGCTGTAGAGGTGAAGGCGGCTGCTGAGGAAAAGGCTGAGGAGGTGAGGAAGGCTGCTGAGGAAAAGGTTGAGATTGTTGAAAAGGTTGAGAAAAAGAACGAGGAGCCGCCAAAGAGACTAGTGTAGTGTGATACATAGTGCAATAGACTACTTTTTTCTGCGGACGGTTAAAAAGGCGCCCAGTGACCTGCCCTAAATTTAGCGCTTATGACGGATCTGTCGGTCACAATTCTTTGCTCTCACAAGCGATATTTATACTTGAATGGCATGGACTAGGGCATAGCATCCTCGAATCCATCAGTCATAGGCCCCACCGCAGTCATTGCGTACACTGCAGGTGTGTAGACTGCTTGACCCTTTCTTCTTCTCTTGCCCACCCGCTACACAGAACGACCGAAGCCAATGCTATACCTATACTGGACAATCATCTTCAACACCCTCACATCCTTCTTTTTTCACTCTTCCGCCAACGCAACTCCAATACCATGTTTCGCCAATTCCTCGATAACAACTCTCGAATCCCTCATCTCATGTTTCGACACTTTCACCGTCACCGAGGGGTTCTACAGTGAAGAGACATACGCTAAAGCACAGCCTGCCCCAGCTGAATCTGCTGCGTGGATCCAAGCCGTTCGTTCGATGCTCAACTCGGCTTCGGGAGATTGCACCTTGATAACCGTCCCAGATATCCTTGCATCTTCATACACTATAACACCCTTCCTCAACCAATACTGCGTTTTGCACGAACTCGATTCCTCAGAAGGAGTGTACATTAAAGGATGGGGATTAATGGTCGTTCCCCTTGCCTCCACCACACTCACTTTGCCAAATGTACACATCAGCACCCCACACCCAATATTCGACCTCCACACACCTCAACAAGCGGCTGCGTTGTTCGCTGGTGCGGGTGTGAGGAGTTTGTTAGTATCTGGAAGGATAAGAACGGCATTGCTCAATCAGACGGATTGTATACATCCAAGTGGGAATGGGACGGTGTATTATAAGACGGATCCGGCGCATGATGATGTACGTTTACCTCCTTCGGTTCGTTCTTTCTTTTGAGCTGATGTGTGGATAGAAAGAACCTTTTGTGGTAGCGAGTAAGGAAATCTACCGATACCAGCACGCAAAGGGAGAAGGTGTTTTCATTCAGATGCATGGAAAAGGCGCTTCTTCATGTCCGCAAGATACGATGTTTCTCTCTTCGGGGTTAGGTACGCACACGCCTACGCCTGCTTCCTTTCTATTCCTCTCTCGCTCACACGTCCTTACAGGCCGATCAACATCCTCCCTCACCTGGTACACAACCTCTCCCGGACCCACACTCCCCATCCGACATCTCCAACAAAACCTTCGTACCACCTTTCCCGAATGGAACATCTCCCTACCAACAGACTCGGAATGTGATTTGACAGCTACGACGAATGTCGTTGGTCGATACATCAACGGTGTTGAGGAAAGTCGAGTGTGTGTTGAGGGTGCGACAGCGGATAGTGCGACGGGGGAATTCATACATATTGAACAGGCTATTGTGGCTAGAGGACAAGAGGCGTATGAGCGTTGGTTGAATGTGTTGGTGGAGACGTTTGGTCGTGGTGGTTCTTGAGTTACAGTACGGACTTTTTGGTAAATCATATGCTATTCCGGACCCGCGGCGGTGCCAGACTCGGTAGTTGCCTTCACCGGCGTGACAACCTTAATAGATGAACACGACAGTTGGCTAGCGCTCTATAGGCCAATTTGTCCTTTGCCTTTACACTACGCACTCTCAGCTGAAGAAAAATTCTGCCAAACAGATTCTTCAGGTGCAAATGACTGAAATGTGAGCTTTCAGGTTATTGCGTGTTTCTGGTAACCAGAAACATTGCAGAAACATCAAATGCATTGATAACTCGGGATGTAGTTTTTCAACTAATTGTTCTGTCTAACTGATAGTTTTTATTCTTATGGCGCTTTATAAACTTCTCCAAGACCCCCCAGGAGCCCTTGCCATTAGTCATGGCTACCTTTGAGCTCATAGTCATCCAGCTGATATGAAACACTTAAAGCATGTAAACAGACCATCAATGCCTTCAAAAGATGTCAGAAAAACAGGCTGCCTACCCATTTAATAAAGTATTGAACTCACTGGAGGAAGGTCATTTTAGAGTAGAAACAGGTTTTGTAAGTATATAAGGCTATAAAAGTAAAGTAATGGTTATTAAAAGAATTCATATGAATAGTGCTAATGCTATATTCTGCACATGTGGGCTATTTACCCATTAATGCAATACTTTTTGGCAGTCCCATGCTCCCAAGTCACAGGAGAGTCATTCTATAATATAGCAGGATATATCAAGCCCAAACTACCTAATTTACAGCCCCTCTGCCAAGCTCTAATATGGCATAGTATGCACCTAGCAATACACATTATACTATTACTATATATACTAGCTATAAAACAGAGTTAGACATTGTAATTTTAGTACTGTTATGTAGCCCTATTCAAGTAGATTCTAAATATATACATATAATGCATATTAACTATCAAATAGTTTTGCATAATACTAAAGATTAAAAATTTGGTCAAAAGAAACTTTGTCATCTTGATTGTTGTTTTCTGTAAAACAGCTACTGAATACTGTTTTTACTTTTCATCAAAAAGGACTTTTTAATAGATAGGAGAGCATCAATAGCTAAGCATTGGTCTTCAGAATTTGTACATGTCATATGATGCCTTCTCCTGCAAGGTGGGTGCAATTTCCTCTGTGCTTGCCATTATCACTAATAATGATTTTATGTGTGGTATCTAGTACTTGTTCACACTGTAGTATATAGGTAGTAACAGATACCAAAATGAGCTATGTAGGTGTTTCTACTCCAGAGCTTTATATCCTCTCTGCTGATGGCCTGGCCTCAATATCAACTGTCTGTATATGCAATCTGGTATCCAAATTCCCAGATCCTGGGCCTGCATTATTGGTAAAATGAAGAGATGACAAAACTACATTCATGCTTGTATGTTCAATAGTTTTGCCTCTAGCTGCCCGTATAATGATCAATGTTGGGGCAATTCCCTATGAGCCACATTTCAAGTTAGTTGATTACAAAAAGAGAAAATGTCAAACAGACAGCAACTTGATATGCAATGACTGCAAATGAAAAAGGTGTCAAACCATGACTGTCTGGATCAACTAATGATGCATAAACAATGCTGGCAGTGAGGAAGATAGGGTAGAGGATCCCACTCTCCAGACTAACAATCAAGTGAGAAGGAGTCTTCTATTACAAAGAAGAGTTGAAAAACATACATGATAGCTACAATTGTGTTATACTTGGTTTTAATAGCAGGACCCATATGTTTCTGTGCTTCTTGGCTGATCCACCATATGCGGCCAGCTACAGAAAGTAAGTTAATGTCCAGTTTTCACAGATCAGATGGGACTGACCTGTGAGCAATGTTAAAATGAAATTGAAACCCATATTTGCAAGCCTGAATGCAGTGTCTATAGTATTGCCTCTGAGGTATAGTTGTGCTTTTGCTGGATTAGCAGCATTGCTGATACCAATGATCCCAAATGTAAAGGCAACAATTTCACAGACTAGTACCAGTGTCAGAATGAGCTGGGTGATGCTGAGGGAAGACTTACCAGCTAGTGAAAGCATAATGAACATCAGTGGGAATGCAATCTTTTTAGATGAGCCCCATATCACATAGCAGCGGTGAAGCTGAGCAGATTCAAGAATAAGCTTGGAAACCAATGAGAGAAGGTCACCATGAGGGACACACTAGCATCAAATCTGCAGTAATCCTATCTCAACTGGATTAGCCAGTATATCCAAATGTATGAAGAAATAAAGGAGTGCTTACACCAAGCATAGTGGCAGAACTGCCTGAAGGCCACTAGAGCACCATCAGTTATGGCAAGTCCATGTAATTAACTTCCCTACATACAATGTGATTGTCTTTGTATCATCATGGTGCAAATATGCTAAAAATGATGTCCAGTCCTGATTTTTGGTCCATGTTACCTCCAGGATTGCTTGTCGGGCTGAGGCAAACATCACCACAATGTTATAAGCACTTGTCAGGGTAAAAAGTATTATGGTAAAGAAAATATAGAGTCCTTGGTTTGGGCGGTCTTTTCGATGGATGAGGATGCGGAGTGAAATGATGAATAGGACAGTGTAGACACCTAGTACAGGTTGCATGTCAGATGGTCATGGTAAACTGTGCTGAAGGGCTTGAGCTTACCATAGACATAAAGCATAGCCTAGAGAAATGGAGGAATGCTGAGAAAGGGGAAACTGACAGTAAGAGAAAACATACAGTGAGATTTGCCATTGGCTGCACCAGGGTAGTAGTGATTGTACCAAAAGGTGCAATATCTTCTTCTGTTACGTGGGAGTTGGACATGGTATACAGTCACAATATGAGGGATGCAATGAACAAAGCCTTTTTTTATACTCTTCAATTGAATTGACTTTACAGCAAAAGTACACAAAGAGAGCGGTAGTTGTTTTTGGATTATTAAGATATCATATAAGATAGGCATCGCATGAGTGATGCAGTGGATCTGGAAGTTGATGATGTGGCGTTTGTTTCATCCATAGTGGAGCAAACATCCCAAGTAGAGATAATACTGCGGGTCAAAAATCAGTATTGTGACCCGCAACCTTGTATGATCTCATGCATTTCCTTCCCGTCTTCAACAAGAACCTGTGCCATGCCATTTATGTTGATCTAATTCTGCGATGATACTACATGGTCCTCCGCGCTTCTGGGGCTTGGGTGAGAAAATCAGGGACAGAGGATCAATGGAAGATAGTATCAGTTTGTTGAATGTTTTAGGCTCATAACTGCGATCTTCTGATCGCGGTATGTTTGCGGTATATTGTGGAGTACTTGTACCATCATCATGATTGTTGTTGAGGTTTATAATAGCTGTGATGTCTCCACTCATCTGCTCGGTTCTTGAGCCTGGCTAAAAAGAGAAGTTGTATAGAGTAAGACAAGAATGCAAAGCAGAAGCCGAGAGAACGATGATAAGGGAGTGAGCGCTCATCGAAGCGCCTGCAGAGTTTGTACATATTATGCAATGCCTTCTCGGGCACGAGCGATTTCCCCCGTGTGCTCATTCTCATCGACGACCTCGACATAGACTGGTAAGTCTGGCTACTATCCAACCTTGTGCCCCCTATTGAATCCTATTCTATAGCCCAAGGCGGCTCAGGCAGCGCCTCTCCTCGCTTCTGGCATAGCAGCTACCTTGTCAACACCTCTGGACCGTGAAAAGGTACGGCGAAACATTTATGAGGTATCCGTACCGAACTAACAAAAAATCTTCAAGCAGCTCCCCATCTATTCCCAATCAGACATCGAAATTCTCGTCCAACAAGTCTTCTCCGAACTCGAACGCCAAATCGGTATCACTCGAAAGAGTTTAACAGCGACGTACAGAGAAGCACATGGACATGTCCAGGATCTAGTTTCGAGGTGGTATTGAGCGTACTGTCGAACGTATGTTTCCCCCTTTTCCCTTCTCTACGACTCTGACTAACACTGCTCGCCTCGTGCAGACCGAGTAAAAGCTATCATCTCCCCCGAAGAATCCCTCACCCCCGAAATCCTTTACGTGGGTGTAGCTACCCTCAGCGGAAGCATCCTCGCACGGAACCGTGCTCTCCCTCTTCGAATCCTACTCCCACCCGTCCTTTTGGCACTCAACGCGAACCATTTCTTATCCAAAACGTCTTGCGATTTGGCAAGCTACCTATTGGATTTGGAAGATACCTACCTTTAGTATCTGGAAGGACAAGAACGGCATTGCTCAATCAGACAGATTGTATACATCCGAGTGGAAATGGAACGGTGTATTATAAGACGGATCCGGCGCATGATGATGTACGTTTACCTCCTCCCGCTTTCTCTTCGTTTTTGGGCTGATGTGTGGATAGAAAGAACCTTTTGTGATAGCGAGTAAGGAAATCTACCGATACCAACATGCAAAGGGAGAAAAAGGTGTTTTCATCCAGATGCATTCAAAATGCGCTGCTTCGTGACCGCAAGGTACGATGTTTCTTTCTTCGGGGTCAGGTACGTACACGCCTACTTCCTTTCTCTCTCTCTTTCGCTTACACGTCCGTACAGGCCAACCAACATCCTCCCTCGCCTGGTACACAACCTCTCCCGGACCTATATTCCCCATCCGACATCTCCAACAAAACCTTCGTACCAACTTTCCCGAATGGAACATCTCCCTACCAACAGACTCGGAATGTGATTTGACAGCTACAACGAATGTCGTTGGCCGATATATCAACGGTGTTGAAGAAAGTCGAGTTTGTGTCGAGGACGCGACAGCGGATAGTTGCGACGGGGGATTTATACATGTCGAACAGGCTATTGTGGCTAGAGGACAAGAGGTGTATGAGCGTTGGTGGGGACGTCTAAATTTGGTCGTGGTGGTTCTTGAGTCACAGTACGCATGCCTTGCTGCGGGTGTATATCGGCCTGATGGTCTAGTAGTATGATTCTCGCTTTGGGTGACTCCGCATACGTCCTACTCTCTGCGAGAGGTCCTGGGTTCAATTCCCAGTCAGGCCCCTGACGGAATGCGAGTGCGTCTTTTTGGCGTCAAAAAGAAAGGTTTGAGCGAATAGTAATTACTTCATCGAGGTACGAGATCAGTGGCCTTATGGTCTAGTAGTATGATTCTCGCTTTGGGTAGGGCACCCCCCGCATTCTCACTGCGAGAGGTCCTGGGTTCAATTCCCAGTGAGGCCCATAGGTTTTTACTGCTATTATTCTTTTTTTTTCTACTTGTCGCTAGTACTCGTGTTTGGTTAGCCAAGCAAGGAAGAAACATGTGCGTTGACGGCTACAGTTTTTCTCTTTGGCACTGAAGATGAGTTTCATCCTCGGAGGCTCGGAGGAGTGCCAGTCGGCCTTCTCACGCCCATAGACTTCTTTTTCCTCGCGCCCATGACGATCGAATATGGACGTGTAGCGTAGCTACCGAGGTAAGGTAACTTGGTTTTTTCAGATCTACACCCCCTGATCATGGCCACCGTAGGACTTCGGAAGACCATATTGGCCGACATCTCAGACCGTGAGTGTGGTTTGGAGCTCGAACTCAAGTTGTAGAGAGAAAAGGCTTTGTGTTACTTGATGCCTGGGCCCATTACGAATCGTGGTACGTATGCCAAATAATCTCTCAATCCCAATCTTTATCTCTGATTCTCTGATTCTCGAGTAGAAAAATCAATATCTTCTTGACTCGGGCCAACAACCATAGTTGGGAGTGGAACACGAGAAGATGCACTCCAAGTTGTTTCAAACTACCACCTGTTTCACCAAGTTGCGTCTAGGACAATTTGCACGACCCAGAGAGTAGCGGTGGAAACTATGAGCGTGCTGGCAGGTGAGCTTACTTCCGATACTTTTTTGTAGGATTTGTTAATAGATACTGATACTATACCGTTTTGAAGTGATGTACCAAAAACAAAAAGGTCATACGAAGGACAGTACGCAAGGTCCCGCATTGGAATTTGGAACAGGATACGTGCAGGTACGTACGAAATCTACAATTTATGTACAAGCTCAGTGTTCAACGTTTCTCGTTTGTCAGATTACAACGATGGTGAAGGAAAATGTTCTTTTCAAGTTTCAGGGTCTCTTTTGGCGCTGCAATGAATAGCGGCGATAAGGACATTTTATGTTCAGCAAATGAGCCGTGGTTCGCTTTCCTGGTTTTGCGTCATGTGATGCTCAACCTAGCCGATATGTACTACGCGATTTCAGCACAAGAAGAATTCGAATTACGATTACTCTTTCGGGTTCAAAATCCCTTTCGACACGAAACTCTCTCTTCAGTACCCCACTTGACGGTGCCGCAAGTGAACCTTGGTATCGGTGTGAACAACAGAGATGGGGAATCTTGTAGTGAGCGGTGGTTCGCCTTCCGAGTTTGCGTCATGGGATGCTCAAGTGGCGCATGAGAAGCGACCTGAAACCATCTGGCCTCCTGTATCTCAGGTTCTTCTCTTGTACCGTGTCCGCAAAACCCCCAGCAATCGCTCGTAGCATCAAGGCTTGGACAAGAACTTGAACTCTGAAGGCTGGCCAGATTCGAAGGAGTGGCGAAAGTCAGTGGTCCTGGATCCTGATGGTCTCTGGTAAGTCTCCGAGACTCTTGTCCAGTTGAAGATTGCTAAGCTAAGGTTACAGCAAACAGGTTATCAAGCGGTCGAGCATATCCGCTGAACTATTCGGCTCTCGGAATGAAGAATACCCTCCCATTCCCTCTTTTGGTGCCTCAGCGATCCAAGGAAATACTCGGTACGAGAATGAGCACAAGAGGTGGGAATCTTGCATCCAGGTTCCCTGCAGGTCGTGTTGTGCGATGCGACTGGTTCGGGATAGCTCGTACGATAGACTTCAAAACACCCAGCAGCCGATCTGAACTCCCCGACATCTCAAGCTCCTTTCCTGAGGAGTATTGCACCACGCCTGCTCGATTCCCGGTACTTGAGGAAGATCGTTCATCGTACCAGGACTTTGAACTCCGAGGGCTGGCCAAAGTCAAAGAGATGACGATGTCGGACGTACTGAATCTGGATGGCCCCAAGTGAGCTTACTTTCAAAGCTCCCGTTTGACTACGATGCTAAAGAAGCACCGAACAGGTTCTTCGACAACTATTGAACTCAGGAGAACCGGATCAGGGCTCGAGGCCCCTCTGGTAGCGCATGTCTTGAACGTTCAGGTGAGCTTATTTCCGACGTTCTTCAATGTGACAGGGCTGGCATGTTATTCTTGTTTCTAGATACCAGAATCGAAACTCAGTCCGTTCTGAGGTCTAAAAACCCTTCTGGCGTTTACTATTCATTGCTTAATGTTAGCCCTTGTACATCCCTATCCTTTTCCCCGTGCCAAAACCTATGCAATACCTGACGAAAATAGAATCGCCACGTAAAGAAGATCGCTCATCCGCTGCTCATCCCGGTTTCCTAGGATGACAAGGATCTAAACTTGGGGTAGCTACGCAAATAAAAGGTGAGCTGTGACTACTTCCAAGGCTCTTGTCGGGCTCGCGATGCTAATGTTAGGCAGGAGTTAAGCTGAAGATGAGGCGCAATTACCGTCACCGTTTTCTATTGCTACCATTTCCCCCCCCCCTCGGTAGACGCATTCCGCAAGGTGTATCGCAGACGGTAGGCGGCAGACTCGGGTACCGGAAAGATGTTTCGTCATGGGGTGCATTTTGACGGCGCTGGTACGATGAATGTAAGTACTTGATCTATAACGAATTCGTGCATTCGAGATTCATATCTGTCAGACGTATACGGTTTATGGGCTCAAAAAATAAACGCGGCTGCTGCGCAAGTTGATGGTGGCAATGATGCGTCTGAGTTTTGGGTGTCCAAGAGCTTAAGGCGGCTCATATGATCCTCGATCGTTGATAGCCCTTTCAATTATCAGGGTGTTCGTTTCGTTAGGTTGTTTCTGTGAGTTCTTACTCTTCCCTGGAAAGAGAGGTGCCGAATCTGAGCACGCTGTGATTGCTTTAGGATCTCACGAGTTCAACTTGACCACGATTTACTGTTCCTGGCTTGATTGGAAGTGGTGACCGTCTTCTTGGTTGTAGTTCGTATGATCCTCGGGACATATAAACGGCTTGTATGTATCTCAATTTAGTACACTGTTCACGCCATGTGCTCATTATCTGCTACTCATCATAGCCTAGCCCGCCGAGACACTTTTCCTTGCCGCTTTGTCTTTCGGCGATCCCTAACATCCAAACATTCCTTTTCATGAATACTGTCTTCTCCCGAGCCCAAACGGCGGGAGGTTGTATGATACAACGTCTAACGAGAAGCCGAAACGGATAAAGATCTTGCATGGTGATGTCCTGTTGGCATCATTGATGATCCGTAGGCTCTTTGTGTTCCCAGCGTCGCTTCAGAGATCCAAACTTTTCCACAGCTTTATGTCATTGTGTCTTTAGATGAACCCAAGCATCCAAGACCTGCAAGTCCCTCGTTTGATAGAAACAGTCATTTCACGTTTCCGGGGGTGGCAGTGAGTCCCGTAATGTCAATGAACCTGAATATCCGACAAACTAATCGTATGGTCGACTTAGACGGTCACGTAAGGCGGGAGGAACAAGTACCAATTTGCAATAACCGACGACTAGTATCACGACTGGGAACATGTCATTGTATATGGCCTTTTCCGTTTTCGATCCAAGCCAGAGCATAGGCAGGAAATGCCAGTCCAAGGGAGACCCCCTCGATCCTCTCACTACTCCCAGTACACACGTAGAGCGATTTTGCGTTGCAGAGATGCTCTCACTCTCGAACATAATCAATCATAATCATCAACCCTCAGGAACGGCCGACATTGCAACCATCATCTTTCGCTTCATGAAGCTCCACGGCTTGATGGCAAAAGAGACCCGACCATGGATGGCGGACGCTTCTCTAGGAACAACCTAGACTTACTAATTTGCAAAACGGGAAGGTATCACTCCCCACAAGTCCATGAACCCCGAAGTCTGCGGAGCGTCGGGCTAAAGCAGAAAACAATTCGGTCCACCGTCCGCTCATCCTGTCGATATAACGGCTTTAGAAAAGTTGACCCCAGTTGGATGATGTCGGGTACAAGCTGCAAAGGAACTATATATGAAGTACGTCAAGATACGTTCCATGGTCTTTGCCATTTGGTGTTCATCGCATCGTAAGGTTCGATATAAATCCTGTAGATTTCCCGCCGTTTGACAGCTTTATTCTTTTTGCAGCATGCGAATTCATTGCGGGGAGCGTAATGAGCGGTATGTTCGACAGGAGTCGAACGACAGCTCTAACAACAATTGTGGAGCAACGGAAGGCTTGAAACTCTCGGCGGGGCTTGGAACAAAATCTTGCCGCTCAACACAAATCCGCAGGCAGTACTCGTGACGTCACCTTTCACTCTCAAAACTGAGACTTATTTTCCCCCCCTGTTCAGACTCTAGGCTACTATAGGCCGCTATAGGCCGCTATATACGCCTAACTCGCAGAAAGCTACTTTTGGCGGCATACAGAGGAATGTGTGTGTCGGGCACCGTAACCCATATAGTGCTCACGAAAGATGCACCCCTAAATTTTTGCAAGCGAAGTGTTATCCCCTTTTTCGAGTTCCCCACGGGAGTTTGTTCCGGCGCGTACGCATTATACCCCATGGTGCACCACCTCCCGCCAAGCCATGATAACATCATCAGACTGCTCGCAACAACTCGGCCCTCCCCATCCGGCGCTTGAAAACGCGTATAAAAGACACGGATTACGTGCAGATAATTCCTTGATCTCTCCCTTCCCGATCTGCACCTTTTTGTTCTGCAGGTGTACATATCGATCATGTCCGCCGACGACAAGCAGAGTTCGAATTCTTCACTGGACGAGAAACGTGCCGTTCAGCACTACGAGAACACCGCGCCGCCAGCAGGGAAGGCCGCCCAGCGTAAGCTCGCCAACCCTCTAGCGGGTCTAAGCGATGCACAGGTTCTTGAGATGGCCGACAAGTTTGCGCGGGACAACGGGTTGGAGGACGCTCAGAATGATATCAGGAAGGGTGCATTGGTCTCAAAGGATCCTGCGCACTTTGAGGGCATCGATATGCTCACGGAGGAAGATAAGGAGGCTCTGAGGAGGGAACTCACGCACAAGGTTCGTTCTCGATGGCTCATTGAATGCATGGATCTGACATGGGGTGTCCAGTGGCATTTACCTCGTCAGCTTTGGTTACTGGTGGTCGCATGCTCAATGGCGGCCGTTGTACAAGGTCAAGACCAAGCACTCATCAACGGTGCAAACTTGTTCTGGCCTCAGCAGTTCGGTGTGGGTACAAACTCGGACCGTGATGTTTGGATACAGGGTCTCGTGAGCCGCATTATTTATCTTCTCATTCTTCGAACTCTGAACCCCTCTTAAGGTTAACTCTGCACCGTACTTTGCTTGTGCTCTTTTCGCGTGTTGGACGACGGATCCTCTTAATCACTATCTTGGAAGAAAGGGCACGATCCTGTTTACCCTCATCTTCGCCTGTGTCCCATGTATTTGGGCCGCGTGCACTAACGTGAGATATTCTCATCATGCTTGCTAATCTTACTTACCCGAATATTTTTCAGTCATGGCAGAACTTGTTCGCTTCTCGTCTTGTCCTTAGTATGGGTATTGGTCCCAAGAGTTCGTGAGTAATTAGCGGTTACGTTGTCGAAACACTACCGACGAACTGGACTCCACAGCACTGTTCCTATCTTTGCCGCAGAATCTGCGCCTCCTGCTATTCGTGGAGGTCTTGTCATGATGGTAAGCGAAACTAGTAGTATTGTGTATGATATATACTCACCTCTGTGAATTCCTCAGTGGCAAATGTGGACTGCATTCGGAAGTAAGTCTTATCTTTATAAACTGAGCCTCAGGAGGGCTGACGTTCTTGTGTCTTCAAGTCATGATCGGTTACGTCTGCAACCTGATTTTCTACCACGTCAAGGACACAGCTAGCATCCAAGGACTCAACTGGCGTCTCATGTTGGGCAGCGGTTGCGTACCCCCTCTCCTCGTCTTTGCCCAAGTTCTTTTTGTTCCAGAAGTACGTGAAATTCTGAATGGGAAACCCGCTCGATCGTCTGACCCATCCGGTAGTCTCCTCGTTGGTTGCTTCTGAAGAATCGCCCAAGAGATGCCTACAACTCGCTTCTGCGACTGCGACATACACCCGTACAGGCCGCCAGAGATCTTTTCTACATCTCCGTCGCCCTTGAAGCAGAGAAAGAACTTTCCAGCGGTAACAAGTACCTGGACTTGTTCACCAAGCCCCGTGTCCGCCGCGCGACCCTTGGCTCGTTCATCGTCATGTTCATGCAGCAGTTCTGTGGTATCAATGTCATTGCTTACTTCTCGTGCGTGCCGGTGGGCCCTTTTTTCGGAGATACAATCGCTGATCCTTCCAATGCAGCTCTCAAATTTTCCGCGATGGTGGTTTAGGTGATCTGAACAGTATCATCGGCTCATGGGGTTTCGGCATGCTCAACTGGCTGTTCGTTTGCATTCATGTTTTCCCGAAGATGAACACCGCAAACTCACAAATGTTTCAGGTTCGCTTTTCCCGGCATGCTTACCATTGACACGTTCGGCAGACGCAATTTGCTTCTGACTACGTTCCCCATAATGGGTCTCTGTTTATTCTTCACCGGCTCAATGTTTTACATTAATCCGGAGGTGCGTATTTCACTCTGTAGCTGTTATGAATGATCCTGAATGCTTTTCTAAGAATCCTACCGATAAAGGAAGAGTGGCGGGCATCTTGATCGGTATCTATCTGCACTGTAAGCGCCTGTCCTTACCATCACATGTATTGACGTTTGACGATTCTGTAAACTAGGTATGGCCTACTCACCAGGAGAAGGCCCTGTGCCGTTCACTGTGAGCTTCACATCAACCCCATATGGCTCCATCGCTGATTCGTTCAATGTTATATATAGTATTCCGCAGAAGCCTTCCCTCTTTACATTCGTCCTGTCGGAATGAGTTTTGCAACCGCCGTTACCTGGTTCTTCAACGGAGTACTCGGATTAACATGGCCTCCACTGCGTGAAGCGTTTACCATTCAAGGTGCTTTCTACTTTTACGCGACCTGGAATTTCATCGGGTTCTTGTGAGTTTGGCATACTGGAAGCTTTTTTTTTTCTTTTTGTATACTATTCCTGACGGTTTTCTTCCGTAGCTTGGCATTGATGTTCGTACCGGAAACCAAAGAACTTAGTTTGGAAGAGTTGGATCAGGTCTTTGAAGTACCAACGAGGCAGCATGCCGCTTGGGGACTTCGACAAATTCCTTGGTTCATCAAAGCAAAGATCCTCAGAATGGATGTCCCGAAGGAGCAGCTTTACGAGCTTGATCCTTCAATGGAGAAGACTTACGCTCCTGCTGGTAAGTTTGACACTACTTGCACGATAAATCTTGAGATTGTACGCTCATTAAAAATTCCTCCAGCGGCTGGCCACTAAAAGTTTTTACTAATGCTATTCTTGCTGTTGTTGTAATGGATCAGCGGTTCTTGTGGATACTTTTGTAAATCAATTTCAGTTTTCGCCCCAGTAGTTATGATATTTAATCAAGTGTTTTTTGATGACAATTGCCATGAATGTATTCAAAAAGTTTTTTTTCTTTCTCCAGGAGACGCCCTTAGTCTGGGTCGCCTAAAGTGCAGCAACCATGACCATTCAAGGATTTTCCTAGATGGCTCAGTCATACGGTAGAAATTGGTTACCGTTAAGGGCGGTACTACTTTCTCAAGAAGTATTAGATGCCCTCCTATGGGCCATAGCATTGACTCAACAAAGTTGAATGTTCAACGTTCAAAAGTGACGCACGGACGAATCGTCTTGGATTATCGTTTCCGACTCTGATTGCTTCTACTGTGCCAACTACATGGGATCTGCAGAATCTGCACTCCCAAGATAACCCAAGGGGGGGGCGGACCGTGGTTCCGGCATATACCACCGGTTGGTTGGTTCGGTCCAGAGGTCTCTTAAAAATTTTTCCATACCCAAAAAATTTAGGCAGTTTCCTTTGTCCTAGCTGCCTACTCGGAGCAAACTAGCATGGAGAAATGTCCCCAAGAAAAAAAAATTTGTCCTAACGCACAGCGCTGACCATCAACGCCATGTCGAACAACCCACTACTGGTGAGAAGAACCACTGTATATGCCATAATGTCCCATAGACTCATCGGCGCTCAACTTAGGAACTGGATAACCTTCCCGTTATTGATGGGAAGCTCTCGACTTGCACTGCAGTATGTCGTTCTTCTCTTTTCAAGGACATAGTAATGAAGTACCACCCTTTTAGACCAGAAGAGTATGAGAGTGATGAATCAGGCGAAGTAGAAGATGACGTACCAGGGGAATCCGAATGCGAAAGCGATTCAATGGATGTCGATCATAACAACTCATCCATCACAACCAGCCCTACCCCAGCTGACGGCTCGACTTCCAACGCTAGCCCGAGGCCAACCGACAATCATCCTGTGACCTCAAATGCAACGGTCGCGATTCCGGGTGATAATCAAATAAGCGGGCGACCCAGCCGGCTACGTCGAGGCCGTAATATTGTGTGAATGTGAGTGTGGAGTTCATATCAGCGAAACTGAGGCTGCCATAGTGGAAAACCATATTGTAACCTGCAAAAGCAAGGGCTGTGAAACCCGCTTTGTAAGTCAGATTCAATGTAATGGTTCAAACACATTACTCACCCATGTGTTTCATCTAGTTCCATATGGACTGTGTAGGCATAACATATTCGAGGTCGAACTGGACCTGCAGGGCGTGCGAGATGGTCAAAAGGCGTCGTTATTGAGGAGAAAAGGTTGCGGATGCGCGGATGCAGCAGTCTGATTATGTAATGACTACCATATATAGCAAGTCCAGCACGTGATGGTTGGTTGGTTCCCTCCGAGGACCTCTTAGAAAAAAATCCGGCGCTATATCTTAAATTTTTTTCTTGCCCCCCCCTTGAGATAACCTATATTCAGCCTATATTTCAATGTGTAGAATCTGGCGTGTAATCCTACTAACGACGGCGTATAGGACTTTCAGAGATGTGAACCCTCGTAATGGTGCCAAGCGAGCTAACTGATTCCTCAGAAGATAATGGATGGGAAGACAACGGGCGGTACGGGATTTATCGTGTGCGAGGGGTTACATTATGTTCCAGGGGTTTTACTGCGTGCTGGGCATCCTACCAGCATTCTAACACGTTCCAGGAATTCTACCGAGTGCTAGGGGTGTTATTAGCATTCTATGAGGTTCTAGGGGCGCTACTGCATGCTGAGAGGGTTGTTATACTAGTCTTACGAAGGTACCGAGTTTCACGAAATGAAATATGTATATTTGTGAAGTCAATGTACAGTACATAGTGAGTGACGACTTGAATACAAAGCCTATTACTTACAATCCTTCCCACACCCAAGTCTGCCACTGGGTAACCTAGTGGAACGGTTAGCATAATGCCGGGGGAATAAATTACAACACAATGTTCTTACCTGCATGACTGGCTCTATAAATGATGTGAGGCCTGAGGGTGTGGATGTCAGCGGGCTGGTAGCATTTACATCACGGATAGGGAGACGAATTATATGCTGTTAATAAGTATGGTCGGAGATTTCATGTTTTCAGGAATCGTGTGATGGTGAGTATCTTGATGTTCTCGAGGCGTCATATTATGGTAGATGATCAACCGCGAGTAACAATTAAATGACCGACAACGCACCTATAGCTATAGCCTTGTATCACATACTCAAACGACCTCTCTACCACGACTATGGCGTCTAATGTCGAGAAAAGCCTATTGAGATCGATTAGTAGTGTCGGAAGCGCGGAAGGCCACAATGGCGGCTAACGCAGATTTACACGCCATCGAAAGCTAGGCCAGAGGTGGTCGCTGTGTGATTGAGGACGAAGGGGAGGGCAAGGGAGTGGTGGTGGTTGGGAAGAAACGGGAGTGCCGCTTTTCGTTGAGGTTGTTGGCAAGACGATGACATCATCATCCGGGACTTTCCAAAACTGTCTCGGCCGGATCCGCAATCTAACGCCTACCTTGTAACAGCATTCTACCTGCGTTCTACCTACGTTCTACCTGTATTACGTCCCCGTTCTATGCTCTGGAATGATACCAAGGCTCTAGGACTTCTAATGTCATTCTATTTATGTCCCGACGTCTTGGAACTATCACAGGTGTTATCTAGGACTGCAGATTTCGCAGATGCGGTCATATCTTGGTGATAATCGCTCATCTCTGTGAGCTCCGAATCGGCTCCGACACTACGGACATACCCATGAAGGCACAGAACTTGATGGCACGTTGGGCCAGTCTTATCATCGAGCGCGGATCCCATGAATCTCGAGAACTCAGAGCTCTGGAAAGGTACGAATAGCGACAATCTCTTACCTTTCCATCATGCTTCGTAGAAGTACTTACCCGCAATCAACAGAACTGAGCACACCAGATGGCGCGATATCTGCGAGCATGGTGATAAGCATACTAACGGACTTAAATGGCTGATTCAACGTAAATTCTCTTACTCACAATTTAAGAACCATATGTTCGTTGAAAATTCTGCCGAAGTGCGATGCCTATTTTATTGTGGCGTTTATAGTTGTATCTCGGAATTAGCCGGACTTAACCGTAAGCGGAAATGCCGGCCGTCAGCAAACCTTTCTTTGTTCTTCCGCAACCCATTTCGTCTCCCGAGCGAACTACAAACTTCAACACCATCTCGGTTCGACCTCAGTAAATCTATTGAATATGATTCCTAGATCAAAAGCCCTATAGAACAATGCTGTTCTAGTATCACTCTAATACAACTCTAATAAGGTTTACCGCATGGGCGATCTTGTTTCACGTGGTGACGGTTGGTCGTATCGCTCTGCTGAATTACTTCTGGATCCATATGTCACAATGTGCCGAAACGTATGGTTCTATCTCTGGTCAAGTTCGTTGCCTCGACAACTTTCAATGACGAAGTCCATTAGATCAGTCTAGCACATGCGTAAGTCGCTCCTCATGTGGTCAGTCGAGATAAAGAAAGTGAGACGCCTTCTCAACAGCTCGCTCGCTTGGCGAATGCAGCTCTATATTCACTTATAAAGGGTAGGATTTCGAAAGCACAATCATCATCGCATCGCACAGCGACTTCCGACCTCGACCAACACTTTGAACGATGTTCCGTGCTTTTATTGTCCTCGCCGCAGCTATCTCAGTAGCCTCGGCTACCAAATCGGTGTCCCTCTCTGTTTCAGGTGAGTTCAGATTTAGCATTGATGATTTTCATGGGAACTAATACGCTTTTTATAGCACCGGAATCAGTTGCCGATGTGTCGAGATTCGAAGTCGTGACCACGATTGCCAACACTGGAGACGAGACTTTGAAGCTCCTCAATGATCCCCGATCTGCACTGACTTCCTGGGCTACCAATACCTTTGATGTCTCTAATGCGGATGGTGAGCACTGGGAGTCGTACACTTCTCCCGTTCAGTCATTCAAAGATTTTTCTCCTAGGCGTTGCCCCCGAGTTCACTGGTGTTATCGTTCGATACATCCCTGAAGTTGCGGCCAAGTCTGAGGATGAGAATGCTTTCACAGTCCTTGCCCCCGGTGCCTCTGTCGATGTTACTCATGAAGGTGAGTCTTGCGACGAATGTAATTTGGAAATCGTGACTAACAGAAACTTTAGTTGGCAACTACTACAACTTCACCCGTGCCGGTACTGGTGCTTTCACTTTCACCCCCAACAACCTCTTCCAGCACGTCAACGACGACGGAACCCTCACTGTGATTGAGGCTAACACGTCCCCTGCCCTCACCAAGCTCACCGGCCAGCTCTCTTCCTCCAGCTTCCTTTCACCTTCTTCCCTAGGTGGCAGCAATCCTGATATGCGCAGGAACAGCGCACTTGGCAAGCGTGCTTCTTACCGCTCAAACTGCTCTTCATCTAGGCAGACAACCAACAACCAGGCTCTCACTGCTTCTGCTACTCTCGCGAGGAACTCGGTCAGCCACCTTCAATCCAATCCCAGCGGTAGCAGCCTCCAGACTACCTGGTACGGTACCTTTGCCAGCAGCCGATACTCCGTTACCCTAAAGTCCTTCCAGGTAGGTTTCCCTCTCTCTTTATAGGTCCAGTGTTTCGGAATATTGGGGTATTGAATACTTTGACTGTAGACCCTTCAAACTGCACCCAGCGGTTGGACCTACGACTGTAGCTGCACAGAGACTCAGACCTATGCATATGTCTACCCCAGTTCCTACGGTGTTGTCTACCTTTGCGGCTTGTACTGGAATGTCCCTACCACCGGCTCTGGAAGTCGTGCCGAGTGAGTGGACATCGAAAAAAAATCCTCACTTGTTATCTGTGGCACTGATACCACCCACCCTCCCACCCTCTTTTAGCACCATCATCCACGAGGGTACTCACTTCCCTCAAGTCCTCGGAACTGATGACTATACCTACGGTGAATCTTCGTGCAAGTCTCTTGCTCGCAGTAACCCGACAAACGCTGTCTACAATGCCGAGTACGTGGCTTTTTTTTCCCTAACCGCTTGTAGAAGCAATGACCTGACTGAGATATTTCAACAGCAACCACGCATTCTTCTCCGACTATGCTTGAATGGTGTAACTTGTACATGTACATTTTAAGGGTGTATTAGGGGAATTAAAATAAGTATATATTGAATGCAAGATTGGCTACAAAATGCAACGTGGGATATAGACATGAGATCTTGAACGAGCGTCTCAAAAAGTAAATCATAATGAAGTGTCCAAAATCAAAAAGGAAGATCATGTAGTAGATGTCCGTGCGTGACTAGGACATGATGCAGGATAATACGAATCAAGGAAAGTAGGAATTGGTAACGGACGTGGAGGAAGTGCTTTATCAACGTTTTGGTGGGGCTTGTGAGAATCTTGAGGACTAATGTCCAAGACGGTAGATTCTACCGTTTTGACAGTACAGCTGTAGATCGTGTCAGTCATCTATAGGATCTAAAGGCCCACAAAAAAAAAGCTCACAGAGAAACACGAGTCTCCAACCTGCCATCTTCTTTCGTGCGAGGTTGAACAAGAATCGGACGCTCCTTCCGGCGGATAAAACGTCCTCTACACCACGTTGATGCAGTTTCATACGCATTGAGGTAAAATTTCTTTGCTTCACAAGACGTTCCGAAGATAGCAAAGAACGTGAAGGCGCATACGACAGGTATCCACCTACTCATCTCTATTGCTGCTGATTTGTGAGGTAACTGACGCCACAAAGGGGCGGGAAATAATCCCACACGCCAAAAATTGTAACATTGTGTTTCTGCTTGTTAGCCCAATGAATTGTACCAGGGAACGGATACCCACTGCTATAGATAGTGGAGACTATGTCTATCGCAAGAGGCCAACAGATTACGAGTATAACCACTCCCCATGTGTTATAGATCAAGGGGACACAGCCAATATCTTTGAATATATTAAACTGGTGTCCTTGAGTGATGTAGTCTAGTTGAAGCCAGAAATGTCAGTGAGGGTTAAAACAAATGCAGAGTTATTACAAACAAAGTATCATCTCTAGCAAGGGTATCCCAAACCCAATGGCCAATTCTTCAGCCAAGATCTGCATTTTCTTTTGAATGAAACATTTATTAAATTGTGTTCTGGAAATTTGTAGTAGGGGGTCCTCACCTCCCTTTGAGTGACAGAATATACTCTATATAACCCATCACATGCCTCTGTGCTATATTGTACAACCTTGACACCTAATTGGAATTTTTGAATCTCTGCAATAGAAGTGGTAGTAGTGTTAGAGCAGAGCTTTGTCCTGTTTGAAGGGCCCTTGGAGTTCTCTGAGAGAGGGCCACATTCCTGCCTTATACCTATTTCAACTGTATTCTTGCACCTCTCACCTACTTCCTCCTCATGATGCCTTGCTGTGCACCAATACAGTTGTTTATACCAGGTTGCATATTTTTAAGGTGCACCCAACAATTCACAATAAACCATAATCCTAAAATCCCATTGTCAGAGAACAAAGAATCACAAAACTGGCAGGTGCTGAAATAGCTGTATTCCACTCTGATTATAATGGTTCAGAAAAATTCTTCACATACCTCTGAATATACAATGACTCACAACTCTTTACAATTCAAAGAAGAAAACAGTCATTGTTTCTCCTATAGAATCTCAGATCAATACCTCAATTTGTTCTGTATTTAGACATTTTTGCTCTTGTTCTTGTTGGTCTTGCAAGTTATTATACAGAGTAACCATAGCTATGATCCATGTTGTTCTGGAGATTGGCTGATCCATACTAACAAAAACCTGCAATGCAGGACCTTATCTGAGTGGAACCTGCCATATGGGGCTTGAGCAGGAAGGCTGATGCATGCATGGAACTACAATTGCAAAGACCTGTGGGTAACAGGGCTTTCTCTTTTGGATAGCTAAACAAACCATTTCTCTTACACTCCTCCTCTGGTCAGTACTTAAATCCCTCTCTCTCAACTAGAAACATGCAGCCAGCTCATGATTGCCCACTCCAACAGATATATCTTTAGTAAAGACATGATCACACCCTAAGTAATTTCTATCTGCTGATTACCCTGTCCAAAGATTCCAAACTTGTTTCTTGATCACTGAGAACAGGTTACCACAGCATCTGAACTCACAAAAATGACAAACAATGTTGCCTTCAGCATCTTACCCACCATCCTGTGTGTTTAAGTATCAAAGTTGCCCCAGAACCCAGCTAAAAAGCACACATTGTTGACATGGTGTCCTTGGTTTCTTCCATATCAACCATTCAGATTCTAAGCACATAATGTCCCAATGGATGCCAGTGAAACACCAGATGCCCAGCAAGTTTGTTGCTGCAAATATCACAGTTGGCTGAGTAGCTTGTACACCCATCTTGGTTATTTTCATCTCTGAACATCTTGTCTCAGGCTCTGCAGATGCTAAAACATACTCAATGTCATCTAAATGCTCTACCTGTCTACACTAGTCATTGAGGCTCCAATATATATTATATTTAGACTTTGTACATGAAATTCACAAACCAGGTTCATGCAACAAATACTACAACAATCTATGCAGACATTTCCTTGCCTGGATTTTGAATTGTCTCTGCTGATAGGCCCCTCTCAATGTCAATTGTCTGTATTTGTGATCTGGGATCTGAATTCCCAGATCCAGAAGCTGCACCATCAGCAAAGTGAAGACTTGACACAACTTGGTTCATGGTTGTGTGTTCAACAGTCTTGCCTCTAGCTGCATGTATAATAATCAATGTTGGGGCAATTCCCTGTAAGAGTATATCAAGTTAGCTGATAACAAAACAAGAAATGTTGAACATACAGCAACTTGGTATGTGACAAGAAAGAGTTGAAAAGGGATTGAACCAACAGCATCTGGATCAAGTAATAAACTACAAACAATACTAGTAGTAAGGAAGATGGGGTAGAGGATCCCACTCTCAAGGCTGACAAGTCAAGTGAGAATGAGACCTCAATATTAAAGAAGAATTGAAAACATACATAATAGCTACAATTGTGTTATACTTGGTTTTAATGGCAGGTCCCATATGTTTCCATGCTTCTCTGCTGATCCACCATATACGACCAGCTACAGGAAGTAAGTTAATTTAAGGTTTTCACAAATCTGCCAGAACTGACCTGTGAGCAATGTCAAAATAATATGAACACCCATCTCTGCAAGCCAGAATGCAGTGTCCATAGTATTACCCTGGGTGAATATTGGTGCTTTTGCTGGATCAGCAGTGTTGCTAGAACCAATGACTACAAATGCAGAAGCAACAATTTCACAGACTAGTACCAGTGCCAGAATGAGCTCAGTAATATAACTGAACTGAGAGAAGACTTACTAGCTAATGAAAACATTATGAAGACAAATGGAAATACGATCCATTTGGATGAGCCCCATATCACATAGCAACGGTGGAGCTGAGTAGATTCAAGAGTAAGTGTGGGAATTCATAAGGTAGGATTACTATGAGAGCATACTAGCATCAAATCTGCTATAGTCCTATCTCAAATGGATTAGCCAGTAAATTCAAATGCACAAACAAAATGGGCTTACACCAAGCATAGTTGCAGAATTTGCTCAAAGCCACTAGAACACTATCAGTCATGACAAGTCTATGTAATTAATTTCTCTACATACCTTATGATTGTTATTGCCTCATTATGGTACAAATATGCCAAAAATGATGCCCAATCTTGATTTTTAGTAAATTTAAACAACAGAGTTGTTTCATAGGCATAGCCAAAGGTCTCCAAAACAATCAATGCACTTGTCAGGATAAAAAGTGCTATAGTGAAGAACATATAGAGCACTCTGTTTGGGCGATCTTGTTGGCGGATGAGAATATGGAGTGAAATGATGAATAGGACTGTGTAGATGCCTAGCATGAGTTGCAAGTCAGATCTCTGTAGTGANCCCAGATCCAGAAGCTGCACCATCAGCAAAGTGAAGACTTGACACAACTTGGTTCATGGTTGTGTGTTCAACAGTCTTGCCTCTAGCTGCATGTATAATAATCAATGTTGGGGCAATTCCCTGTAAGAGTATATCAAGTTAGCTGATAACAAAACAAGAAATGTTGAACATACAGCAACTTGGTATGTGACAAGAAAGAGTTGAAAAGGGATTGAACCAACAGCATCTGGATCAAGTAATAAACTACAAACAATACTAGTAGTAAGGAAGATGGGGTAGAGGATCCCACTCTCAAGGCTGACAAGTCAAGTGAGAATGAGACCTCAATATTAAAGAAGAATTGAAAACATACATAATAGCTACAATTGTGTTATACTTGGTTTTAATGGCAGGTCCCATATGTTTCCATGCTTCTCTGCTGATCCACCATATACGACCAGCTACAGGAAGTAAGTTAATTTAAGGTTTTCACAAATCTGCCAGAACTGACCTGTGAGCAATGTCAAAATAATATGAACACCCATCTCTGCAAGCCAGAATGCAGTGTCCATAGTATTACCCTGGGTGAATATTGGTGCTTTTGCTGGATCAGCAGTGTTGCTAGAACCAATGACTACAAATGCAGAAGCAACAATTTCACAGACTAGTACCAGTGCCAGAATGAGCTCAGTAATATAACTGAACTGAGAGAAGACTTACTAGCTAATGAAAACATTATGAAGACAAATGGAAATACGATCCATTTGGATGAGCCCCATATCACATAGCAACGGTGGAGCTGAGTAGATTCAAGAGTAAGTGTGGGAATTCATAAGGTAGGATTACTATGAGAGCATACTAGCATCAAATCTGCTATAGTCCTATCTCAAATGGATTAGCCAGTAAATTCAAATGCACAAACAAAATGGGCTTACACCAAGCATAGTTGCAGAATTTGCTCAAAGCCACTAGAACACTATCAGTCATGACAAGTCTATGTAATTAATTTCTCTACATACCTTATGATTGTTATTGCCTCATTATGGTACAAATATGCCAAAAATGATGCCCAATCTTGATTTTTAGTAAATTTAAACAACAGAGTTGTTTCATAGGCATAGCCAAAGGTCTCCAAAACAATCAATGCACTTGTCAGGATAAAAAGTGCTATAGTGAAGAACATATAGAGCACTCTGTTTGGGCGATCTTGTTGGCGGATGAGAATATGGAGTGAAATGATGAATAGGACTGTGTAGATGCCTAGCATGAGTTGCAAGTCAGATCTCTGTAGTGACTGTGCTAAGGTGTTTGACTT
Organism: Moniliophthora roreri; assembly: GCA_001466705.2. Classification (NCBI taxonomy): domain Eukaryota; kingdom Fungi; phylum Basidiomycota; class Agaricomycetes; order Agaricales; family Marasmiaceae; genus Moniliophthora; species Moniliophthora roreri. Next base: position 60,921 of record LATX02000254.1, read on the forward strand.
TACCATAGACATAAAACATAATCTAGAGAAACAGTAGAGCACTGAGAAAGAGGAAACTGACAGAAAGAGAAAACATACAGTGAGATCCACTAGTGGCCACACTAGAATAATGGTGGTTGAATCAAAAGGTGCAATATCTTCTTCTGTTATAGAGGAGTTGGACATGGTACACAGTCACAGTATGAGGGATGCAATAGACTGAGCTCTGCTTTTCATACTTTTCAATTTCCTTTGTTCCAAAAGTGTACAGAAAGAGCAGTTATTTTGGACTCTATCAAGATGCCATGTGAGATGAGTGTTGCATAAGTGATGAGATGAATCTGCAAGTGGCTGATGTGGTGAAGCAAATATCTGGAGTAGCAGTAATACTGCTAGTTATAGATCAGCATTGTTATACTGAAACCTTGCAACCTGTATGATCCCATACATTTCCTTCTTGTCCTCAATGAGAGATTTGAACCTCTGCTATACTATTAGTGTTAACATGACCACAGGATATTGAATTGCTACAAGAACATAGATAGAAAGCTGAATGCTATGCTGTAGTCCTAGCCAGCTGAGCAATGATCAAATCAATAACAAAACAAATGGTGACATGGATGAAAAGTCCTCTGAATCTAAAAACTCCCAAAGTGATGACACCACATGGTCCTTAGTTCTTCCTGGGGCTTGAGTGAGATGATCAGGACTTATAGAAGGTAGTAACAATTTGTTAAACATCTAAGGCTACTGGATGTAATCTGCTGACTGAGGTATGCATGAATAAGGATGCTGTTATGATTGATTGATTGTTGAGACTTGGCCTAAGGTTCCTGCTCATCTGCTCAATTCTTGAGTCTGGCTAAAAAAAGAAGCACTGATTATCAGCCTTTGAAATTCTATCTTTAGAATATATCATGATCAGGCTGCTGCCAGTTTGCTTGCCTCATTGAATATGGTACCCAAACTATAGCAAAGCTTTCATTTCCTTGAGTACTCAAAAGGTCAAATGAATGTGACTGGGCTTCTGGAGTTATGTGCATGAGCAGAAGTCATCAATCAGACTTCACAGCCAGAAGATCCCTGTTCCTTCAGCTCAATTGAGTGACCTGGTATCAGATGGACAAATGAAAATACCCTACCAACATATTGGAGCAGGGGAAAATCAAAAAGTTAATATGAGTACTGAGTTGCAGGCTAATTGTTGTCATTCAAATGGCAGCTGGGTGGAATGTGAGCTGAGCAGTCTGTATCAGGATCAGATTTACCTCTTATTGAAAACCAGTTATTGGACAACAGTGAACATCATTTGTATTACAGTAAAATACTGGTAATAAGGCAAACCTAGAAAAGACTTATTTTTATTCATTTTACATTACTTTTGAATTGGAACACTTTAATATGACACAAGATAATGGGTAATAAGGACTAGAGTGAGCCCAGTCTGCTAGTCATTGCCTTAGAGAAGCTATAGTGCATTAGAAAATATGAAGAGCTATGTGATATGCTATACAAAGGTGTTTAAGCTGTACTTTCTGACTTATCTATGTATCAGATCCAAAGCAGATCACTCCTGAAACCTGTAGGGAACCTAACTATGGCCCAATGAACACATTGGCTAGTTAACCAAGCTCTCAAAGTGCTATCAATGGGATTTTAATTTCTATTTTACCTTTCTATGACATCTGCAAAGTGCAACATGCAGTCAAACAGTACAGAGGTACTTAGAGGAGACATCAAAACAGACAGATGACTTGGAACAGGAAAGATCACAGAAGGATCCTCTTCTGAAGTCAATATACAGATCAAAGTCAAAGCAGGTGATCTCTTAATAAAGAGTTCACTAGCAGCAAAACAATATAAAATAAACTAAAGAGGTACAAAGTCATCTCAGAAAGAAGGAAATCACTTCTGAGAGACATCAGCTACCTACAGACAGATATGATGAGACATACAAAGAATATCTAATGCATAAGAAGTTCTAAATAAGACTGAGCATGCATTGTCAAAGGAGATAGTAACAGTAACAGCATGTTCTGGCCTTGGAAACTTTGGCATCTAGGCTTCTGCTGATGTGCAGATACTAGAAAGGGAAATGCTGTGAAGAAATGGAATGGATACAGCCATCCACTTGTAGATACCTGACTTAGAAAAGAGATAATACAAATTATAGAGCCCAGAACACCTGGAGAAGTAGATACCCATGTGGATATGGTCAGATACCCTAGTGGCCAGACTCTGTGACATCCAAAAATTCCCTCTTTTAGTATCTCAGTCACTCATTCATCATTTCCTGAATTATTGGACATTATTTATATTTTTCTGTAGATATATTCCATGGACTGTATATAAGGGCAGCTAGATATTCATGTATATTCAAGTAACTCTGCCCCCTCTGATTGTGAATACATGATGAGTTTGTTTGGTGTATAAATTTGTGTGCCATTCCAGTTTTGCTTCCTCACTTCAGGCCCTGGAGATTGGTCCTGAGTGACTCCAGAGAGATAGAAATCTGATAATGAACTTGTGTCATAAGAGACAAAGAGTAACATCTTTAGTGCACTTGGCACTTTTCTAAGAGACACTTTACACCAAGAAGGAGCCTTGGGCACTTGGAGTGTGGCCTGTGTTGGGCATCAGGTTTTGACACACTTAGAGTCTTAGCAAGGGGTGTGCCTGCACTGAACTCTTTGTAGAAATTGGTCTAGGATCTTTTCCAGTATGCTGTGTGTTGTAGTTGTCTTAAAGAAGTCTTGAGCTCCATAGGGTCAGACTATATTAGCTATTGAGTCTTTGTACAGGACTGTAGCTCTTGTGTTTGTGCTTTGTGCACTGTGTTCTTTGTGTTTTGTGTGTGTGTTTGTGATATAAATTCTTTTAAAACCCATATATACTCCTCTGGAGGTGAACACATTGAAGTAGATTGCTTCAATAAGAGAGAATCAACCTAGCTAAGAGTTTTGTTGGCATTCTAAGTGTAGCAACTCTGATCATGCTGATCCACACTTGCACAACAACCTGAGTTAGACTTTTGGAGGTTATCTTTTGGGTAGTTTTCCACTAGTCTTATCTTAGACAAATTATTGGATATCACTGTCAGAATTACCAAAAAAAGAAATCATTTTATCATCTACTTATAGTTTGATCCAGACTTGAACTGGAGACCTTCTGTGCTGACACCAATACTTCCAGACACATGTTAGACAGATGTGATAACCAACTACACTATTGAACCATTATTCCCTTCTCTAGTTTTACATGCCTCATACACACCTTTTTATTTGTTCACTAATACAATCCAAATAAGGTAACTCTAGTTAAGGAAATTTTTAAAAAGTTTGTTGTCTATAATTGACAATGCAGTTGTACAAATCTTGTTGTTATAATAGCANTGGAGTGTGGCCTGTGTTGGGCATCAGGTTTTGACACACTTAGAGTCTTAGCAAGGGGTGTGCCTGCACTGAACTCTTTGTAGAAATTGGTCTAGGATCTTTTCCAGTATGCTGTGTGTTGTAGTTGTCTTAAAGAAGTCTTGAGCTCCATAGGGTCAGACTATATTAGCTATTGAGTCTTTGTACAGGACTGTAGCTCTTGTGTTTGTGCTTTGTGCACTGTGTTCTTTGTGTTTTGTGTGTGTGTTTGTGATATAAATTCTTTTAAAACCCATATATACTCCTCTGGAGGTGAACACATTGAAGTAGATTGCTTCAATAAGAGAGAATCAACCTAGCTAAGAGTTTTGTTGGCATTCTAAGTGTAGCAACTCTGATCATGCTGATCCACACTTGCACAACAACCTGAGTTAGACTTTTGGAGGTTATCTTTTGGGTAGTTTTCCACTAGTCTTATCTTAGACAAATTATTGGATATCACTGTCAGAATTACCAAAAAAAGAAATCATTTTATCATCTACTTATAGTTTGATCCAGACTTGAACTGGAGACCTTCTGTGCTGACACCAATACTTCCAGACACATGTTAGACAGATGTGATAACCAACTACACTATTGAACCATTATTCCCTTCTCTAGTTTTACATGCCTCATACACACCTTTTTATTTGTTCACTAATACAATCCAAATAAGGTAACTCTAGTTAAGGAAATTTTTAAAAAGTTTGTTGTCTATAATTGACAATGCAGTTGTACAAATCTTGTTGTTATAATAGCAAGGAAACATAGAAGAAGAAAAAAGTATCACAAGTGGGGTAAAGTAGATAGGTATTGTCGCTTCAAGTCTTTTTTTGCTCTCAATCTCTAATGTTCAGAAAAATTCTTCACATACCTCTGAATATACAATGACCCACAACTCTTTACAATTCAAAGAGGAAAACAGTTATTGTTTCTCATATTGAATCTTGGATCAACACCTCAATTTGTTCTGTATTTAGACATTTTTGCTCTGGTTCTTGTTGGTCTTGCAAGTTATTATACAGAGTAACCATAGCTATGATCCATGTTGTTCTGGGGATTGGCTGATCCATACTAACAAAAATCTGCAATGCAGAACCTTATCTGAGCGGAACCTGCCATATGGGGCTTGAGCAGAAAGGCTGATGCATGCATAGAACTATAATTGCAAAGACCTGTGGGTAACAGGGCTTTCTCTTTTGGATAGCTAAACAAACCATTGCTCTTACACTCCTTCTCTGCCAGTACTTGAACCTCTCTCTCAACTAGGAACATGTAGCCAGCTCATGATTGCCTACTCCAACAGATATATCTTTAGTAAAGACTTGATCATGCTCTAAGTAATTTCTATCTGATTACCCTGTCCAAAGATTCCAAACTTGTTTCTTGATCACTGAGAACAGGTTACCACAGCATCTGAACTCACAAAAATGACAAACAATGTTGCCTTCAGCATCTTACCCACCATTCTGTGTGTTTAGGTGTTCAAGTTGCCCCAGAATCTAGCTAAAAAGCACACATTGTTGACATGATCTCCTTGGTTTCTTCCATATCAACTGTTCAGATTCTAAGCACCTAATGTCCCAATAGATGCCAGTGAAACATCAGATGCTCAGCAAGTTTGTTGCTGCAAATATCACAGTTGGCTGAGTAGCTTGTACATCCATCTTGATTATTTTCATCTCTGAACATCTTGTCTCAGGCTCTGCAGATGCTAAAACATACTCAATATCATCTAAATGCTCTACCTGTCTACACTGGTTATTGAGGCTCCAATATGTATTATATTTAGACTTTGTACATGAAATTCACAAACCAGATTCATGCAACAGATACTACAACAGTCTATGCAGACAATTCCTTGCCTGGATTTTGAATTGTCTCTGCTGATAGGCCCTCTTCAAGGGCAATTATCTGTATATGTGACCTGGGACCTGAATTTCTAGATCCAGAAGCTGCACCATCAGCAAAGTGAAGACTTGACACAACTTGGTTCATGGTTGTGTGTTCAACAGTCTTGCCTCCAGCTGCACATATAATAATCAATGTTGGGGCAATTCCCTGTAAGAGTATATCAAGTTAGCTGATAACAAAACAAGAAATGTTGAACATACAGCAACTTGGTATGTGACAAGAAAGAGTGAAAAAGGTGTTGAACCAGTATTATCTGAATCAACTAATAAAATGTAAATAACAGTAGTAGTAAGAAAGATGGGGTAGAGGATCCCACCCTCAAGGCTGACAAGTCAAGTGAGAATGAGACCTCAATATCAAGAGAGAGTTGAAAACATACATAATAGCTACAGTTGTGTTATACTTGGTTTTGATGGCAGGTCCCATATGTCTACATGCTTCTTGGCTGATCCACCATATGCGACCAGCTGCAGAAAGTGAGTTAATGTCAGGTTTTCACAGATCTGCCAAGATTGACCTGTGAGCAATGTCAAAATAATATTGACACCCATTTCTGCAAGCCAGAATGCAGTGTCTATAGTATCCCCCAGAAGGTATAGTTGAAATTTTGCTTAATCAGCAGTGTTGCTGAAGCCAATGACTATGAACACAGAGGCAACAATTTCACAAACTAGTACTAGTGCCAGAATGAGCTCAGTAATGCAACTGAACTGAGAGAAGACTTACTAGCTAGTGAAAGCATTATGAAGATAAATGGAAATGCAATCTATTTGAATGAGCCCCATATCACATAGCAGCAGTGGAGCTGAGTACATTCAAGAGTAAGTATGGGAATTCATAAGAGAGGATTACTATAAGAAACATACTAGCATCAAACCTGCTATAGTCCTATCTCAAATGGATTAGCTAGCATATTACAGAGAAACAGTAGAGCACTGAGAAGATGGAAACTTGACAGGAAGATAAAACATACAGTGAGACTTGCCATTGGCTGCACTAGGATATTGGTAGTTGAATCAAAAGGTGAAATATCTTCTTCTGTTACAGAGGAGTTGGACATAGTATACAATCACAGTATAAGGGATGCAATGTGCAGAGCTCTGCTTTTTATAACCTTCAATTTTCTTTGTGCCAAAAGTGTACAGAAAGAGCAGTTATTTTGGACTCTATCAAGATGCCATGTGAGATGACCATTGCATGCGCAATGAGATGGATCTGGAAGCTGGTGATGTAGTGGAGCAAACATCTGAAGTAGCAATGATATTGCTAATCAAAGATCAGCATTATTACACTGGGACCTTGCAACCTGTATGATCTCATACATATCCTCTTGTCCTCAATGAGAAATTTGAACCTCTGCTATACCATTAGTGTTGATATAACTGCAGATAACTTACAGGATATTACAGCTAATTGTGAAAATAATGAAAATGATTATATTTTTGTTTCGGGTTAATGTGATGTAAATGTAAGAGTAAATGAATAAACTGTCACTCTGTCACACAGCCAGTCATACCTAATGTGACTGCTTGTCACTGTTACATGTGGTACATTGGCCCCTTTCACTTGAGGCTATAGTCAATTAGTCCACCTCAGAAGGGCCCAAATGTGGACAGCTGTCAAGATAAAGAGAGATAAGAAAGATGATGAAAGACGAGATGTCATTCATGTAAAATTAGATATTAAAACAACAAATAATAAAATCACAAATCAGCAATTCTGAAAAATAATTATTGAAAGAGGCAAGAAGGTGGGGAGTGCGTCAGAGGTGAACGCACTTCTTCTACTTCTCTGCTCTGCTTATTCACTTCCAGACAAGGCACAGAATGAAGAGTAGATCTTTATTACATTTTGATAGGCATGTTTTCATAATTCTTGACAGTGGTGCATAGAATAACAATTCAAATCACTTCGTGCATGGTATACTTGCAGGAAAAAGACTTCGCAAGTGTTCTCCTCCAGCAAGCTGGAAATAGTGGTTTTGAACAGGTCATGAGTCCATAGCTTCTTAACTGACATGACAGATCGTCACTCACATCTCCCAGCAACGTTTCTTCTGTGACTGGTCAAAAAATCTGATGCAAATGGAATTTGGGGAGCTCAATGAGAGAAACTGAACTTTGGGGCATCTGACATCGATATGAATTGTACAGTCCATCTCTCTACTCAGCAACCTCTTTTCTTTACCAGTCCATATGCCTTAAGGTGAACCCATTCCCCCTCTTCCCTCCAACCTTAGTAAACTCTGTTGGCATCACTCCTGCAATCCTGGATCCACATATAGGAATGGAGTTCTATATCAAGCACCTTAGCAAGTTTCCTTTTTTATTTCTAGCACCCAGATCAACACTCGGGAGGAAAGTATGCGATCGGGCAAAGAGTAGTGTGATTTTCTGACTTTCAGTGCCAAAGTCTCTTCCTCAGTTCAGCTCTACAACCTTTTCACAGAACATTGATTTAATTTATCTACTTATAGTATATACAATGCCATTTATGGTAGTGACTCCAAAGAATCTTCTTCAATTGGGGTTTGGGTGGGGAAAGGTGGGATGGCGTGCATAAGCACTTGGTTAAGTCCAGTGCTTGGAGTTAGCAAACTAATGAGACTTAGCAGGACTTAGCAGGACTTAGCTGATCAGTCAGGCTACGTCATTCTCTTGTTATCTCTCTTTATCTTGACAGCTGTCCATGTTCAGGCCCTTCTGAGGTGGACTAATCAACTGTTACCAGCTTTCACTCATTTACTCTTACTTTTACATGATATCAATCTAAAACAAAATACCATCATTTCCATTATTTTCACAATTAGCTGTAAATGACTACAAAAACATGGATAGGAAACTGAACATCATACTGTAATCCTAGCCAGCTGAGCAATGATCAAATCAATAACAAAATAGAGGGTGACATGGATGAAAAGTCCTCTAAATCTAAAAACTCCCAAAGTAATGACACCACATGGTTCTCAGTCCTTTCTGGGGCTTGAGTGAGATGATTAAGACTCATGGAAGGTAGTAACAGTTTGTTGGACATCTAAGGCTATTGGATGCAATCTGCTGACTGAGGTATACCGAAATAAGATGCTGTTATGATTGATTGTTGGAACTTGGCTTGAGGTCCCTGCTCATCTGCTCAGTTCTTCAGTCTGGCTAAAAAAAAAAGCACTGATTATCAGTCTTTGAAATTCTATCTTTAGAATATATCATGATCAGGCTGCTGCCAGTTTGTTTGCCTCATCAAATGTGGTCCCCAATCATAGTACAAGAGATGGAAAACAAAACAAACCCTGGCAAAGCTTTCATTTCCTCAAGTGCTCAAATAAACTTGATTGGAGTTGTGCATATGAGGAAGAGCCCATCAGACTTCACAGCCAGAAGAACCTTGTTCCTGGCGCCTCCCTGCCGTGCCACTTTCCCTGCTTTTTCTCCCTTTTTGGGTGCTTCTTGGGGCAAAAAGCAGCTGAAAGGCGCCCAAAAATGGCAAAAAAAAGCCGGGAAAGTGGCAGGCAGGGTGCATGGGAAAATCTTAATGTGTCTTCTTGGGCTACCAATACCTTTGATGTCTCTAACGCGGATGGTAAGCACTGGGAATCGTACACTTCTCCCATTCAGTTATTCAAAGGTTTTTCTCCTAGGCGTTGTCCACTCGATAAATCCCTGAAGTTGCAGCCGAGGATGCAAACACTTTCACAGTCCTTGCCCCCAGTGCCTCTGTCGATGTTACTCATGAGGGTAAGTCTTGTGACAAATGTAATTGGGAAATCATGACTAACAAAAACTTCAGTTGGCAACTACTACAACTTCACCCATACCGGTACTGGTGCTTTCACTTTCACCCCCAATAACCTCTTCCAGAACGTCAACAACGACAGAACCCTCACTGTGATTGAGGCCAACACATCCCCTGCTCTCACCAAGCTCACCGGCCAGCTCTCTCCCCCCGGCTTACTTTTACCTTCTTCCCTAGGTGGCAGCAATCCTGATACGCACAGGAACAACACACTTGGCAAGCGTGCTTCTTACTGCTCAAACTGCTCTTTATCTAGGCAGACAACCAACAACCAGGCTCTCACTGCTTCTGCTACTCTCACAAGGAACTCGGTCAGCCACCTTCAATCCAACCCCAGCGGTAGCAGCCTCCAGACAACCTGGTACGGTACCTTTGCCAGCAGCCGATACTCTGTTACTCTAAAGTCCTTCCAGGTAGGTTTCCCTCTCTCTTCATAGGTTCAGTGTTTCGGAGTATTGGGGTATTATGTTATGTTACTTGCGCAGCAACGACAACAACTCAACAACCACTATGATGTAGCAGCACTAAGTTGACTAAAGGATCAAGTTTGAGTTTGAGTTCCTTAGCTTTCACTAAAGTTCTGAGAGTTCAGTCGAAGTGAGCAAGATATCCAAAGGATTAACCAGGTCAAGCTGAGGTAGCTTAGACCTGCAAACTATCTACTTATACAATGATTGTAGTTACTAGTTTGCATACAAACTGCAAGTGCGACATTGTTTGTTGAGTAAACAGAATGTACCTATGACAATATCATAAATAAGAGTATGACATCAGACATGATGTCAAGGAAGTAAAAATAAATATAGCGATACAATAAGCAATGTCAGAGGTGACATCACATCATAAATAGAAAAGGAAAGAAATGAATAGAATAATGATGTCATGCTGATGACGTCTTAAATAGAAGAATAGGCATAGAATCAGAAAAGGGAGCTGGGAAAGTGGATAGGTCCAGATGTTAATGAGAAGCATAGGTAAAAAGAGAAAACTAGCGCTCAAAGGCGCTAAAGTGTCAAAGCTATGAATATAAAAGGAAAAAGAAGGAAATCAAAGAAAAAAGATTGTCTGAGTGTGTGACTGTAACATTACCCCCTCTTTACCTTCGAACTTACACGTTCGATACTATCAGCTGTCCTGCTATGAGCCACTCTCCTTGCCACTGCGGCTCTCTCGGTTCTCTCATTTCTGTCTCTCGACCTATCTGCCTGAATATCCTCGGTCCTTCTGGAGAACCCATGTTGACAACAATCCCATCTCCCAAAGGTGGATCTTGTGGTCGTTCATTGTTCTCCATTTCCATAGTCGGTGTCGTCCCACGTGGTATCATGTCTCCAATCATTGTGAAGAGTTGATGTGCTGCCAGTATCATTTCGTCCCGCAGTTCTCGTAGACCTTCTTCTGTCCCTACAATGTCCAGGGAGATGGTCAGCTTTATGAGTGTTGCAAACCGGGCAGATATAGTCCACACAGTCGACGGCGCAGTGCTCTCCCAGTTTGCACACAGGACACTCAGCTCTTGGTGTATGTTACAGTGCCACAGACTCTTGTATGATAGGACTCCCATGTGACCGCGTGTATAACTAATTATTTCTCTTTCTTTCTACGACGTTCTTGAACTCTTATATAACAGATATTCTTTCTCCTTCTCTCCGATTCTATCGCTTTATTATGTATTCATTCTACGATGTTCTCTCGAGTTCTGACTCATTTGTAATCGTAGATACGCTGTACTATTTAAGTAGCATAAACTGGGTCTCAAGCTCCTCAGCTTGACCTGGTTAACTATAAACCTTGTTCTAGCAGCAGAACGAACTCTTGAGTTACGAACGAAGAGACCACCTCCTAGTTCTGACTTGAACTCTGAACCTTGAACCTTACGAGCTTCTTGACTACGTCATAGTCAGGTAGTTTGACGTTGCTGCGCACAAGTAACGTAACATAAGGTCAAGCTGACTAGAACACCGACCTATCGAGGTTAAGGCACCACGACTCCCCCACGAGCCAGACTTACTGCGGAAGAAGAAGACGACATCGATCGTGATATCGATCTTGCACGACGGCTTCAGAACATCGGGATCGAACTTTCGGGACACCCCGAACTGACCAGGCGTACAATTATAACCCGCCACCACCGTCGCGAAGCCATCCGACAGCTCTCCGACATGCTTGGGCCAGACACAACGACAGACGAAGGAACACAACCCGACGACGAGCAGAGGAACAACTCGACCCCTCTATCCACATTGACAGACTTGCCCTTCTTCGGGAATATCGGCACGTCAGGAACCAGAACCGAGAACTCGACAGAATCATTGGAATTTTCCACACCCTCTACTCCTATTGTAGAAGAAGACAAACCAGACGAAACAGAAATGTTGGGAGAACAGAGCTCAACCCCGAAACGCGATCAGAAACCGAAGACACAGGAAGAGATGATCATCAGCGTTGTGACTGCTGTACTAGAAGAGAAGAAGAAGGACAAGGGGGTGAAAGTAGCAGCCCCGGAACCCTTTGATGGAGATCGAAAGGAGACGCGGAGATTCCTTACCGAAGTTGAGATATACCTCCGCATGCACCCTACCGAATATGATACTGACGAGAAGAAATGTCTCTTCTTTCTGTCATATCTCCGAGGAAAAGATACACAAGCATGGAAACAACGAAACACCGATCTAATCTTTGATTGGAAAGATGGTGACGAAAAACTGGAATGGAAGGATCTGAAGGCTGCCTTCAAAAGGCACTACCTTCCCATCGATATCAAAGCTGATGCACAGCTAAAGATCGAAGACATGAAGATGGGAGAACGAGCCGATAATTACATCAACGAATTCAGAGTCCTGGCTGACGAGTCCGGGTACGACGAAGAAGCATTGGCCCACATCTTTCGAAAAGGATTGCCGTTTGTACTAGCGGACAAAATCCTGAATCAGCCACAAGGACGACCCAAAGATTTGAACGGATGGTACGAAGCGGCCATTCGATTCGACGAGCAATACAAATACGCTAAGGCTGTTCAGAAGCCTCGAAGGTTCCAGATGGCAAACGAGAAGAAGAAGAAGTTTGAGAAGAAGGAAACCACTGTCAACTGAATGGAGACAGGCCGGCTATCTGAAGAAGATCGCCGAGAATATATGAAGGACGGCAGGTGCTTCCGATGCGCCAAACAAGGACATCTTAGCCGAGATTGTCCAATGAAGAATGCAGAGAAAACCCCAGAAAAAGCCGTAAAGAAGACGCCTAGGGAGGCTTATGTGAAGATCCAGGCAATGTTCAAGGAGTACAGCCACGAAGAACAGAAGGAATTGCTGAACATTATGGAAGACGAGGGTTTTTGAAGTGGCGGAAGAGGCCAACTCTCTCTCCGCCCCCACCAATTACGATATCGAACGTTGTATTAGCTAAGTTAGACCGAAATTCTATGCGAATCCCTTTGGCTTACAACGTTGGATCAGAAAAAGTCGGAATAAATGGGCTCCTAGACTCAGGAGCAGGAGGCCTTTTCATGGCTCCCGAAACGGCAAAACGATTACGGCTCCCACGAGAACGGCTCCCCGAAAACATTCAGGTTTTTAATGTTGATGGAACGCCGAACAAATCAGCCTGGATCACACACTCGGTAACGGCTACATATCAATTCGGAACGAGGAACTTGACAGATACGTTTTTACTCTCTGGACTAGGGAAAGAAGACGTCATCTTAGGACTCCCTTGGTTACAGAAGTATAATCCAGATGTCAATTGGAAGTCTGGAGAAGTTCTATTTCGCCCGAAACAGTACATCAAAATACCTCGACGGGAGAACATCTTCGACACCGAAACACCGGAACAAATCATTAATCGAATCGATATCAGAGCCAAGATGTCGGCCTCACAATTAATGGCACACCAGGTTGAACAAAAGGAACAGACTTTCGAAACATTGGTCCCTGACTATCTCCACGGATTTAAGGCGCAATTCGAAGACAAAGAAGCTGAACAGTTTCCAATATCTCGACATTACGATCATGCCATCGATCTGAAACCCGACTTTGTGTCTAAAGATTGCAAGCTTTATTCGTTAACGGTACCGGAACAACAAGAACTGGACAAATTCCTCGATGAGAACCTTCGAAAGGGATACATTCGAAAATCGAAGTCTCCGAACGCTTCTCCATTTTTCTTTGTGGGCAAGAAAGAAAAAGGGAAACTGCGACCGACACAGGATTACCGGAGATTAAACGACGGGACCGTCAAGAATGCATACCCGTTGCCATTGATCTCAGATCTAATTGACAAGTTACGTGGGGCAACCATCTTTTCCAAACTTGATTTACGTAACGGGTACAACAATGTCAGGATCAAAGATGGCGATCAGTGGAAGGCAGCCTTCAAGACCAATCGAGGGTTGTTCGAACCTACGGTTATGTTTTTCGGATTAATGAATTCACCAGCAACATTCCAAGCCTTTATGGACGATATTCTGTCGGATTTCATGGCTGAAGGATGGTGTCTCGTATATATGGACGACATCCTCATATATTCCACCAATAAAGAGGAACATATGGAGCGATCACGAAGACTCCTTCAGCGCTTAAAGGAACAAGATCTTTACCTAAAGCCGCACAAATGCGAATTCAACGTCAAAGAGGTTATATTTTTAGGATTGGTGATTCGGCCGGGAACTATTGGAATGGACCCTGTTAAGTTGGCAGGAATACAGGATTGACCAGCTCCCACAACGGTAACAGGAGTCCGAAGCTTCACTGGGTTCGCCAACTTTTATCGGAAGTTTATTGGCAGATATGTGGAGATTGCAAAACCCCTCTATGATCTCACCAAGAAGGGGGTGGTGTTCCTATGGAACGATGCCTGTCAAGATGCGTTCGAAACCCTTAAATGAAAGTTCTCACAGCAACCATTGTTACAGATCCCAGATTCTTTGAAACCGTTCATCATTGAAGCAGATGCATCAAAGTGGGCCTCTGGCGTGGTCTTACGACAAAAGGGTACTGATGGTGAATGGCATCCTTGTGGTTACATATCACACGCCTTCGATGCTACAGAACGCAACTATGAAATCTACGATCGGGAATTATTTGCAATCGTTAGGGCGCTACAGACTTGGCGACATTATGTCATGGGGAACAGTTTCCCTGTGACCATCCTTTCAGATCACAAGAACCTGACGTATTTCAGGACGGCACAGAAATTGAATCGAAGACAGGCAAGGTGGAGCCTTCTGTTATCGATGTTCGACCTTCGGCTAGTCCACGTTCCAGGGACCCAAATGGTGCAGTCGGATGCACTTTCGAGACGGTCGGATCATGTTTTACGGGAAGACACGGATAACGACAATGTGGTATTACTACCGGACGCACTGTTCATCAATGCGATCGATATAGATCTCCAACGGCGCTTACAAGACACCCTGGGAAAGGACGACTTTCATGCTAGCGCTTTAGAATCTCTACTCGATCAAGGAATTCCTCCAATTAAGTCTTCTCTTTCTGATTGGAAATTCGAAGATGATCTACTCTTCTATAAAGGGCGTGTTTACGTTCCCAATGACATCACATTACGAAGGGAAATTGTCAAGACCATTCATGAGGGACAGCCTTTTGGACACCCGGGTCAGTTTGGAACCATCGACTTGGTTGGGAGGGAATTTTGGTGGCCCGGTATGGCTAAGTTCATCAAAGCTTTTGTTGATAGCTGTGCCCCGTGTCAACAGATGAAAGTCAATACCCATCCATCTGTAGCGGGCATCTTACCAATCGCAGGAGTACCGAATGCAGTCCCTTTCCAAACTTTGACGATGGACCTGATCACGGATCTTCCCGAATCTGATGGAATGGACTCAATAATGGTCGTGGTAGACCATTCATCTACGAAGGGGGTAATTTTCATCCCTTGCACCAAGAAACTGGACGCGACAAAGGCTGCGGAACTCCTTTTTCAGCACGTATACAAGAGATACAGTTTGGCAGAAAGGATTATTTCAGACAGAGACCCAAGGTTCGCAGCAGAGGTGTTTCAAGAAATGGCCAGACTCCTGGGAGTCAAACACTCGATGAGTACCGCCTATCACCCACAGACAGATGGAGAAACTGAAAGAATCAATCAGGAAGTCGAAATCTACCTAAGATTCTTTTGTGGGAAACAACAAACAGAATGGAACAAACATCTGCACATGGCAGAATTTGCACACAACAATAGAACCCATTCCGTCACCCATCATTCCCCATTCTTCATGACCATGGGATATCATCCGAGACCACTGCCAACAGTATTTGGAAAGACCAACGTTCCATCAGTGGAAAAACGATTGTCAGAGTTAAAGCGGCTTAGAGAGGAAACTTCATCAATGATCGAACTCGCTAGAAAAAGGGTACTGGAAAGGGGGAACAAAAGGAATGATGTATTCGAAAAGGGACAAAAGGTATGGCTAGAAGGGAAAAACCTAGACTTCGGATACCCCACCAAGAAGTTATCGCCAAAGAGAGAAGGACCCTTCGAAGTAGAAGAAGTCATGGGACCCGTCACCTACAAACTGAAATTGCCAAGACAATGGAGGATACATCCCGTTTTCCACGTCGGATTGTTATCGCCGTACAAAGAAACAGATGAACACGGAGCCAATTATCTGGAACCACCCCCGGACATAATAGATGGCCATGAGGAGTTGGAGATCGAAGCGATTGTGGGTCACAAGCCAAGGAAAACCCCGAAGAAGTTCTTAGTGTCCTGGAAAGGATATGATTCTTCACACAATGAATGGAAGGAAAAAGAAGAATTGGCGAACGCAATGGAAATTTACTTGGACTATATAATCAAGAACAAGTTGTAGAGAAAAATCATCATCTCTCAACATGTCCAACCAACAAGCCACTTCTTCCAACCTCCACGACCGACCCCTTCCTCCTCCTCCCGTTCACACTGAAGACCCCGACCAAGTCCACTACACCGGCCCCTTCTGCCCGTCCCCCTTCGAACTCCTCTATCTTGTCAACACCGGTGAACACGATGACACCCTGAGACTTGGAACTGAAGCCTCTCCAGTTCACCGAATCACCGTCGACGGCTTAATCCGACTTCGAGAACAATGAGCTGCGCTCGATCGAATAATCCAGGAGACGAACACGTACTCTGCAAATTTGGCGTACAACGCTACAGCAGGTGCCGCAGGCGGCCTTGTGCTACAGGGACCAGTAACGGTACCGTGCCCGCCTGCATATTCTCATGATGACGACGCACCCAACGTATCTAACGCTGCAGGTACCGTCCCCGAGGGTGTTTGCGATGCAAATCCAAACAGCCCAGAATTCTGGATGGCCCATACAGCCTACATCGAGCGAATTCGGCGAGCGACAGAACTGGCCAGTGTCCAGTACGACAGAATTCCCTCCATCCCCACCCCAAGCTTTGGTCTATCTAGGCCATTTAATAGAACCCGACAACCAACTGCCGTTCATTCCCCAGAACGACTCGCCTCCCCCGCTTCAAGTCCTACCTCCCTCGTTTATCCAGACCCCCCAAGTCCCTCTAGTAACGATGCCTCCGATGATGGATCAATTGTCGTTGAGCACATTCCCCCCTCCAAACCCGACAGCCCCCCTATGTATGCCGCCTCCATCGGCATCCGAACTCCGACCCCTAGCGATTCAGGCCCCGAGGCCGTCGAATCCGATATGGAGAGCATCCACTCCCCCCAGATTCAGGGATGCGACAACTGCGACCCCCCCGCCACGGTACCGTTCCGTGCCGACGGAACATTCAACCCTTTCTTTCAACCGCTCCGGATTACTTTTACCACCGACCGAGACACCCCCGAACCTATCGCTCGCGAACCGCAGGCCAACGCCGGTCCCTCCTCGAATGCTGATCCGAGATCCGACAGCGCGATCAGTGTGGGACGACGAAGACCTCGACGAAGCGTCGTCGAGCGAGCCATCCTCGTCTCCGACCAACAGCGACGACATGACCGACGAAGTTTACGAGTACCTCTCTGCCCTGTGTGCAGAGTGGCGTACCACCGCGGCCGAGAATGCCTGAACTACCGTTGTCAAGTATGCGGGACGGCTGCGCCTGGTCACCTCTCTAGAGATTGTCGTCTCAAATGACGGTCGACAAGAATTGCTCGACACCACTATCCCCAGCGCCCATCGTCTCCTGGAGATGATATCTACGGGGGTGACCCCGACACCGAGCTCTATGGAGACGGGGAGCAGTAGTTCGACAGTCGCCGCCGAAGAAAATGTGGAGGAAAATTACGAGTGGGTATATACTGGACGACAGGAATCGTTCAGGGAAGTAACTCTGGCAGATGGAACCGTGGCGAGATTGGAATTTCGCCCCTAGCGCGGGGGTAATGTTACAGTGCCACAGACTCTTGTATGATAGGACTCCCATGTGACCGCGTGTATAACTAATTATTTCTCTTTCTTTCTACGACGTTCTTGAACTCTTATATAACAGATATTCTTTCTCCTTCTCTCCGATTCTATCGCTTTATTATGTATTCATTCTACGATGTTCTCTCGAGTTCTGACTCATTTGTAATCGTAGATACGCTGTACTATTTAAGTAGCATAAACTGGGTCTCAAGCTCCTCAGCTTGACCTGGTTAACTATAAACCTTGTTCTAGCAGCAGAACGAACTCTTGAGTTACGAACGAAGAGACCACCTCCTAGTTCTGACTTGAACTCTGAACCTTGAACCTTACGAGCTTCTTGACTACGTCATAGTCAGGTAGTTTGACATTGCTGCACACAAGTAACGTAACAGTGTACCTCATCAAGTAACGCCATAGTATGCGTTATAGAATCGCTTGACATTGAGTCTATTGGCAAAGCCCTGTCGTCCGGCTCTGCGTCCTTGTCGTCCCACACCAACACGATAGGGACGTTGGGTATCTGGGTTGATGGGGACAATGGGAGCAGGGAGGTGTACGGGGTTCAGGAGACTTGGAGAAAGTCTCACTGACTTGAATGTTCCTCTGGTAGGTTCGGTTGAACTGGAAGAGGTGGCGGGGAGTTTATGGATGGGAGACATTGGGAGCAGAGTAGCAGGAGGGGAGACATCTGGGAATTTTCCAGCTCTTCCACTGGCGTCGGAGACATTCAATTCGTCACTTCCTGCATCGTCAGTAATGGGGAATGGATCAGGGTAGAGAAGGGTTCGCTGGTCGGCAGGTAAACTGCTGATGCCTGCCATGGGAGTTGGGCTTCTTCTGCTGGAAGGTACATCCACGTGTATGGCTGCGTGGGCCTGGGGGATAGAGGAGGAGGGGATTGGGGTCTGAACCACTCCAATACATCGCTGTCTAAGCTGGAGGAGGAACTGGCCCTTGGAGATCTCAGTTGCTCGTTTGAGACCTCTTTGATGGGCGATAACCTTTCGGAGGAAGGCTGGGTCGTTGGGGCTGACGTCCTCGTCTGTAGCGAAGCAATCTCCATCAGGATCTGTATCGGGAAGGATCACATGAAGCGGTAAGTTTGCGATGTCAAGAGATGGATGTGGTACTGCAATAGCCCCTGTTACAGTGAAACTGTCGTCGTCTACAATGTGTTGGGCTAGCATGCCCATGTGTCAGTCTAATCTGGTCACGTTCTCTAGTAATTGTCGTCGTTGTCCTCGAAGAAAGAGAAGACAGCCATAGAGGGCTCAGTTCCTCTCACTGCTGGCGTCAGTCGCAGTCGTCATTTCTTCATTGTAATGTTCGCTGTTCAGCAGGTAGAGCAGTTCGAATGTGGAAGGGTGGAAGGGTTCAGTGTGGACAACGTCGTCTGGGAGGACTTGGACTGGGGGGTTGAAGGGAGGGAGGCCAGTTCGGACTGATGGGTTGGTATAGGAAGACATGTTTCGGTAAGGAATGGGGATCAATGCAAGTTGTGCACAATTTTATAGTCCAGATACAGTTCCATTGAATGTTTTAGGCCTGCTGGTTTCAGCCATTGATTGTGCGAGGAGTCGTATCCTTTCCAGAAGACAAAGTATTCCTTTGGGGGTTGGTTCTTCCTTTTTGGTCGATGTCCGATGATGGCTTCAACTTTGTATTCCTCTTGCCCTTCAACTATGTCCGGGGGTGGTTCCAGAAAGTTGGGTCCATGGACGTCGGTTTCCTTGTATCGTGACAAAAGACCAGTGTGGAAAACGGGGTGGATTCTCCATTGAAATGGGAGTTTCAACCTGTACGTTATGAGTCCTAGGACTTCTGTGATTTCGAAAGGTCCTTCGCGTTTTGGGAATAGTTTTGGAGAGAGATACCCCAAGGACAAGTTCTTTCCTTCTAGCCAAACCTTCTGACCCTTTTCGAACTTGTCTAAGTCCCTTCCACTTCTCTCTTTCACCCTTCTTGCCACAATGTCCAGTAGAGCTGATGTTTCTTCTCTCAACTTCTTCAATTCAGCCACCCTTTTCTCCACAGAGGGAACTGTTGTTTTCTCAAAGACGGTGGGAAGAGGACGGAGATGATATCCCATTGTGAGGTAAAAAGGGGAGTTCTTTGTGACTGAATGTGTTCGGGTATTGTGTGCGAATTCGGCAAAGTGAAGGAGGTCTTTCCACTTTGTTTGTTCTTTGGCGCAAAAGAATTGAAGAAAGATCTCCACTTCCTGATTGACTCTTTCTGTTACAGTCATACACTCAGACAATCTTTTTCTTCAGTTTTCTTTTTCCCTTCCCTTTCATATTCATAGCTTTGACACTTTAGCGCCTTTGAGTGCTAGTTTTCTCTTTTCACCTATGCTTCTCATTAACATCTGGACACATCCACCTTCCCAGTCCCCTTTTCCGAATCTATGCTTTTCTTATTATTTAAGACATCATCATTATGTCATTCATGACATCAAGATGAGGTCATTATTCTATTCGTTTCTTTCCTTTTCTATTTATGATGCAATGTCATATCTGGCATCGCTTATTGTATCATTATATCTATTTTCATTCCTTGACATCATCTCTGATGTCATGTTCCTATTTATGATATCATCAAAGGTACATTCTGTTTACTCAACAAATAATGTCACTCTTGCAGTTTGTATGCAAAGTAGTAACTACAATCGTTGTATAAGTAGATAGTTTGCAGGTCTAAGCTACCTCAGCTTGACCTGGTTAATCTTTTGGACATCTTGCTCACTTCGACTGAACTATCAGAACCTTAGTGAAAGCTAGGGAATTCAAACTCAAACTCAAACTTGATCTTAGCGCTCAACACCACTACGTCATTGTGATTGTTGAGTTGTTGTTGTTGCTGCACAAGTAACGTAACACTTTCAGTCTCTCCGTCCGTTTGAGGATGATAGGCAGTACTTAGCATTTGCTTTATCCCCAATAACTTTCCCATCTCTTTGAAGACTTCAGCTGCAAATTGTGGGTCTCAATCCGAAATAATCTTGTCGGGTAGTCTGAAGTGCTTGTAGACATGTTGAAAAAGTAATTCTGCCATATCTGTGGCATCAATCTTCTTGTGGCATGGGATGAAAATCACCCCCTTCATAGCTGCATAAATCACAATCCGCAATCTTGGGTAGGTCTGTGATTAAATCCATCAATATGATTTGGAAGGGCAACGCATCTTTGTGGCCCCCAATGGGCTGTATAGGCATTTGCATGGGATGTGTGTTTACTTTCATTTGTTGGCATGCAGCGCACCCATCAACAAATGATTTGATGAACTTCGTCATCTCTGGCCACCAATAATCTTTTTGCACCTGATCAACCGTGTTCTATTGTCCAGAGTGTCCGTGAGATAATGCTTTGTGAATTGTTTTGACAACGAGTCTTCAAAGTGTTGGGTCATTCGGCACATAAATCCTATCTTTGTAAAACAATAGGTTGCCCTCTGTTCGCCAGTCTTGTAAGGAAGACTTGATCGGTGGCGTCCCTTTTTCGATTAGGCTTTCTATTGTCATTTGAAGGAATTTGTTGCTTGGTAAAGCTTCCTCCAGCATCGTTTTCAGCTCCATATCGATCACGTTAACAAATAACTTATCTGGTAACATGACGATGTCTTCATTGTCATTTTCTTCTTTGTCCACTAGATCCGGTCATCTTGAAAGGGCATCAGATTGAACCATCTTCGTTCCTGGAACATGCACCAGTCGAAGGTCGAATTGAGTTAAGTATAGACTCAATCTGGCTTGTCATCGATTCAGTTTCTGGGCAGTTTGGAAGTAAGTAAGGTTCTTGTGATCTGATAGGATGGTCACCGGGTGGGCTCCTCCTAGGAGATAATGTTCCCAAGCTTTCAGGGCGTTAGTGATTGCCAACAGTTCGCAGTCGTAAATCTTATAGTTCCGTTCAGTTGAAGTGAAGGTGTGTGAGATGTATCCACATGGGTGTAGTTCTCCGTCAGAACCTTGTTGTTTCAATACCACTCCTGTGGCCCATTTCAACGTGTCGGCTTCAATTATGAAAGGCTTTTCATTGTCCGGCATTTGTAAGATCGGTCTTTGGAGGAATTTTGCTTTGAGCACATTGAACACAATGTCTCGTATTTTCGTCCATTTGAATTTCGTGTCCTTTTTTTTTAACTCGTGTAAAGGTCATGCCAGTTCCGTGTATTTGCCTATGAACTTGCAGTAGAAATTTGCAAATCTGAGGAACGATCGCACACCTTTAATCATTTTGGGAGCTTCCCAATCTTTGATCCCGGCCAGTTTTGTTTCGTCCATCAATATATGTCCTGGTGTAATGACCATTCCTAAGAAGAGCGTTTTTGTAACTTCGAATTCACACTTTTCCAGTTTCAGGTAGAGGTCGTTCTCTCATAATCATTCCAGAACATGTCTCGTGTGAAGTCGATGGATATTGATCTCATCAGAGAAAATCAAAATATCGTCCATGTAGACCATGCACCAACCCTCATCAATGAAGTCTTTGAGGATATCGTTCATAAATGCCTGGAATGTCGCCAGAGAGTTCGTTAAACCGAAGAACATAACCATAGGTTCAAAAAGGCCTCGAGGTGTCTTGAACGCTGCTTTCCATTGGTCACCATCTTTGATCTGTATGTTGTTGTATCTGTTACATAGATCCAATTTCGTAAAGACTTTTGCCGTCTTCAGTTTGTCCATGAGGTCCATGACCAATGGTAGGGGATAACAGTTCTTGATCATTCCATTATTCAAATCTCGGTAATCCTGGCAAGGTCGTAGGGCTCCTGCTTCTTTCTTGGCTACAAAGAAAAAGGGGGATGCCATCAGGGATTTTGAAGGTCAGATGTATCCTTTCTGCAGATTCTCATCTAGGAACTTATCTTGTTCGATCCACTCTTTTGGTGATAGAGAGTAGATCTTGCAGTCCCATGGTCTAAAATCCAGTTTGAGATCGATCACATGGCCATATGGTTGAGAGGGTGGAAATCGTTCGGCTTTCTTCTTTTGGAATCAATCCGAGTAGTCGGAAAGATATAGGGGAAGAAGTTCCTCTAATGGTTTCACCTTGACCTCATAAGCTTGTGCCAGTACCTGAGAAGCGGACAACTTAGCGTTGATTCAGATTTCATCACTGTCTTCCTCTCCTCGAATGAAAGATCAAATCAAGACTTCATTGTCTTCAACCTTGTCCAGGATTTCAGTATCGAGTTTCTTGGTTTCATCGAAGATCCCAATAAATAGTTTCATCGGCCGTTTGATTGTAATCTTTTGCCTTGGTTGGAAGTGGACTACTCCAGTGACCCAGTTGATGTTTGGATTGTGATCTTGGAGCCAGGGTAATCCTAAAATAATTCATTCCGGTCCGAGTCCTGAGATCAATAAAGTTTCCTTCATTGATCTATCTCTGATTGTGATGTCGATCGTAACGGAATGAGTGATCCAACCAATTTTGTTCCGGGTTCCATCAACGTTGAAAACCTTGATGGGTTTTTCTAGTCTTGTCCAGAGTTTCTTGAGTTTTCGTGCTTCTTCTTCGCAGATGAAGCGTCCTCCAGTGCCTGAATCGATCAGGGCTCTTGTTTCGACAATTTCTGTCCCGACGTTGTATTGAATAGGAATTTGCATAGAGTTTCAATTTAACTTAGCTAGTACAACGTTCGAGATTGTAATCGCAGGTGGTAAGAGCATCGGCCTCTTCCGCCACTTCAAAAACCCTCTTTTCCCATGAGATCAAAGATCTCTTCTTGTTCTCCTTCTCCTTGCTCGGCAATAAGCGCTCGAATCTTGGTGAAAGCCTCTCGCAGTGAGAGCTTCTTCAGTTCGTATTTGGGCGGCGGGGTTTGTTGTGCTTGTCCTTTGGTGGAACAATCTCGTGAGACATGACCGGTCTTTGCACAACAGAAACACTTCCCTGCGACCATGTAATCCTTCCTATCAGATTTGGACAATAATCATCTGACTGTTACTTCTTTCTCCTTCCAAGCGATCTTCAGCTTGATCGGCTCTCTCTTCTTCCTATTGGCCATGACCAATTTGTACTGGTTGTCGTATTTGATCGCCAGTTTGTACCACTCATCCAAGGTTTCGGGTTCTCTGTCCATTCGGAGCATGATCTTGTTCTGTAAGGACTCTGGAAGTCCTTCCCTAAAAAATTTCATAAGGGCTTCGTCGTCATACTTAGTGTCCATCGCAATGAGGCGGAACCAATTGACGTATTCGTCGGCCCTGTCCGTCATCTTGATTTGCTCGATCTTCATCTGTGCTTCTCTGACAATGTTGACAGGTTGCCATTCATTCCGGAATCTCTGCTTGAAACTACTCCATGTTTCTTTGGCAGCTTTCTTCTTCTCCTCGGGATCGTCGTCTTCAGGGAATAACTTCATTGTCTCCCTTTGCTTCCACTCTGTGGTATTTCCCTTGACCAAAGAGAGAAGAAGCATCTTCTTCTTTTCGTCAGTGTTCACCTTGACCGGGTTCATTGCGAAGTAAAGTTCGAGGTCGAGGAGGAAGCAGCAGGTGTCCGATTGTTTTCCCATAAAGGGGTCCGGAGTCAGTCCCTTACTGGCTTCATCCTTCTTGTCATCAATTGTCTGGAGTACAGCTGTGGAAATAGTCTGGGCCTATTGTTCATCAGTGTCGTCGAGTTCCACCTTTGGTTTGACATCTGAAGCAGCAGCAGTGCTTCCGGCGGGGGTCGTCATTTCTAGGGTCAGGGTATGGAATATATTTTGGTATTCGTCAAATGGATCGGGTTCGGAAGACTTAGCTTCGGGTTCTGTTCTTTCTTGTTGGAGACTTTCAACTGCTCCTCTCTGCTGGCTATGAGTAATTCGGCACGGGGTTCGTTCGGGATCGGGGTTCAGCAGCTGTTCGGCTACTTCGAGTTGATCGTCGAGATCAGATTCTTCAGCTGCCATAAAGAGAGCCCTCGGGGGAGTCATGTTTCGATAAGCAGTGGTGCCTAAACCTGGGTAGGTCGGCAACAATCAGCTTGACCTTTTGTTACGTTACTTGTGCAGCAACGACAACAACTCAACAACCACTATGACGTAGCAGTGCTAAGTTGACTAAAGGATCAAGTTCAAGTTTGAGTTCCTTAGCTTTCACTAAAGTTCTGAGAGTTCAGTCGAAGTGAGCAAGATATCCAAAGGATTAACCAGGTCAAGCTGAGGTAGCTTAGACCTGCAAACTATCTACTTATACAACGATTGTAGTTACTAGTTTGCATACAAACTGCAAGCGTGACATCGTTTGTTGAGTAAACAGAATGTACCTATGACGATATCATAAATAAGAGTATGACATCAGACATGATGTCGAGGAAGTAAAAATAAATATAGTGATACAATAAGCGATGTCAGAGGTGACATCACATCATAAATAGAAAAGGAAAGAAATGAATAGAATAATGATGTCATGCTGATGACGTCTTAAATAGAAGAATAGGCATAGAATCAGAAAAGGGAGCTGGGAAAGTGGATAGGTCCAGATGTTAATGAGAAGCATAGGTAAAAAGAGAAAACTAGCGCTCAAAGGCGCTAAAGTGTCAAAGCTATGAATATGAAAGGAAAAAGAAGAAGGAAATCGAAGAAAAAAAATTGTCTGAGTGTGCGACTGTAACATATTAAATACTACTTTGACTGTAGACCCTTCAAACTGCACCCAGCGGCTGGACCTACGACTGTAGCTGCACGGAGACTCAGACATACGCATATGTCTACCCTAGTTCCTACAGTGTCGTCTACCTTTGCGGCTTGTACTGGAATGTCCCTACTACCAGCTCTGGAAGTCGTGCCGAGTAAGTGGTCATCCGAAATCCTCAAAGTTGTTATCTGTGGCACTGACACCACCTCCTTTAGCACCATCATCCACAAGGGTACTCACTTCCCTCAAGTCCTCGGAACTGATGACTATACCTACAGTGAATCTTCGTGCAAGTCTCTTGCTCGCAGTAACCCGACAAACGCAGTCTACAATGCCGAGTACGTGGCTTTGTTCTCTACTGCTTGTAGAAGTAATGACCTGACTGAGATATTTCAACAGCAATCACGCATTCTTCTCCGACTATGCTTAATTGGAGTAACTTGTACACGTACATTTCAAGGGTGTATTAGGGGAACTAGAATAAGTATATATTGAATGCACAAAATGCAACATGGGATATAGACATGAAATCTTGAACGAGCATCTCAAAAAGTAAATCATAATAAAGTGTCCAAATCAAAAAGATCATGTAGTAGTAGGTGTCCGTGCGTGACTAGGATACGATGCAGGATAATACGAATTAAGAAAAGTAGGAATTGGTAACGGACGTGTAGGAAGTGCTTTATCAACGTTTTGGTGGAGCTTGTGAGAATCTTGAGGACTGATGTCCAAGACGGTAGATTCTACCGTTTTGACAGTACAGCTGTAGATCGTGTCAGTCATCTACAGGATCTAAAGGCCACAAAAAAAAAAAAAAGCTCACAGAGAAACACGAGTCTCCAACCTGCCATCTTCCTTTGTACGAGGTTGAACAAGAATCGGACGCTCCTTCCGGCGGATAAAACGTCCCCTACACCACGTTAGTGCATTTTCATATGCATTGAGGTAAAATTTCTTTGCTTCACAAGACGTCCCGAAAATAGCAAAGAACGTGAAGGCGCATACGACAGGTATCCACCTGCTCATCTCTATCGCTGCTGATTTGTAAGGTAACTGACGCCACACAAGGGCGGGAAATAATCCCACACGCCAAAAGTCGTAATGCGTGTCTTCCCAACTGACCCATGGCTGTATACCAACGTGCATATCTAGAAATATGCTAGCAAAAGAGATGGCAATCGTGCCGCACATTCCGATAGCAGCCAACCCTGTAATTCTCCAGTAGCGTTGTCGATTTAATGAGTGATTGTCATTTGAAAGGAAGAGTCGGAAACGGGATGAAGATTTGTTGATGATAATGAGGTTCATGACTAATTGTTTTTTTCTGCTTGTTAGCTCCCACATGAATCGTACCAAGGCACGGATACTCACTGCTATAGATAGTGGAGACTATGCCTATCGCAAGAGGCCAACAGACTATGAGTATAACCGCTACCCATGTATTATAGATCGAGGGGACACAGCCAATATCTTCGAATATATCGAATCGGTGACCTTGGGTGATGTAGTCTGGTTTTCAACCAGGAATGTCAGTGAGGGTTAACGCATATGCAAAGTTATTAGTACGAACGAAGTATCATCTCCAGCAAGGGTATCCCAACCCCAATGGCCAATTCTTCGGCCAAGACCCGCATTTTCTTTTGAATGAAACATTTTAGTCAAATCGTGTTCTGGAAATTTGTAGTAGGAGGTCCTCACCTCCCTTCGAGTGACAGGAAAGATATTGGTGCTCATCATCTTGTATATTCGACGATTAATGCAAAGTGAACTCGCTGGAATTGCAACAGAATATCCTATAAGGAATTTAGTCGCTACCGGAGATGTTTTCAGCATACAAGTATAATCGAGTGGGAGAAACTTGAAAGTAAGCAAGAATCACTAACAAATATCACACCAAATAGGGGCTTTGTTATCGATATTTCCAGTCCAAGCGATAGAATTGACGAATTGAGTGAGGCAGGCCAAAGCGGTCCATATGATGTATAAACAAGCACCGCAGTTCCATGCTAAACAATTCAAATCGATGAGCGGGCATGAATTTCAAGGAGTGTGGCCGATGACGAATTCACCTTGTAGATTCCATGGCAGACAACTTGATACAATAACCATTCCAAAAAACGAAAAGAACGAAAAAAGGGCGTTGGGGTACATCATCCACAAGAACCGGCCTTGTGGATGTGTTGGGTTGGGAGGAATTCGGGGGGAGATTAAGTGGCCGAATATATGTGCATAGTGCGACAGAATGACACGCGTCTCGTGCTGTTAACGTTAGGGACTTAAGCGTGGTCGAAGGGGGACGGGTCCACTCCTGGTAAACATTTAAAACAACACATACTTTAATAGTACGATTGCCAACGCAACTAGGAAGATCATCGAGGGC
Source organism: Moniliophthora roreri (assembly GCA_001466705.2). Classification (NCBI taxonomy): domain Eukaryota; kingdom Fungi; phylum Basidiomycota; class Agaricomycetes; order Agaricales; family Marasmiaceae; genus Moniliophthora; species Moniliophthora roreri. Next base: position 88,398 of record LATX02000254.1, read on the forward strand.
TAGCCGGGGTGAGACCCCGGTAGAATTCAGCTTTTTCTGGTTGTCCATTTGATGGAGGTATTGTGATTAAGTTTCGGCAGCCAAAGCGCGTCTAACTATTATACATAAGAATGAAGGAGCGCCCATAATTGACAGTAATATATCAGAACATACTTTTAGTTGTGGTGATCGTAGCAACCGAGCACTATACACCGTCGAGATAGAAGCAAAAGTCCATGCCATCCACGGCGTTCTTGCTGTAAGCTGTGCGTCCTTGGGAGCTTAACTCCACCGCCCCTGCGTTATGTGACCTACAACGGAAAGCTTCTCGACCGAGGCGGAACCGAGAGATGAAGCAAGTTGCCGATGTGTGTCCTGACTACAGCAATGAGACGTATACAGCAATATGTATTGGGAAGGTGGAAGGCGAGGTATTGGATGTCGGATAGAGATTAACCGGCCGGGCCTCGAGCAAACGCCCCGATATATCGTACAAGATAGGACAATGGCAGTTCTATTTAGCAAGCGAATGTCCTGTCAAGTTCGGCAGGCAACGCAGGACGTGAAGAGAGCGGAGCAAGGGTCGGCAACGGACGTGCAGGAAGCGCCGTATTGACATTTTTGACCTTGTGCGAACCGATGTCCAAAATGACAGATTCCCTTGTTTCAACCGTACCGCTGTAGATAATGTCAGTCATCGTAAGGAACTTCAAAATAACGATAGTTTACAGAGAAATCCGTGTCTCCAGCCTGCCATCCTCCAACGTGCGAGGTCTGATGCGAATCGGGGGCTCCTTCCTAGAAAGAAATCGCCTAAACCACCTTACGGCGATTTTATAGGTATTGCGGTAACTATTTCTGGCCTCGCGAGACGTGCCGAAGACTAAGAAAAACAAGAAGGCGCATAACACCGGAATCCACCTGCTCGTCTCTATCGCCACCGAAGAGTAAGGGAATTGTCTCCACAGAAGGGCAGGGAAGAGTTGAACGCGGGAAAAATTGTAGTGCGTGTTCTCCCAGCTAATCCACGGTTGTATGCCAGACCGGATATTTAGGAATATGTTAAAGCAGGAGATGGCAATGGTGCCAATCATTTCGATCGCGGCCAATCCTGTGAGCCGCCAATAGCGTTGTCGGTTCAGTGAGTGGTTATCGTCCAAGAGGAAAAGGCGCAATTGAGACGAGGGTTTATTAATGATGATTAGATTCATAGCTGTTTTACTCCAATGTTGGTCAGTCGGTTGAGCTATCAAGTAGAAGCACGCACTGCTATAAATCGCAGAGACTATTCCTATCGCAAGAGGCCAGCAAAAGACCAGAACGTACGCTACCCAGGTGTTGTATGTTGAAGGAAAGCATCCAACGTCTTCGAATATATCAAATCGGTGGCCTTGCGTAATGTAATCTATCGGAGCGGCAAAGGTCAGTTCCTAAAGATAATGATGTATACGCCTTGTACGAACGAAGCACCATCTCAAGCAGGGGTATTCCTAGCCCGATACCCAGTTCTTCAGCTAAGGCTCGTAGTTTCTTCAAACAGAAACGATTAAATGATATTCTAGGATTTAGGACTAACGGACCTTACCTCCTTTCGAGTAATAGGAAAGGTGTTTGTGCTCACCATCTTGTATATTCGGCGATTGATGCATAGTGAACTCGCTGGAATTCCGACAGAAGATCCTACGAGAAACTTTGTCGCTAACGGAGATATGTTCAAGGCAATGACTCGGAGGAGCTGGTAGGACACCTACAAATATCGCACCAGATGGGGGCCTTGTTATCGATGTTTCCGTTCCAAACGATTGAGTTGACGAACTGATTGAGGCATGCTAGGGCAGTCCATAGGATATATAGGCAAGAACCCGCGTTCCAGGCTAAATTAACATGAGCACCGTCAATTCGATTCGTCGCATTCATTGACTATACCTTGCCAATTCCAAGGCAGACAACTTGTCACGAGAATGATTCCAAAGAATGAAAAGAAGGTGAAAAGGGAGTTGGGATATACCATCCCTGAAGAGCCAGCTTCGGGGATGTAGACTAGGGAGGTGCGTTAGGAATGCGCTAAGGTGAGCCTGTACAACCCAGCTTATACGTGTTGCATGGTTCTTGTTATTTTTTATGGTCAAAGGTACAAATCCGGAGATGGGACCATCATTGTGCCTGGGTAGTAGGCAAAAGAACAAAGAAAGGAAAGGCGCAAGGTAAATTCCCATCGTTGCTTTGTCTGAGCGCTCGGCAAATACTGACGCGCCGTAATTGGGTTGCGTGCAAAGCACTAGTATCATCACGTAACTTCACGTTTATACCGTTGTCGGGCTAAAGTGACGTCGAACCATAATCGGTTTAATGTCGAGCTTCAGACGCCACGAAGAGATCTCGTCAATCCTTTAGTTCCATAAAGAGCCGAAGAGAATGAAATCCTGACCTCCGGATCCCCTCATAGGCGAGGCAAGGGACCAGTTGCGGGCTCAAAATCAGAACTCGGGAGCCTTACCGGCCTTCTTTGGAATAAGGTGGAATCAAATCGCGGTACAGAGTAGAGCATTTTAGCATCGAGTATGGAGAAGGCGCTATCTGGTTGATCCTTGGGTCGACGCTTGCACATTACTGTGCGTTAATATGTGTGGGCACGAGAAATCGTTCTGTAGCGTCGTGGACCATTCTTAATGGTCTACGTAGACTCTCACGTGGTGGTCTCAGGAAAAAATTTCTCCTCCCGGTTGCGCAAGGACCATCCCCAGCTGTGATGCAAACATGTCGGGCCTGGTCGTCGCTGTGGAAGGGACTTCCAGCTCGTCGTGCTGCCTTCTCCCGTCATGATCACTCTCTTCAACTCCGTAGATCATATGCCACTGTACAGGGCGAGCTTATCGACCAGCAAAACATCAGAAATATTGCTATTATTGCTCATGGTTAGCGTCGCGTTCACATGGGTGGTGTTTTACTAATCGGTATCCTTCAGTCGACCATGGAAAAACCACACTCGTTGATCAGTTATTGCGGCAATCCGGAACTATAAAGCGTCTGAGTTCTCTCGAACAACTGCAACTAAAGCCGACGTCGTCCTCGGCAGCTGGAACGACAGCTGACAGCGTTGTCGATGGAGGCTTTATTACTCGAGTAATGGACTCTAATGATTTGGAAAAGGAACGCGGAATCACTATTTTGTCCAAATGCACCAGCATCAATTACAAGGGAAGCCTCATTAACATTGTCGATACGCCTGGACATGCGGATTTTGGTGGAGAAGTCGAGCGTATTATGAGCATGGTGGATGGTGTAGCACTCGTTGTGGACGCGACAGAGGGACCTATGACTCAAACCCGTTTTGTGCTTTCGAAGGCATTGGCTAGAGGGCTAAAGTGAGTTTCTTTAAACCTGTGTCACTTCCGACCAGAAAGCTAACATATTATTAACCCATTGTAGGCCCCTGGTAGTTATGAACAAGGCGGACAGACCTAGTTCTCGACCGGCTCAGGTTGAAGCTGACCTATTCGACCTCTTTGCGACACTCGGCGCAACGGACGAACAGATGGAATACCCCCTTCTCTACGCTTCGGCAAAGCAAGGTTGGGCTCAGCCTGAACTCCCTACAATTGCAGGGCCCGAGAATGCGGAGGCTTCCCCTGCTACAACAGAAGCGGACGATACACTCAGTACACGGATGACACCTCTTTTCGACCACATTCTCTCCCATGTCCCACCTCCGACTCACCTCAACCGTATTGTCCCGTTCTCAATGCTCACGGTTCAGATTGAGTCGGATCCATACATTGGGATGCTGTATCTCGGTCGTATCCAATCCGGAACTTTACAGATCGGTGATAACCTTATCGCCCTCGATGCCGATGGCAACAAGTGCGGCGAAGGAAAGGTGAAGAAGATACTTAGCCGTGTTGGCGTGGATAAGGTCGAAAGACAAGTTGCCGGTGCTGGAGAGATCGTGTCTATTGCGGGTATCAAGATGCAACAAGGCGGAGGTGTCAATGTAACTCTTGTCGCTGTTGATGGTTGGGGCGAAGACCGGCCAAAGCCCATCGAGGTCAGTTCATTCAATGTATGGAGCCAAACCCTTCTTACTCATAAAATCCGCTTTAGACAACACCCATTGACCCGCCCACAATCTCAATGTTCGTCTACCCGAATGACTCTCCCTTTGCTGGTCGCGAAGGCACCAAACTCACCTCGCAAGTCATCCGTGACCGTATCTACAAGGAAGCCGAAACCAATGTTGCTCTCAAAGTTCTTCCTGGACCTTCAGCAGAATCCCTCGAACTGCGTGGGCGTGGTGTTCTACATCTCGGTGTACTCTTCGAGACGCTCCGACGTGAAGGTTTCGAGCTGAGCATTGCACCACCCAAAGCCGTCATGAAACCCAACCCAGACGCGCAGGGGAAAAAAGGCCTTCAAGCTATGCTCGAGCCCATAGAGTCCTGTACCGTAAGTTCCCGATTATGACATTGGAGCACATACTAATTGAACTTCAAAGGTCTATGTCCGGGACGAATACGCCGGTAAAGTTGTCGAGAAGCTGACGATGAGGAAGGGTGAGATGACGTCTTACCAGACTGGCGAACCGGAGGAGGGATGGGTGAAGATTGAGGTGGACATTCCGGCGAGAGGGTTGATCGGGTACATGGCGGGGGAGTTCAAGAACGATGTTCATGGAGAAGGAACGCTCAATCATTACTTCAAGGATTATGAGCCATATAAAGGTCCTATCGACACTGGAAGGAACGGTGCACTCATTTGCATGGCTCAAGGCGAATCATCTGCATATGCCATGGCTCCTCTTCAAGCTCGTGGGCTGATGTTTATCCATCCGCAGACTAATGGTGCGCAGTATTCTTTCCTTTCTCTTTTCATCAACTGATCGCTTCATACAGTCTACCCTGGTATGGTCATTGGCGAATGTTCCAAATCTGAAGACCTCTACGTGAACCCATGTCTGCGCAAACAGCTCACCAACATTCGTGCTGCAGGAGCAGACGAGAAAATCGTCATTTCCTCACCAAAGATTATGACACTGGAAGAGTGCATGGCGTACATGTCAGATGACGAATTGGTGGAGATTACACCGACGAGCATCAGACTGCGGAAGCTTATTTTGGATCCCGACAAGAGGAAGAGGATGGCATCGAAGAAGACATAGAAGGATTAAAAGTACCCACTCATCGATATAATTTACCTCTAGATGGTCTAGACTTTTAGATGTATTATTACTGTATCAAGCCGAGATTAATACAAATGACCACCCTTCTCACGCACCTTGTCCTATGCCAGAATGTATGGAGACAACCACGGTCAGAGTACTAAAGACCGAGCAGCGCGTGTCAAACTTTGGGCTCCTCCGTGAGGGGTATATTATTACAAGCGTTATATAAATCAGTTACTCTAATGAACCAAAGACGAATAGTCACTAGTTGTACCACTTTTCCTTCAATTTTTTCCTCCTAACCGCTGGCTTGGCGAACATGATGGCCACCACCAGTGCGAGAATTGTAATCACCAGCTGTGTCTTGTTGAAACTCTCGCTTAAGACATCGAACGTTTTGGAAGGTGCCACCCTCGTGCAGAAAAGGTCAAGCCCATAGGCAAAGACTAGAGAGGTAGACTCGAGAAGGGAGGGTGCGGTGATGATGTGACGGACTTGGGCAACCTTACAAATGACGTGCTCAGAAACTTGCTCAGCTGCACACAAGATAGACGTAGCTCACCTCATAGTTGTGTGATAAAACTCGTCGTTGGTCGTCCGGAAGCAGTGGGTCATACTGAACCAGATACTCTTCCTGCTCCTGTGTCGTTGGTTTCCTGTTCGGTCGGCGAGGATCAAGGAATCGACGGCTCAAGCCTTGGATCTTGTGGTTGCTATTAGCAACTAATTATGAGAGAAAGGTCAGCGCAAGAACGACAGCATCACAAACAACTAACCTATAATATCCTTGCTTGTGATGCCGTATTTCGTAGACGTAGCCGCAATAGCCGTAATCCCATGGAAGTAGACAAAAGACCGTTCATACGCCGTGATATCCAAGTTCTTCTCCGAGTACGCCGATATATCGGAGCTGAGGGTACCCGTCAGATATTAACGTAGGTGAAGACTTCATGTTACGCACCTACGAATCTTTTCATCCACCTTTTTGCCTTCATACAGCTCAACACTAACCATCCTGTACCCCTTCGTTTGCCCAGTTCCCTGATACTCATCATCGTAATAGTGGTACACGAGCCAGTTCTCTGTTAAAACGGCCCTGACATCGCATGCTCCAGTGACACTAGGAACAGCAGCATGATAAACAATGCTGCCTTTGACACCATCGACCAGGTACACTCCACAGCTACTGGACTTTGCAGTCGAAGGAGAAGCGGAATGGGGTGCAGTCAGAACGATGAACATGTGCTCGTTAAGGTACTTGTACAGTGTCGTCCTGTTTCCGAGAACCTTTCCTATGGAGGCGACCGGACCTCTAGTTGGAGGGATAATGGATTGGATATCTTCGCCTTCAGGTAGTGAGAGTGACCATGTCGGGAAGGCCGAGTAAACGGCTGCATTTTCTTGGCCAAGGGTAGCGAATTGGTGTCCAACAACCCGGTGTGAACCTAGTTCGCTCGCACTCATACGAAGAGGAACAGAAAGCGAAGGGGCAGCTGAAGCAAAGATGGACGCGCTAGTAGGAGTATCGGGATAGAGGTGCACCTAGATGCCCCAATCAGCGCAGAAATCTCCGATATTCGAGAACACTGACCTTGAAGGCCTCGTCCAATACGACGACCACTTTGCCAGACGATGATTTCAGGAGGTAGGCGTCGATGACTGAGCCCGAATAGATCTTTTGGCCTTGAAGTGGTCCCCGTTGAGGAGTAGGATGTTTGGCATTTTCCCCAGTCAGCGCGTTGAAATGGTAAAGAACGACCTCTTCGTCCGCACTCTAGACGTGAGTCGGCACGTCAGTACCAGAACAAGTAGACGAATCCTGCAAACTTACCCTTCCAGTGCCCCTGTGAGCGACGAGAACCACCTCTGGCCCATCTGCATTTGCCTTTTCGCTCTCTTCCAACCCGGTACTTGCATCTCCTACAGCCTTGACCAGGAACATCTTTATGCTCTTCACTCCTGCGTTCGTCAAAGACCCACGACTAAGTAGCTTGCTCCACAAGATTTCACCATTACTCGAATCCAAACCAAATATCTTTCCCCGGGAAGTGGCCATAACAATGACTTGTCGGAAGCCAAATGTATCACGATGCAATCCCAACCCGGTTTGCTGCTTGACTGGTGCTGCAGAAGAGGTAACAGACACGTAATCACCCGTGGCGAATCTCTTGAAGAAATGGATGAGGTAGTTTGGTAAATCCTGTTCATCGAGTCACTATCGGTGAATGCCCAACGACAGCAATACTTAGGATTAGCGTACCTTGGCATCCTTCATCTGCCTGTTCAGCCTCTGAACGAACCCTTCACCACCTTCGGAAACCGCAGAAGCACCTAGAATGTGCTCCGGGAGTTCAACGAATTCTGCTACAGAAACCTCTGCAAGAGACTCCTCCCTGGTCCACTGAAGCTTATCTTGCTGCCAAAGCTGAATGGAGCCAGTACTGGTGGTGATTACCAGCCTACCGAGAACTTGGAACGTGCCCGGGTTCGCAGCATCCATGGCAAGCTATGTCTAGCATTAGTGGTCTCAACGACCGAGTAAACCGATGTACTCACATGAGAAATGGTACCGAACTGGTTGGTATCGAATGGGAAGGAGAAGCCTGTGATCATCCCCTTTCCGTCTGCGAGATGAGGAGCGAAGAGTTCCGCTGACGCAAACTGGTTACGTGGAGGTCAGACGGCGAAAACAGAGACGGAAAGACACAAACTTTGAGAGAATAAGACCAATACAACCTTCCAATGTATGGTTTTCCATCTTTATCCCAACCACCGGCATATACTGATTCAGAGTGCTTGTCGGTTGGTGCCTGTAATCCAAGGTCAGAACTGCACCACGGAAACAGCACGAGATGGTCACTCACGGAATCCTCAAAGTCCCAAACCAACTTGACGCCATCATTCTGCAACTTCAACGCCTGGGCGGTACCGTCAATCTTGATTCCGACGAACATCCCTTGGCTTTCCAGCCCAATGTTAACCAACTTCCTAAACATCGAGGTTCGGTACGAAGAGGCTTTTCCACCTAGCGAAGGCGTAAGAGGAAGGTGCTTGATGCTATTGCTCTCCAACCACAAAAGGTATGGTTCCCCCGTGGATGACGAAAGTGTGATGAAGTCGTTCAACCCATCCGCTACCGTAGACGGGATATGTGCGGTGGCAAGGACCTCTCCAGTAGCCGGTGACAAAGCCGTGACGTGTAGGGTGTATGAAGCAAAGGATGAGGCCAGTCCAACGACATAAATTGCGTCGGAAGACACGACGAGGTTGGAGTTTATAACCAGTGAAGCTGCATCTTCAGACTTCCATGTCCACTTTTCATCGCGACCAACGAAATGGTGAACCGAATGCCCGTTCGAGAGGACGAATAAATCGGGTGTTCCGAGCGTGTCGTTCCCAAAAGCGACGCTACAACCAAGACTTCCTGGTTCGACGAGTAAGCCCGAGACTGGTTTGTGTAATTGACGTTCCAAGAGTAGATCTCCTGTTAGTGTGTTGAAAATGCGCAAAACTGAGCCTCCCGGCCCTGAAAGACTAGCGACGACTGAGAAGAAAATGAGTTGTGGTTCGTCTAGGAGCGCATGGGCCACGTACTCCATCCATGTTTGTGAAACGATACAATTGGGTCTTCCGGTTCAAAAGTATGTCTCCAAACTTGAGAGAAAGGCATTTCAATAACATACTCAGCAAGAATAGACCCAATACGCACCTATTGTCCCATTAACTGGGCTTAAAGCTGCCAACGTATTACTCTCTGTCGCAGAGATAACCACACTCTGCGTGTTTTTCCCTCCTACTCGGTGGAATTTCGGTGATGTTGCAATAGAGTCAACGCGTGGAATGCCCATAAAACTTTTATGCCAGTCTACGACCCCGACATCGGACTCGTGGAGAGCGAGGCATGATGATACGAGGAGTGCCGAAAGTACGGTGATTTTCTTCCAAAAACCGACCATTTTGAGGATTGAGTGTGAAAAGCACACTGAGATGCTCCAAGTCGAGCCTCAGAGCCTCTGCAAGATTGAGTGTGAAGGTAAAGGTGGTGGTGGTGAGAGACGCGCAACGTCAGCAAGTCAACACGGCCAGGCCGCCAGGATCGGACCACAACTGCAAGCAGCCTGACGCAGACCTAAGGCATCACATACAAATCCTAGTCTACATACACTTCTAATTTTTTATCAGGTACGTACGGATACTGAGCCTTGAGCTCTGACGAGCACATAAAAATACGCGAAATAATGAACAGGTTCTGCATCCAAAAATTACACAAACTTTGTACATTCAGCTACACAAAGTACTGCGGTACATTTCCCTGAGGTATTGTCAGCAGGACCATAGTACCGGAAAGAACCACGACTTACAATCCGTCTCGTCGCCATGCCTTTATCCCGCTCATTCTCAGGAGCAGGACCGTAAACTTCGAAAGTATTCTCCCCATTATCGTGCACTGTCATGATGCTAGCCATGTTTCCGCATCGATAGCAGTAGTTGGGCGCAGACCAAACAGTGACAAGTTGCGAGTCAAACATGTATTTGTAGCCTTCTTGGACTAGCTGATGTGCACGAGCAATGAGCGAAAGGCCATTCACGTGGTTGAACTATGAAAGGGAATTAGCTTTCCGCTAGATAAAGTGCAGGAAGACACACCTCTCGCGTGACGTTGGCGCCAAATAGCCAACCAGCTCCTCGAGGGCTCACAGCCCAATTTTCCACGTCATCAGGATCCGACCACATAAGATCTACGGAGCGAGCATGCATCAGAATACGTTATCATCAGGGAGAAGAGACAGACAGACCACAAAATGGACCTTCGTGGGGAATTTCGAGCGTTCGTGTGAGGGTCCGAATTTGGTCAAGTGTTCTTATATCGGGAGACAGGCCGCCGTGCACGCAAAGGGTTTTACCATCAATAATCTAGTGAAGCTGGTCAAAAGGGCTGGAACAAGAGAGGAAAGGCGCAACTCACAGCTGCAAGATTGAGGTAGTCGAAAACACTACAGCAAGCCTTCCAGACCGTCGATGTTCCATACTTTTGGGTGCATTCGTCTACAATATATCAAATCAGCGAACAAGGTAATCCAGATAGAAAGGTGCCGTACCATAGAACCCGTACACCTGCGTAATTTGTCTACTTTCGTGATTACCGCGCAGGAGCACAACTCTATCAGGATATCTGATGACCGCTTGTCAGTAAACCTTCCAAGAACCTTCATTCTTGCGTACTGACCTCGCTTTCAAAACGAACAACAGCGACACCGTCTCCAAACTATAATGCCCTCTATCCACAAAGTCACCCTAAATCCAACACCTCAACCTCAGCCGTCAAAAGCATTCCAGACATAACCACATACGTGCCATGAAAATATAGCTAGTATCTGGAACGTCTCCTCCCTTTCTCAACAGCTCTAATAAATCCCAAAATTGACCATGAATGTCACCGCAGATTGTGACAGGCGATGAGACCGGTTGGATAGTTGATTCTTCCATGAGCAGGGCTCGGACTCGTTCGCAAAGAATCTTCATTTCATGTTCTTGGAGGTATTTGCATTCTTTGAGCTGGGTTATCCATCGGTCGGGGTCGTAGAGGGGCATCGTGGTGGAGGTTGGATGAGAGCAGAAAACTGCGGTCTCGGTCACCCGCCGCCGGTCCATCCGTAAAGGGAATCCCCACGGCGCCTCCGAACACTTTGTTGGCCAGCAACCACCACAAGCGCCTAAATTCTGAATCACTTCTGGTACTCTAAAATCATAACCACAGCGTTTCCAAGACCCCGCAATACGGAGGATTTCGCCAGCCGGGTTTAAGCCGGGATTTGATTTCGGAACTCATAAGAGGCGCATGTGAGCGTCATAGAATGACAGTTTTTCTTAGTAGCAAGTAGCTAACGCAACCTGCAAGGTTTTACCAGCATGCTTTCTTGCTGGGAAGATCAAGGATCTGCTCCGGGAACTGGAGTTCCCTTCGCATCTCATCAGAGACTTATATCTTTGAATCTGTCAGTAACTCATGCGTATGGCGAGATAACATAGGATGCACGGCCTCCATTCCGAATCCTACCTTCTGCGAAAATCAAGCGAAAATGCTGGACTACTCGATAATATACCCTAATGCCGTGCCTCTTATCCTCGCGGCTCTTGGCTTCATCACAGCAGCATCAATACGCCTACCCGGGCCTTGGAATCTACTGGTAAGTCGTTGTCTCTTGGGATTTGATGGAACAATCACTCATCAGGGTTTATGCCTATGCAGCCTGGAACGCCGACGCACGTCCTTTGTGTGGACCGCTTTGGCTTGTCTTGTCTAAACCGATTTGTTAGTTCCATCGTTCGGGCTGGCAGCGCGGTCAATAGAACACCCATTTGGTGCGGTATTTGTGAGTAGTTCCTCCTTGCTTTGCGAATCATAATCAGCTTCGGTGATGGATCTTCATCCCAGATCAGAGTGAGCATTGGGTCGTGCTCTAGGCCCCCGGCTTCTTCCCTTTACATCAACCGTCGGATCTACAACAAGAGGCTCAGCACAATGCCTTCTCTGTAACTCAATGAGGAGTAAGTAAAGCTCTTCCATAAGATTGAAGGTGTTCACTGATTGTTCTTGCGAAGCGACTTCGAACTGTCTGCGAGGAACTGGCTATAGACCTCGGAATACCGGTAATACACATGACCCTGCGTTCGCACAGAAACTTAAAAAATCCTCGCAAAGCTAACCACTTTAGGACTATAGATCATATCCCGCAAAGCCACCAATCCGATGCACATAGAGAAGTCGGTTGCCACACTTTTCCGTGTCACAGCGCTTCGGTGTCCGTTCTTCTCTACTCGACGTGGTCTTCGACAATCGGTATTATACCAGGAGTCTATGGAAGTGCGTAGTCGTTTATAGTTTTTATTCTACGCTCTTACGGTGCCGAGCAGTCATGAACCTAATCATAATCAATGAAGCCCTATCCTGTACTCGTCCTTTTCTCTCAAAAGATGACCAGGGCTTCGACTGGAGCCACTATTGGAAGCTCCACATATTACCTTGTGTCAACGTACCAGGTGCTATGAGATTGCCCCAACGGCAGAGGATGCAAGGCCCGAGTATTACTTTTGGGTTTGTCAGGTATGTTTACTGGTCTCGGTGACTAAGACACCTAATGTTCCATTTCCAGTGCAGTGTCATCTACCGCCTTAGATTTCAGTCCAGGAACGTATGCTTGACCGGTAGCTCGGGGGCGGCTATTGAAGCTTCGTTCAAAAAGCTTCGACCGTCGTCAAGGCCAGTGTTATCCGGTCTCGTCGTGCAGCGCCATCTCGCAATTACTAGCGGAATTGCGTACATTTTTCTCATTGCACGACTCGCCGGCCAGTCAACCTTACCCTGCAGTCATTGGGCGGGAATTACATTCACTTCAACAACCTTCCGTCGTCCCACCTATCGGGATCAGCATATGAGTACCCGTAAGTCATCAGCAAAGCGACAGATGCTTGGCGGTTTCATGGCTTCAGATAGTGGTAATAATCCCGCTCGACCGGGCCGGCCCAAATCGTTTTTGTGGTTTGACTGATATATTCCCACCTATACACGTTTCGCCTTGTTTGGTACATCTTTAATGCACCAGGCTGGCACGCAATAGATCACATTCAGCGTCTAGGTTTGAATATGCTCTGCATCTGGAGACGCTGAGAGGTGCACTGGAAATTCTGTATCCATCGGATCAAGCACGATGCAATCTTAGGCTCTAACCTTCAATGGACAATCAAGGTCGTCAATCATACCTCATTTTGCGGAATCCTCACCTCAAACTGGTTTCAAACAACGCCGAAGATCGATATCATTGCGCGCTTGCGACCTCTCCAGAAGTTATGACCTTAAGTACGGCTCCGATGCAGAAATTGACGAAGACACACTGCGTATTCAGTGCATATGAGCAGTCATCAGACCAAGCCTAATAGCATTGCCTTCAATCGCACGGGAAGAACAGCAACCCGCTCGCCCATGAAAAGTTTCAGGAAGTGCCTTTCTCCAGCTCTGCACAGCACATCATTGTTATATAACTACACTTCGCTTCTCCTGGCCCGCACGAAAATGCCAGGCACTTCGATACCGTACCCCAATTCCCTGTTTTCGTCCCTCTCATTCCTCGGGTTTGTTTTGGTGTCGACATGCCTGCCTTGGGATCTACAGGGTATGTTCGCTATGTCTATTACCTGTAGCCCGTCACTTATCTTGGTAATCTGGTGATAAATGTGTAGCATGGAACGCCGGTGCTTGTCTCTACATTTTGTGGACTAGCTTAGCCTGTCTCAATCAATTCGTCAATTCTGTCGTTTGGACCGGTAATGTCGTCAATAGAGCACCTATTTGGTGTGCCATCTGTCGGTATTTTCTACTTCTTTGAGAACAAAAGCATGTTTACGGACGTTCATTAGCGGCCAAGTTCATAATCGGGTCGACCTCTGCACTTCCGGCTTGTTCTCTATGCATCAACCGCCGAGTATACATGATGCTTAGTACCAATACCTTCCCAATCACTCGGAAGGAGGTAGGTAAAGCTCTGAATATGTTTTCCCTAATTGAAAGCTGCTCTACAGCGCCTTCGAGCTCTCATTGAGGAGCTAGCTATCGGGCTAGGCATCCCTATCGTACACATGGCCCTACGTTTGTACAGCTTTTACCCTAGGATGTTCTTGCAGATTTAACTACATGGCGCTTCAGACTACGTCCCACAGGATCACACCTTTGATATACTCGAAGATATCGGGTGCTATCCATTTCCGTATCACAATACTTGGATATCCTTCGTCCTATACTCATGCTGGCCCCTGGTAATTGGTTCGATATCAGCAATCTATAGCGGTGCGTAGTCGCATCAGTTCGCCCTTCACATTTTGACATCGTTTGGATAGTTATGAACCTAGTCATAATCAATAAAGCGTCATTGCGTGTTCATCTCTTTCTCTCAAGTGACAACAAATCGATGGATTGGGCACGCTATTGGAGGCTCACTCTGTTGGCTTGCGTACAGATGTTGACTAGCGCCGGGATATGCGCGTACTTGATGTTCTCGAGTATTCATGACACCGAGATTTTTCCCTGGGTCAGCTGGAAACATACTCATGCTGAATTTTCGCGTGTGGGACAGATACCTGCGTCTGTGTGGCGAAACTGGCGTTCTGTTAACTGCGTAGAAGTCAGTCGATGGACACCTGCCATGTGTGCACTTCTGTACTTTGCGATATTTGGTACAAGTCGTGAAGCCCGGAAGACCTATCGCAATGTATATGGAATCGTCCGTTCGTTCAAATTGCGCTCCCGTCGAACAGGGCAGGTAGCAGATACTGCCCTTCAAGTGCAGGAGGGTCCAAGGCCAGGAGATCAACTCAGTGACTATACTTCCAGGTACGTTCTGTTCACATCAAGTCCTGTCCCAGTGAGGTCTAACGCCACCAACAGTGCAGTCTCAACTGTTGTCTTAGATGTCAGCCCTGAGCATGCAGCTACTAACCTGTAATTCGAAGGACTGTATACACCGAAACTACATCTCGCAGATCATCTCACTTCATAGAAATTATATTTACTTCACATCCTAGTAGACCCTATGTTATTTGATTTTTCCCCCCGTACTCTTGTCATTGCCCTATCACCACGTAAACGGGAAATAGACTCTCGATGTTGTCTATCTCCAAAGAGCTATGAGGGCCCCCAGCAGAGAGGTCTCATATCTCAGATGACGCTTTTCGACCATCTTCAAGTTGGATCTCCAGGATTGCTCCAGGAACTGTGATATGCTCGCCGCTAGCACATCATCACCAGTTTGAGTCCCCAGCCTAGTATCGAATCAATTTGTAGAGACATTGATACGCACCGCGATGCCTGGCCAATGATTGCAGCCTCAAAATTCGCACAGCGGCGCTTAGCGGGCGCCTTTATCCATTACTTAATAAATGAGTAAGTGCCAACGTGGAATTTGTCGCTTGCTGCTGTCGTCTTCCCCCTCCATCGGCCCCGAAGCATTTCTTCCTCTGAAAGCCATCAGCCATCATCTATTTCTGGAAATCCTTTATAGCCATATGTCGTCGAAATATGCTCTCGAGTGTACGCCGTTAAACGGTACTAACTTTCTTCAGTCCCACAGGTACCTTATACTTCTCTACCGGTAACCGGGCTAGACTTTATGTGTTCTTTACTTATCGAAACATCACAGGTTTTCGAGAAATGTGCTACCAGGACACTGCAAGCACCATCATTGAGTTTCTCCGCTGCTATTACTACCTCTGAACCTCTTCAACACTGCGAGTTCTTCCTCTATGCGCCCATAACTCCGATCAACCTTAGTTACAGCCTCGTTTTTTCAAAGTAACACGGCCGACAGAGTCCGTATAGGGATGCCAATTTTCAACGCCCCTTTTCTCGACAAAAAGCTCATCTCCAATATCTACATCTAACTCTACCATCTTACTGTCATTATGAGCTCCAAACCCTTGTTGACTCCTGGGCCCTTCTTGGATTATCCCAAGTGGCAGCGTTCCGTTCCCCTCCTTCCCCAGGCTTTGCTCTGGCGTCGAAATGTTTTTCTTGAAACTTACAAGGTACGTCAACAGGTCGGCCGACTGTTCGCCTACACTGGTGCAAACGCGGACCCATGTCTTGACAGGTACTGTAATACGGCAAATTGCAGGCGTTTCACGTTGACGTTTATACAGGAAGGTGGACCGCGGCCAGTGATCTCATCTCACCTCCTTAGCACCTTAAGATTCCCATAGGCACGCAACTATGTCGGTGATCAGCGCTGTCAATGATATGTAACCGATCCAAGCACTGCCAAAGATCAATAGTATTGCGCATATGTCAGCTTCCCGCAGCGGGAAGTGTAACCTTAAGTACAGCTTTTCTATTCAATTCTAATGCAGAAACTGACTATCCTTCACCTAATATGAAGAGAGTCATCAGATGAAGCTCAGATACAGTATCATTCTTCGGGAAGATCATCAATCCGTTCACGAATGAAGTCGGTATATAATATGGGACAGACTATGCATGCCCTGTACACTCCTGCTCCTGGCGCACAAGGAGATGTTGGCTAATTCGACCCCGTATCCTAATCCCTTGTTTTCTTGCATCTCATTTCTTGGGTTCATTTTGGTATTGTTGTGTCTACCATGGAATCTATATGGTATGCCGTTTGATCTCTCGCCCAAGTCTCGAGGCCGGTTGCTCATCTCGTTCCAACTGTGTAGCATGGAACGCCGGTGCATGTCTCTACATTCTATGGACTTCCCTAGCTTGTCTCAATCAATTTGTCAATTCTGTCGTTTGGACTGGTAACGTCGTCAACAGGGCACCTGTTTGGTGCGTCATTTGTCGGTGTTTTTCAACTTCTCTGAACGGAATCATGCTTATAGCGTTTCAAATAGCGGCCAAGTTCATCATAGGGACAACCTCTGCGCTTCCGGCATGCTCTCTTTGTATCAATCGTCGAATATACAAGATGCTCAGTACCAATACTTTTCCAATTACTCGCAAAGAGGTAAGTCAAACATTCACTCGAATGTTCTCTTCTTCGTTGAAAGTTTTTCTATAGCGGATTAGAGTCCTCACTGAGGAGCTAGCTATCGGGCTGGGTATCCCTATCGTGCACATGATTCTGCGTTTGTACAGCCCTTTCCCCAGAAAGTCCTTGCAAACCTAACCACGTCGTACTCCAGACTATGTGCCGCAAGATCATGCCTTCGATATACTTGAAGACATCGGATGCTATCCACTCCCATATCACAATACTTGGGTAACATTCGTTCTCTACTCGACTTGGCCCTTAGCATTGGGTACAATATCAGCAGTCTATGGCAGTACGTAACAATATTAGTTTGCCGTTCACATTTTGACATAGTCAGGACAGTCATGAACCTAGTCATAATCAACAAACCGTCATCACGTACTCGTTTCTTTCTCTCCAAAGACAACAAATCAATGGATTGGTCTCGCTATTGGAGGCTCACTCTGTTAGCCTGCCTCAAGATACTGGCTAGTGTCGGAATCTGCGTGTACTTGATGTACTCGAGTATCAATGAGATCGAGATGTGGCCTTGGATCAGCTGGTCAAACACACACGCCGAATTCTCGCGTATACGACAGATACCTACGTCTGTATGGCGCAGCTGGCCTACCGCAAAATGCTTTGAGCTCAGCAGATGGTCACCTGCTTTGTGTGCTTTCATATATCTCGCGATATTCGGCACATGTAGCGAAGCCCGGAAGACCTATCGTAGTGTATATGGATCCGTCCTTTTATTCAAACGTCGCTACCACACAAGAGGGGAGGCCACCGATGCCGCCCAGTCAGTGGTGGAAGATCCGCGGCCAGAAAGTCACCTCCACCCTCCTAGGTACAGTTTGCTCACGTCTGACTCTAGTGACGACTAACATACCGCCGCCAGACACAGTACAGTCTCATCTGTCGTCTTAGATATCACTTCGGGGCATGTGGCTGCCAACATGTATGCACAACCTTAAGCACCACCTCATGAGCGGCATTCACTTAGAACTATTTTACGCAGTCCTACTTACAATCGAATAATTTGATCACTCCTCCCACATTCTTATCATTGTCACCATGTAAATAGATCGTCAATGTTCACATAATCACTTATTTTCCAGTGCAATCCAAATTCGAGAGTGAAAGCAAACACGAAGCGAATCCACCGGCTCGGTTGAGCAGTCTCGACGAGTTCAGCGATGCCCTCTGTTGATAGCGACTGGCTACTACTGCCTCCGGACGGCGGTATTCAGTCGGTATTTTGTGTGTCCTTCGTAATCTGCTGCTAGCGCTTTCACGCTGACTGACATCCATGCGCACGCAGTCGACGTCTTCCTAGCGACGCCTCGCCTTATTCGGTGTTACCATAACTCCCTGTGCTCGCGCCATTATTGATGATATTGTGGGGTGCCTTACATTTCGGATAGGATAACCAGACGGTCGATGAGAATACAATACGACATTCCCGAGTTATCTGGGTCCACAGGAGACAAATGGGAGAAATCAGACGCTGGTCTGGATGTACATGGTCAGTTGATGGGATTCGTTGGCGGTTCGCATCACTTTCGCTTTGAAGGATCATTACAGGCCAGGGACCAGGGACTTGCGGAACCGCCGCCGTTACTATCATTCATCCTCCCGGAAAGAGCGGCTTCTGATATCTGAGACCCCAACTTTCCCGAGCCTCCAATACAGAGTCGGACCCCAAGGACTCACCGCGATACCTGATAGCTCCTGTTGAACGTTGATACCTGGTTAGTCTCGACTCAAGACTCACTGGCGGACGGATGTCCGAGTTCTGGAAAGAGCTTGATTGTTCGACAATGCTTGCGGATAGATTCACAAAGGTGAGATATACATGCAGCATTATACACAAATAAGATTTAGTCCACGACGCCCAATGAAAAAATGAACGACAACCCTTGCCCTTTTTGTGCAACACTACCATCACTAAAATTGAACAGCGATACCCAACTGAGCAGCAACGGCCAAAAACGCTTCAATATTACCAGAAAGCGAACCCTGTAGTCCAACCACCACCGTCAAGAACAAGTGGAGTAATCCACAAACGGATTCAAACAAGTCGGCAAGAATAGCGATGAGAATTTTAATAGTGACGTCGACGCCGGCCTGGAGAATAAACTGGACGAGTTCGACGATGATCTGTGTTACGGTTTCAAGTGAGTAAGGCTGAAGTTGTGTGAAGGCGCGCAAAGGAACTGTGCCGTACATCAAGGAAAGCGCAAATAGAAGCCCTAATCTCCTCGACGGAATGCCCACCCAGGATAATGTCGATATCAACTTCGGCTTCGACATAAGTCTTGATGGTTTGGTGGGCATGTTTAATGTGACCTTTGATCGTGTCGATGTGGGGTTGGATCTTCTCTGGGGTGCATATGTCGTATGTCTCTGCGCGTTCAAGCGTATCAGCGTATGCCCGTTAGATCACTAGAAAGGCAGAAATGGCCAGAGGACACTCACTGACGATCTCCACGACCGCCCTGATCTTGACATGCACATCGACGATAACATCGTGGAGATTATGGTGTTTGGCTTCCTGGCATATATCGTCGCAGCGTCTTTCGAGCGCAACGGGTACTGCATTAGGTTCAGGAATTGGGGCACGAGCTTGGATAGCTAGATTATTTGGGGTAGGGAATGCATGCGAGAGTGTCGCAAAGGCAAGGAAGAAAGTAAAGATCGACAAGAGAGAGCGCCAAGACTGCATATTTACTATGAATATGAAGAAAAGACCCGATAAAGGAAATTGGTGTTGAGCTTGCTTGCTCACTGGGCTTTTATACCACCCCGTGGTCATTTCTTCCCGCGTCGAGACTTGAGAAATCGGAAATCGAAGGGATCGGATTTTGGATTAGGCTATCCCGAGCAATTGAGGATTCCACGTTGCACGGACCGAGAACGGTGAACGGCAGGCGAAACGCAAAACTGAGGCTACGTGCAAAGTCCGAGTCAGCTACGGGAACAGGGCCAATGATAACGACGAAGAATCTTATTGAAGTGCAGAAGAGCCAGGCCGAACAGGCAGGGAACAAGCTTGTAGTCGTCTCGATAGTAGAACAAACTGCAAGAGGATAGTGGTGAATTTGACGTTCGAGTTGATCGGCTTCGGACCCGGCCAACTTAGACCGAACCGGGACACGTAAGGATCTTCTTTACCGATGTACAATTAGTACGCGTATGTTGAGGAGAACAAGGCACGACGCACGTTAATCAACCAATAATGCAAACTTGAAAGAGCATAAGTCTCTGCAACAGAGTGTCCTCCAAAAAAATGGCATCCACGGTTAAGTCGGCTTGGGCTTTTGCCTGTAGTGTATCGTGGGTATGATCATGGATGACCGCGGATGTTTTGGACGTGCATTTGACATTGGTCGTATGAGTATGATATGGGAGTTCAGACTCGGAGAAAGTATCATTGGTACCCACTGATAGATTCCGCTGGTCGTCTCGCGCTTCAACATTGATACAGCAGCACCGGAGAAAAGAGTTTTGAGCTTGAGCTCGAGGATTCCTGGATTGGGGTGAGCAGAAATAGCAAGACCGACAGAATGGACTTGGAGTGCCAGGACTGCATTTTGATTAGCGAGTGGTGACTCTGGTGAGGTGAGGCTAAAAGTCAACTCATTCTCCTCGCAATTTCGTTATCGTCGTCATATTTCAATGAATCACTCGGATTCTGCGTTGCCTTTCGTCCTCCCATTTCCCTAGACAGGACTGCTTAGGTTCGCTAGCTCGTGAATTCAATTGTTCCCATCGGATACGTGTTTGGCAACGGAGTATATGAGGCACGAGATGGAATGGATAGCGGAGATCTCGAAGGAGCGAGCCTATCTGAAATCGACTTGCCGATTGAGAGCTGAAGGAAGGTGGCGAATTCTGGGCATAAGTCGATAATTATTTCCTCAGAAAGACAGGTCTCGAGGACATACCAGAATACAAGTTCAAAACCCCACTCGGAGCTCCTTGAGCAAGTACGGTGGTGTGCTTCGAAAGCTTCAAATCTTGGAGCGGAAGGTTGCGTTGGTGCACGTGTCGAGTGTCACTGCTCTTCATCCTCAACCATCATCTTCACCCTTCTCTCTGTTGGATTCCAGTCTAAATTTGCTTCGCAGGTGAGCCACCTTTGGTTCCCACCCAGAACGTCATATTTGATGGGCCAGAAGGGGGACGCCGGTCCATCAGATTTGACGTTAGAATTTTTTTCTGGCCGCACGCGGAAACCACCCTCGCATATCTCAAATAATTTCGATAGTTTCCCAGTTTGCTCACCAAGTCTTCGAGCTCTCACTGAAGTCCCTCTGCCCTCCCAGCTCGGCATTCCCCGTACTGTATGTCGTCACCTTTCTAATTTCCGTCGCTGTCGCCTCGGCGTTGCCCCAACATCAACCGCACAAATAATCAACAGCCGCCCCTTGACATCGAACCATCATCAACCCGCTCCAGCCAGTCCCGAGCATCTTTCCCTTTCCAGATTTATCGCCGAGACGTCGAGTGTAGCCTTCTGTCTGCCGTTTTCTAGGATCAGTAAGTCATACTTCAACTATCCTCTGTGCTGAATTACGTGAACTGCAGTCTACATATTTCTTTTGATCATTGCAGCCTCGTTTGATAATTTGGAGGTGATTTTCGCCTCGTTCACGGACACTTTAACTCGGGAACTTGAGGCTCGGGATGTCAGGATGAGTGCTGGTGATCGGAATGTTGAGCTTCCACATGGCTAAATGAGTAATGAGGTGAGGTGCACATTTGCCACCAATAGTCAAATACAACACTCAGCATGTCATTTCGTTCCAGCTCAAGTCTTCATTTGGCTTTACATTTGGGAAGGAACGAAGTTGAGACACAGCGTCGAAGTTGGGAAGTGTTGGCTAGTCGTCCTACTATCCCATACGCCCAAATCTGCTGTTGAGCTAAAGCTATGGTGAGCATGGCTTCAAATTACTGTTCCGGTAGCTACTGACGCCGGACCTTTCAAAGGAATCAGCTGTGATCCTCAATGTACTTGCTCTGGTCCCTTGATGCAGCGCTAGGCAGCATCGGTGTCGCAGGCTCTTTGTTGTTGTCCAGACACTTGAAAGTTCATGCAATAGGTACAGCTGCTTCGCCATTCTCAACGGTGATTGGACAGAACTACCTTTTTCAAACCCGCATTCATATTGGGTGTCCAAGTTTGCGGTTACGTCGGATGTAATCTGACACCAAGACAGCCGCCGCTTCAAATGGATTCTGGTGTTACTTAGTCGTGAGTTATTTATCTTTACCCATATCTTCTAGCGCTACATGGCTCACTCCATAGAATTTGCAGAAACACCAGTTGAATTTACCTAGAGCACTCAGGAGCTCATGACGTAGATCGCACCATGAGTGTCGCCATAGACAACAATGCATGTAAAATGAACTACAGTGTAGGGCTTTAGAATTACATATATATGAAGAGGAAATCATAAATATCACGTATTGAATCAAATTGAGCTTCGTACGACAAGGCATTACTGTATTAAGATGCAAGTGCAGAACTTCACATCGGACATCTCGGAATCATACCCAAAATCCAAAGAAATATTCACCTATCATCCAACAGTCATTGTAATGCTTTGAAACCTGGGATATAAGCTCAGGGAGCGCCTATGAGCCCTTAGTGGCAATATCTCGTCAATTGAAAAGGTAAGGATTTTTGGTCCTATGGATGGGCAAGTCATAACGATGTTATTAAGTGCATATTGAATGATCCTACTCATCGACGAGCGAAATATTATCTGGAATGGACCAAAGCAGTCCCAAAATTTGCCACACGCTTGAATCAGAGTCTTTCAAGACATTCAAAGCGTTTCCCGAGAAATAGAGGGAGTGTAATAGGTAAATAATTTTATCGGAGAGGTGTGTGATGATGCGTGGTGATGCATGGTGATCAAGTCCTTAAGGCGTTAACACTCTCGAGGGTATGCATCTTGTCCCCTTGCATAAATTGGGGTTGGTTCATGCTTAAATAGTGTACACGCTACTTTTGAACTGTTACCAGTGCGCGGCAACATTAGATGTCTGTGCCACCGTTCAAGTGATTCTGATGTGGTGAGCGCAGTGATATCACATATGTGATCCAACCAAATTGGCAAAGTTTCCACAGTGCATAATAGACAGTAGAGCATACAATGTAAATTGGAATGAATTGTCTACATGTTGCCAGTGCCTACCCGTTCATTCCATTTCTACCTTAAATACAGTTTATTTTTACAGCCCAAACTCCAAAGTCCCCCTCCCCAATTGCCTATCCAACTCTAACATTTGGACTGAACTAAAAGGTACCGCAGTTCTTGTGGGAATGAATCTAGCTGCGTACCGAACATTGAGCCTTTCAGTATACAGAACTTATCAAGAACACGTACCTGTGAGAGAGCTGAAGGAGTGGTGGCCTTGTCGACCAGACCACGGAACACAGAGCTGAGCACTAAAGTTAGTTGGTAAACTCGTCTTAATTCAGCCACGTACTTGCGTCTAGATCAGTAGACCCACATCAAGGGGCAATCAGGAAACGCCGCCAGTGAGCGTGGTGCGCATGCTTGAAAGTGTCATTGGCACCTTGGGGGAAAGGCTATACTGGTACACAGAGACTAGACTGTCAAAAATCATGTAAATAACTCCCCACCCATGTAGCAGCATAACCAGTGCTTACTCTGGATTTCCGGTAGATTGACGAGTTCTGAAATCTTGGTTCAAGTATCATGGAAATGCGTGATGGTTCTTGAGACCAGAGCGGGTGTGAATATGAACTTTCTCTCTTCAGTTATAGCACGATCATTTCTTTTACTATCTGAGGAGCGTCAGAACAACTTTGATGCTTTAAATGTAATTGTATACGCACCAGATCATAAGTCATATGGGCGCAGAGCATACCGCGGTATCCCTTGGCTTTACCCGACCAACTGATTCCTTTTCCGAACCCGACCAGTCTGATCCAGCGTCAAACTGGTGCCATCCCTACACCTAAGTTGAGGACCAAGGACTGTTTTACGAAATAATTCGGCACAGAGGACATCACATAGTTGAAGTATGACTTACTGATCCTAGAAAACGGCAGACAGAAGGCTACACTCGACGTCTCGGCGATAAATCTGGAAAGGGAAAGATGCTCGGGACTGGCTGGAGCGGGTTGATGATGGTTCGATGTCAAGAGGCGGCTGTTGATGAGTATTTGTGCGGTTGATGTTGGGACAACGCCGAGGCGACAGCGACGGAATTAGAAAGGTGACGACATACAGTACGGGGAATGCCGAGCTGGGAGGGCAGAGGGACTTCAGTGAGAGCTCGAAGACTTGGTGAGCAAACTGGGAAACTATCGAAATTATTTGAGATATGCGAGGGTGGTTTCCGCGTGCGGCCAGAAAAAAATTCTAACGTCAAATCTGATGGACCGGCGTCCCCCTTCTGGCCCATCAAATATGACGTTCTGGGTGGGAACCAAAGGTGAGGTGAGCGATTTCTTTCCAAACAATTCGTTGCTCACTTTAACTGACCTACATCTAGCTATAGAAAACAGTTAAAAACAAATCGCATAGATGTTTATGATCAGGTTTTCCCAGCGGTTTTCAGCCTCTTCTCCCTCTTCTACCACCCCGATCTTCACCTCCGAGTCCACTCTTACTCACCATGGAGAAAGCCGAGCTAGAAAGTGATATTCGTAGACCGGGAAAGCGGCCTCGTACCTTCTTCGCCCACCGCTAACAACAAAGCGCGATCGAATCCCTTTGCCAGCTGGTAGGAAACGGAGTAGAGACTGTAGAGCTGTATGTCTCTCTCTCTCTCTCTGAACGAAGAGTGTTGGGCTGCTGCTGAGAATGGCTCTTGTTCGGAGAGCTGGTGCTATAAGCGACGGAGAGGTATGAAAATAGTTATCTTTGGGGATTTTGAGTTACGTGCGTGTTTCTGTTCTTTGTATGAGGTGGACCTGTGCTGACTTTTTACCTTGCATACTCAATTGATACCTGACACAAAAACGCAACATCAACAGGTTCTGTAAACGTATACCCTCATCATCATGCGTTATGAAGAACAGCGAAGCATCTGTGGTCTGGAAGTTTGATGGGTCAGGTCGAGGAGATAGATGCGGAATCAACCTTTGACAGGCAAGTCCTTTCTGCCTCGATTTGCAATAGCTTACAAACCACGGAATAGCTTGGGAGAACATTTCGCCCTTCAAATTATACCAATCACGAATCAAATGTGCTACCTAATAACATTAGTCGCCATTATGCCGTTACTCCCCCAGCGCTAAAGGAGGCTGCAGCGGTTCGAGTAGGAACAAGATGCTGAGGAAGATGAAGAAGAGTGTATACGACGGGAAGAAAGAAGGACGAGTAGTAGTGGTGTTACTTGGGTAGGAGGAAGGACGAGAGGGTGGTGTCGCGTGCGCTACCTTGGGTTGCGAAAAGACGAAGAACGAGTAAGACAGTTGTGGTTCGTTGTATTGAAGGTGTACACATTGCGTATTCTTGGTTCCGAATGTTGTTGGACGGGTTCGCGACGCGCATTTTCTCAAAGTCATGACCTCGATCTCACCTTCACTAGCAATAGCTCAAATGACTCGGCGCTTGGAATCCCTTAGAAGGCCTCATTTGGCCCATTTGGGCGCTAGAAATGGCAGAGTACGAGTTCATTTTGCTCCCGGCATAACGTCATTGAACACCAAGACCTTATGACGCGCTTTGGAGCAAAAAAATGATTTGGTACGATTGTGGCGCTCGGCCATTTTTTGAGTCAAGGCAGCAGTGCATCTAGGGATTCTTGCTCATACCGGGCCAATGCTAGTCGGGCCTAGCCCACCAGAAGAAACCCCAGCTGCAGGCTGAGTCTGGGGACATGCAACGGTACAGGAGCTTCTACCAAAAAAAGGTGCAAATTCAGTTCAACGGCTACCCGGAATGTAAATTTGATCTGATTTTGCACAAACGTAGCAATGATTCAGAGTGCACCTCTTCGTGCCGTCGTGATGGGTGGAAATTCTGGACAAAATAACTAGTGAGGTCAGAGGTCGTCGTCACTGTGACGCACCATTGTGTAAATCTTCTATGTGGCTAAGTTCAGCAGCAACTTGAACTCATCGCATCGAATAAATTGACTTTTGATCAGACGTGTTGATTTTCCGTATTATGCCTTCCTCCTCCTCCTCCTTCTCTTCCTCCTCCCTCAATGCAATCACAGAGGCTGAGAGATCTAGTTCAGTGACTATAAGCTCATTGACGTCACCTCTCGTTTGTCATTACCCTTGCCTTTCTACTCAACCGACTATTGGCATATGTCAAGATCGACCGCTTGGACACTCTGATATCGGGTCTAAATGAGGTTATCATGGACATACGAGGAGAAGTCCCCCTGCGACCTGCATCTGAAGATCGCTTCAGGAATGTCATTTCTCGGTATGGATCTCACCATGTAATCTGATTACTGAATGATTTCTCTAATCAACTCTCTTCAATAGACTCGAGGACCGCATATCCAAATTCAAACATCGCTACTATTCGATTGATAGAGCTTCATGGAAGCGTTATTTATGCTTCTTCATGTGGTCTCGATGGAAAGAGCCAGTTGCTATACATTGGGCAGCGGGAAAGATTAGACGGGAAATATTGGTACGCGTTGCTTAATCACTCAAGCGCCCGATACGGACACTGATTGGTCTTCAACACAGGCAGAAGTTGAAGCGGAGAAATTTGCTCTCAATACCTATCTGGCGTCGCGCCAACAGGCTACCTTGGATTTCGTTCCTTATCGGCTGGAATGACAGTTATACCCAACCGTGCATTTACATTCAACATATCTTTTCATTTCTTTGTATGCATGATAGGCACATAATATATAAGGGTGGGATTGGCTGCTGGAGCCTTAATGCTGTTGATGCGCTTCTCTCGAAATATCTATTCACGTCTTTGGTACGTATGGCGCGTGATGCATATCACGCCCTGGGAAAAGGCCTCGAGTCACGATGTCGCAGTCAGGTTTTCAAGCCAAACAGTGATGTAACAATCCGGTGCAATTCGCCCGGAAAGTACACAAATTCAGCTCGGCGGTCATCCGGCATGTAAACTTAGTCTGATTTCGCACAGATTGTGGGTGCATCTCTTCGTGCCGTCGTGACGGATGGGACTTTGGACAAAATAACCTCTTTCTGGGCGAAAAGCTGTTGAGGTCCGTTTGCCAAGAGAATAACCCCCATAGCTCAACAGCTTTTTTGCCATCTATTAAAATGATCTTTGACGCGTTGATTTTCCGTACTATGCCTACCTCCTCCTCGTCCTCCACCTCTTCCTTGCCCCTCGATGGAATCGCACTAGCTGAGAGTTGTAGCTCAGTGGCTATAAGCTCATCAACCTTGACCTTTGTTGTCATCACCACCCTTGCTCTTCTACTCAACCGACTACTGGCATATGTCAAAATCGACCGCTTGGACACTCTGATATCGGGTGTACACGACGTCATCACGGATGTGCGGAAAAAAATTCCCCTACGACATGCATCGGAGGATCGCTTCAAGAATGTCATTCACCAGTATGGATCCACGTTGTGCAGTCTGTTTATTGAGTACTAATCAACCTTCCCCATAGGCTCGAGGACCGTATATCCAAATTTAAACATCGCCACTATTCGATTGATAGAGCTCCATGGAGGATCTATTTATGCTTCTTCCTGTGGTCTCGATGGAAAGAGCCAGTTGCTATACAATGGGCAGCAGGAAAGATTAGACGGGAAATATTGGTACGTGTTGCTTTAATCGTTCAAGCGCCCGATATGGACACTGATTGGCCTTCGATGCAGGCGGAAGCTGAAGCAGAGAAACTTGCTTTCAATACCTATCTGGAGCTGCGCTCGCAGACTACCTTGAATTCCACTGCATAACAGTTATATCTGACTGTGCATCTACATACTATATATCTTTTCGCTTCTTATACGTGCAACAGGCGCATACATTGTATTCCATGAAACCAAATGTTTGTCAATATGTTTTGTAGTTAGTTTTGTATGTTTCCTAGTGCTCTCAGTATACATATTCACGTTTTCGACACGTATGGGCACGCGATACATGTCGACGCGCGTTCGACGCGCCCTGGGAAAAAACCCGTTATGTCATGGCGTGATCGCAATGTGATCGTTCCGTGGTCTGCAGCTTGCCATTGATTTTTTGGGGATGCCAAAGATACCTTTTACTCCTACATCTCATCCTGACCGTAACCGTTTCCGTCAAGATTAGGCTGCAAAGGGATTGAAAGATAGCCAGCAAAACAGGTCAAGGAATGATCTTTTATTTGTCAACAGTCGGGTTTGGGTCTGGAAACTTTCGAACAGCGGTCGGCATGGGTTGTTCTTCCATCTCTGATAGCCTCTATACTCACCGTTATTCCGGTCTCAGAAAAACAGTGAAGGAACGATCTCTCACAACCACTCAAACTAGATCATTCCCTCACATACCTTGACCCATAACAGCTACGTCATCGCTAACCATCCTCGCTTTGAGGAGCGAAGCTTATGCTGTTTTCAATTCTTATATGAGGAGGAAGTACCCATTGATCAGAGAGCCTAAGGGTACCCAGGTGTGCTATACCTATCATTCCACGTATTCTAGCCTGAAACAACTGACTTGCAGGCCCACAACCCAACGACGGTAATCCACCCTTGGCATCTTCGGGACTGCGACTGCGATGATGGGACGAGATGCGGGGAAGTGGCTGCGGCATTGCCTAGGCAAGGTACGTGTGCATCACTCAAGTTTTGGCCTTAACTGAATCGTGATCTCCGATGCCAGGCTGTCTCTTTGGTATTCGTCCACCTCATCGTTCAATCTAAACCCTCATCCCCATGCTCACTCGACCGGCCACTGCTACTTCCTCGATACAACGCAGCTAGCGGACGTGGGTACGGTCTAACCAGCACTGCGAGTTGGTATCGCAGTAAACCTGTAACTGGCCGCTAGCAACGAGCAAGACCTACTCGGTTGCGTGTCACGTAGGAGCGTGTCATGTCACAGGCCTACTATCGCAGCGTTACCCATCATCAGTTGGGGAATGCGATTCCGCCGTTACTCTCCCAATCAGTGGAGGTAGCGGCGGATTTAAGTAGGAACGAGAAAATGAGAAGGGTTAAAGAGAGTCTAGGTGACGGAGAGGGAGAGCGGTGGGCGATAGGAGGAAGCGGAGAGGTGTTGAGTGCATTTGCTTAGACCTTGAGTGTTGGATGGTTGCGAAATGACCGCTGGCAGGACGAATAAAGGAGAGCGAAAAGTTTTTTGTTCTCTGTATTGATAGCATTACTCAGATAGAATGTAGATGCGCAAAGCAGATGAATGTTTGCTATCCAACTCTTGGGCGCGGAACCGGTGCGGCGGGCGCCTGACAACTTGACCTTGATCATTCACCATCGATACCTCGCACTCCATTTCACCCACGGCGATTTCCAGGTTCCTTGTCAGAAAGACAGGCCTCGAGGACATCGAAATCCAAACTTAGAATTTCTATCCGGAGCTCATTAAGTACTATGATGCTTCAAGTCTTCCAGTGAAATTAATGATGAACGCTTGTGAGAAGACTGCGTTGGTCTATGTATCCGACAAACGTCACTGTTCTTCATCCCCGACCTAGAGTTGATAAGATGTAAGTTGAAGCAGAGGATCTTTCTCAAGGGACAGCTGCAGAGTGCTACCAGGGAAGAACAGATCGAATATCAGCCCCTGGCACTGAGCGCTGAGCAATCATCTACCAGTGAACGTCATGGAAGATCAATTGACGTTTGGCCTATACTTGGTTCAATGGGGGCCCAACAGTAATTGAGAGGCGCGGCATAAAACAAGCACAATACTTTCCAAATTCGCTAAGCTGAAAAGGTGGACATTCAAATTTCAAGGGCCACTAGATGATTGACGCCAACCCGATGCGCAGGATTGATATTTAAGTATGACTGTATTAGAGCTATAACGGCAGTATTCAATGGTCTGGCGGTGCCAAATCAAGCAAACGTACTGATACACGATTGCCCTCACTACAAGTGCTCAGAGGTTAATCGAGCCCATGGAACTCGACTATGTTCCCAACCTCCCGCTTCGGCTGCCTGGCCACATGTCTATTTACCTTCTCGGGGTCGGGGTATCCCATCGCCATACCTACGGCAACGATTTCGTCATCTGAGATGGGAAGGTATTGGCGGAAGATGGCGTGGTATTGGGAGATGCTTTCCTGTTCATGAGATATTGGCATCGAGAACGAAAACAAAAGAGAAAGAAGGAACGAACCTGACTAACACTCCCCAGGCCACGAACAGCAGAGGCCATATGGATGCTTTGGATGAAGTAGCCTACATCTAACCAGGATCCTGTTCGGTTCCGGTTCCCCATTGTCAACTATCCGAAGGAAAAACGCCAGAAAAGAGGCGAAACAAACCTTGAGTCAAACCCTTATGAATCGTAAACACGAACGCTACAGGTGCGCCGTAAAATTCGCTGCAAGTAGAAGTATCCGTCAGGGCGGTGGTCAAGCAGCAATTGAACACGACACACTAATTCCTATATGAAGCCTTTGCTCTACCCTCTTTGTCCTCCCTAGGGATATCCAGAGAACCGTAATAAACCTTTCCAGCGTCTGACCGCCGTTCTGCGTAGATGGCTGGCATGACGTCCGGTGAAGGGTAGTAGTGGTATTGGCTCTGATGTTTGGTGGGGTCTTGGATATGCGCGCTTAGTATAGCTTTGCAGACTGCGTCTTTGATAGGGCCGGCGAGACAGTAGACTTTATGCCATGGTCTGAATAACGTCAGGGAGTCAAAGCCTGAATAGAGTAGAGAGAAAGACACATACTGCATGTTATTCCCACTCGGGGCGAACCTCGCAGCATCGATGATTTCTTCAATGATATGTTTTGGAACGGGATTAGGGAGGTAGTAGCGGCAGGAGTAGCGCGTTTTGAGGAGGGTGTCAGTGGCTACGACCTGCGTTTGGGTTTCGGAGGCATTGGTATCGGTGCTCTTTTCCACGACGGAGACTAGGACGGGCACGTTTAAGAAAGGGGATCCAGTACATAGGAGTTATGAAAACGTACAGTTATCGCGAAGAGATGCCGATTCTAGGATAGCCATTGCGAATTAATCTTGAGGTTTCTGTGAAGATGGCGTAGTACGAAGGGGACAATACACCTTTTATACGACGCCTTCCCAGGGACAGGACGGAAATGAGTGGGTCGGATTGTAAGGGCTGTCAGAGTTCCTGACGGTGATGACTCAACACAAACCGGAAACACGGAAACGACGAATAGTTGAAATCAAATTGCGAGGTACCATGGTCATGGTATACAAGGCTACCCAAGATTATGAGGTTCATTTATCTCTAGTGAAGAAGAATCTGTGAGATAGGTATCCAGACATACATCTACAGCTGGTTGAGAATAACGAACGTACATCTGAATCTGACCTACGCTGGACCTGCGTCAAAACCCTAATGCTAGATGGTCCCGATTATAACCCGATATTTGAATTATTTTGCACACATTGTTGCCAACCACGAAGACTATTAGTATGAGCTTGCAATGCCCCGCCATCGTCGGCCAAGTAAAGATGATGAGCACCAGCGAGAAACCCTGGGTCGGTCCACGTGCGTCATTTCTTTTTCGGGTCCTCGCTTTCCTTCTCCCATCGCCTGCCCATCCATCGTTCCATACGGTTGTTATAATACCTCCGCAAACATACCCAATGCGGAGAACAAAAAGAAAAATTACAGGTGAACATGGGAAAAGGATTTTTTGATGTTCATGGGTGTGTCTCTTTGCTGCTCTGTTTTCTCAATAATCGTTCTGTCGTCTTTCCTTTGTTTATCATTTTTTCTGTTATGTACCGAAGTTGATGACTACGCCCTGCACCTCAAGGATATCAACGCAAATCAACTGAAACCCCGAAAAGAACGAAAAAGAAGTCGGAGAGCAGGTTAATTTGCTTTGCCAAAGGTACGCCCACGAAAAACACGAAAAACACAACTGATGAGACGGACCGGCATAGACTTGAGACGGAAGCATAGTCCTCATCGTTAGGTGGATAAAGTCAACGAGAGCATCTTAGATGGTTTGGAGAGAGGAAAGTGAGTACCAGTTTCGTATACGCCTTTGTTTGAATTCGGTTCTGGGGTCGGGGCATTAGTCGATCAGACGGACGTATCACATACTCTCTGCGTTTGGGGTGAGGTCTAAGCTTTGCTTCACCTGCCGCACAGGAATCCCTACAGTCGGCATCCTTACTTTTGTCCCCGTCTGCTTTTTTTCGGTTTGCTTCACCTGTACATGTTGTTGCCTCTCGTTGACGGGATCTTCGTTGCAGTGTCGTACTTATCCGGATCACCCTTTCCTCTTCGTTTGCATTCGAAAGCACTGAAACCCAAGAGTCAGGCATTCAAATGAGATCCTAACAACTGTGCCTATGTCTGATCGTGTCCAAGGGCTGCAAGTGTATTCAATGTCCCATAAGGGCAACCCAAAGGCGTCACTTGCTGTTCTCGGTGCTTCTAGACACAAAATATGACTTTTATAGAGCATATCCGACCGAAATACAAATACAAGTGGGTCGTTCGTTACTGTACATGGCTTTTTTTTTTCTTTTTTACTAGCTATTACTTCGGTAAAGAGAGAGAAATTTCTGCAGGTCGGGAAAGCATTATTAGTCCATCATTGGGGCCCGCCTGCCGCGTACCCAACCATCTGGTTAACCTTCAAATGCATATTCACTTCCACGTCCACTTCCTGGTGTTTGTCATCATAGGTTCTGAACCTAACACCTGCCTCCTTTCTGAAAACGAGCGCATGGGTCGACCCACCAAAATGAAACATTCCGAGATGATCGCCCCGACGGACCCGGTCCCCTTCCTTGACCTTTTTCTCGCAAGTAGATACCTCTACCATACCCACGGCAATAAAACACATCAGACCGATGTTGGAGTTGTCGGCTTGGATAAAGAACAACATTCGGGTGGCGTTCATCGTTAGCCACGCTTGAGAGCGGATCAGGGCGCCGCGTGGATCGTGATGTTCGAGTTCGGGATCATTGACAGGAGCACCATCGTCCGGTAGAGCAGCGTAGTATGTCCCGGGTACAAGAACAACCTTCTTGACAACGCCATCCACGGGCCAATGGTGGTAGTCCTGTGGACTCAAAAATGCTTGATACACTGTACCGCCGACGAAGTGTTCATAGAGTTCGTCGCGGTTCAACATGTCATAAAGCGAGTACTTCTGGAATTTCAGCCAGAAAAGGTCGTGCGCTTGGACGTTGTAAGCAATACGGAACACCTTGGACTCGCATGCATTGGTCATGAAAGAGTTCGGGGATGGCGTTCCAATCGGGCGGGCATGTGGCTGAACTTTGCGCGTAAAGAAAGCGTCCCAGGAATCATATCCACGGTTAACGGCCTTTGGGTCGGGACAAACATAAGTATCGTTGAATACACCTCGACCTTCGCTCTGGAGGGACTCCAACCCAGCTTCAGAGAACCAGCCCCCTTCTGTGTTGGTGAGCGTCCTGTTGGAATCGGGTGTAGTGAGGTAGCGGCCCCAGCAATCCAATAAAGTCTTCATAGCAGTATTGAGTTCGGGTTTACGGAAGAGGTCGTAGCCTGCGGCAGTGTTGCTGAGGAGGTCGAGGATAACGTAGAGGGGGACACCGATAGGCTGGGGATCCTCTGTACTAGTGCTATGAAATCCGGGAGGCGAGGTAACGATGCCGTCGATCATGTAGATGAGCAGATCAAAGCTATAAATCTGAGCCAAAGTCAGTTCTGAAAAAGAGTTTCTGAACTATTCAGCATGCTTACCTTGCTCCCTAACGTTTTGGACTGGAGGATCATCTGGTCACAAAGATCGGCCATTACGGGGTCGTTCTTGATTTTTTGCTGAAATTCCTTAACGCAAGGGTTGAGGCTATAACCTGAACCCCTGCGCATTTTATCCTCCGCGAGCCGGATCTGCTTTTCGATGAAGTCGTCGGTTATAGCAGGACTTGTAGGAAGCCATCCACCATATCCGACGGGTGTCACGTCTGTTCCATATTGAAGTGATCGAGGAGGCATTGTCTGGCAACAGGTCAATAGTTAGCAATACTGATACAGAGATAACTCACTGATTGTGCGAGATGACAGATAGGTTATGCAGCATCCAGAGAGAAATAGACCCTGCTTTTATAGTGGCAGGTGGAGACGTGTTTGTCATTGTCACCAAGACTAGGACTCCACAGGGAAATGACTGCAGAGGTACATGAGCACCAACCATATGACATCTTAGAAATTCAAAGAATCGTCCATTCCTGAGTTCAATAGGAGGTTGTGGCATCGAGTATTAGGCAAGACTCGCCATAAAAGGGTACGCTAACGACTAATTCTCCGCCACAGGAGTGTGAATGCGGAGGTTTCAGAGGCTGCGCGCCACCTTGAATTCAACCACCACCCTTCGCCCTGAATCTGCAATCACCGCAACATATTGAATCAATTTGGCAGTCCAGTGCGGGTAATTCGGGTCTGCTTCCATTGCTCCTTTGACTGAACCCTCACCTGAAGAAAAGGAAGTATCACCCCACGTTACAGGGTCGGGAGGACGTGGTACCAATCGATAGTTGATATCCCAGTGAGAACTATCCGATAAATTACGGTAGCACCCCCCATTCTATCGGATGCTGTCGTATGTCTTTGGACAAAGTCAGAAAATTCAAGACACTGGCAATGTACCACGACACAATATCAGATAGAGGCACTCACATGCAACTCATATACGCGCAGTAATTGAGTTCATTTAACACAAGTCCTGAATTAAGCCTTGCTTAATACTTGACTTGTGCCCTCTTCCTGGCTCTAAGGCATACATAGTGAAAGAACATTCAGGCCTTCTGGCACTGCAAGCCTTGTCGAACTTTCACTCAATTCAACATTTTTCATATGAGAGGATTTATGACTCACCTCCCAATTGTTCCGAATAGCGCAGATTCCAAAATGGCCGGAATGAGAAATGACAGGTGCATTTTCGGCATCCGTATGGGCTTGCGGGCATGCCGAAAAAGCCGGGTTCTCGTTGATTTTTGCATTACCACCTTCAAGTGGAGCTTAGGCCTTAGGCCTTAGGCCCCGACGTTGGACCTTCTTCATAGTCAAATAGTGGAGACATCAGCGATGTGTATCATCCCAAAACTAGGCATAACAAACAGGAATCATCACTGCTAAGTAAGGCTCACTAAAACGTATCCACTCAGATCAACGGGAATGGTACGGCTCTTGGTTGGGAGCAGCAGAAGCAAGTTGCGTAAAGGGAAGGGTAAATGCGAACCGAGGCTACCATGTCGCAGAGAACGGGCGTTTCAAGAGTTTGGATTAGAGATGGTGGACCTGAACAGTCGCGAAAGTTGATAATGGGAGATGTTGAAAGGCACCCAATCATGACGAGCACAAGGGGATTTGAAGCTGCGATTGGCTGACGAATTGAGAGAAAAACTGCGAATGCTGGCTATGAGCTAATACCGCACGTATTCCTGCCAACCACGAAGACTATGAGCTTGCGATGCCTCGTCGGTCAAGTAAAGATGATGAGCAGCGAGAAACCCTGGGTCGGTCCACGTGCGTCATTTCTTCTTTCGGGTTCTTCGGGATTTCCTTCCCCCTGCCCCATCGCCTGCCCAAGGCTTGCCCGTCCATCACTCCGTACGCTTTCAAACAGCTAAGTGTATATACGCCATTTTAGGCAAATGTGCAGTCTTATCTTCTCCGTTGAAGCTCTCCTTCGTGGTATAACGGTTGTCTTTCCGCAAACACGCCCAACGCGGAAAACAAAATTTTTCCCTTGGTTGTTCTGTCATCTTTTCTTTGTTTATCATTCTTTCTGCTAGGTACCGAAGCTGATGGCTACGCCCTGCACCTCAAGGGTATCAACGCAAACCGGCTGAAGTCCCGAAAAAAACGAAGAGAATAGCTTCGCCAAAGGTACGCCCCCGGGCCTCATCCACTCAAAACGCGAAAAACAACTATGAGACAGACAGGCATAGAGACTTGACAGAGACAGAGACATACTACACCTGCATCTGAAAGCACTGAAACCCAAGGGTCAGGCATTTAAATGAGATCCTAACAACTGTGCCCATGTCTGGCCGTGTCCAAAGTGGCACTTCACTGCAAATGGATTCAATGTGTTATAAGGGCAACGCAAAGGCGTCGCTTCCTGATTCTTGGTTCTCGGTGCTTCTAGACACAAAAAATTATGACTTTTATAGGGCAACACCAGTCAGAATACAAGTACAAGTGGCACATAGATGCTGAGTCGTTCGTTACTGTACATGGATTTTTTTCTTTTTCACTAGCTACTACTTGTTAAGTAGTTTGGTCAAAAAGGTGGTGATTTCCGCAGATCGGGAAAGAAAGCACCATTAGTCCATCATTGGGCCCCGCCCGCTGCGTACCCAACCATCTGGTTAACCCTTAAATGCATACCCACTTCCACGTCCACTTCCTGGTCGTTGTCATCATACGTTTTGAACTTGACACCTGCCTTTTGCTGGAAAATGAGCGTATGGGTCGACCCACCAAAATGAAACAATCCAAGCTTATCGCCCCGTTGGACTCGATCCCCTTCTTTGACCTTTTTCTCGCAAGTAGACACCTCTACCATACCCACGGCAATAAAACACATCAGATCGATGTTGGGGTCGTCAGCTTGGATATAGATCAACATTCGGGTGGCGTTCATCGCTAGCCAAGGTTGAGAACGGATCAGGGCACCGCGTGGATCGTGATGTTCGAGTTCGGGATCATTGACAGGAGCACCATCGTCCGGTAGAGTAGCGTAGTATGTCCCGGGTACAAGGACAACCTTCTTGACGACACCATCCACGGGAGCGTGCCAATGGTGGTAGTCCTGCGGACCCAAAAATGCCTGATACACTGTACCGCCGACGAAGCGTTCATAAAGTTCGTCGCGGTTCAACATATCATAAAGCGAGTACTTCTGGAATTTCAGCCAGAAAAGGTCGTGCGCTTGGACGTTGTACGCAATACGGAACACCTTGGACTCGCATGCGTTGGTCACGACAAAGTTCTGGGGTGGCCCTGTAATTGGGCGGGCATGTGGCTGAACATCGCGCGTAAAGAAAGCGTCCCAGGAGGTATATCCGCGGTTAACGGCATTTGGATCGGGACAAACATAGGTATCGTTGAATACACCTCGACCTTCGCTCTGCAGGAGGTCCAATCCAGCTTGACAGAACCAGCCCACTTCTGTGTTCGTGAGCGTCCTGATGGAATCGGGTGTAGTGAGGTAGCGGCCCCAGCAATCCAATAAAGCTTTCATAGCAGTATTGAATTCTGGTTTACGGAAGAGGTCGTAGCCTGCGGAGGTGTTGCTGAGGAGGTCGAGGACAACGTAGAGGGGAACGCCGACGGGTTGGGGATCCTCTGTAGCAGTAGTATGAAATCCGGGAGGCGAGGTAACGATGTTGTCGATCATGAAGATGAGCTGATCAAAGCTATCGATCTGAGCCAAAGTCAGTTATGAGAAAACGTTTCTGAAATATTCAGCGTGCTTACTTTGCTCCCCAACGTTTTGGCCTGGAGGATCATCTGGCCGAAAAGATCCAACATTACGGGGTCGTTCTTGATTGCTTTCTGAAATTCCTCAACACAAGGGTTAAGGCTATAATCTGCACCCCTGCGCATTTTATCCGCTGCAAGCCGGATATGCTTTTCGATGAAGTCGTCGGTTACAGCAGGACTTGTAGGGAGCCATCCACCGTATCCGACGGGTGTCACGTCTGTCCCATAGTATTGAAGTGATCGAGGAGGCATTGTCTGGCAACAGGTCAATAGCTAGAAATACTGCTACAGAGATGACTCACTGATTTTGCGAGATGACAGAGAGGTTATGCAGCATCCAGAGAGAAACAAACCCTGCTCTTATAGCGGCAGGTGGAGACGTGTTTGTCATTGTCACCCGGACTAGGGCTCCACAGGAGAATGAGGGGTAGTCTGCAGAGGTACCCGAGCAGAAACCGCATGTCTTCTCAGAAGTTCAAGGAAGCATTCTTATGAGAGCTTGTGGTCTTCATCGTAGGGCGAAACTCACCATAAAAGGGTACACCAACGACTAATTCTCCGCCACGGGGGTGCAAATGCGGAGATTTCAAAGGCTGCACGCCACCCTGAATTCAACCACCACCCTTTGCCCTGAATCTGTAATCACCGCAACAAATTGAACCAACTTGGCGGTCCAGTGCGAATAATCTGGGTCTGCTTCTATTGCTCCTTTGACTGAACCTTCACCTTCAGAAAAGGAAGTGTCACCGCACGTTGCAGGGTCGGGAGGACGTGGAGCTCTATCCCAGTGAGAAGTATCTGATGAATTACGGTAGCACCCCCCAATATTCCATCGGATGCTGTCCTATGCCTTCGCATAAAGTCAGAACGTTTAATACACTGGCAATGTACCATGACGCGGTATCAAATAGAGGTACTCACATGCAACTCATGTACGCGCAGCGACTGAGTTCATTTCAGAAAAGTTCTGACCTACACCCTACTCACTTGTGCCCTCTCCCTAGCTCCGGGACATACATAGCGTTAGGAAATAACCAAAAATATTCAGGCTTTCCACTGCAAACCTCGTCGAATTTTCTCGAATCGAAACTTTTCGTATATGAGAAGACTTTGGTAACATGAAAACCACCTCGTGCAGATTCCACAATGGCCGGAATAAGAGCAAAGCGGGTTGAAAATGCTGTGGGTAATGGTATCTCGGTACCCATATGGGCTTGCGGGCATGCTGAAAAAGCCAGTTTCGCTGATTTTTGCGTTACCACCCTAGGCCTCAGGTTCCATATCGTTGGACCTCCTTCATAGTCAAATAGTGGAGAGATCAGCGATATTGAAAGTAGCATGCAGACTTTTTCGCTCCGCTTCAGTCTAGCTCCGTCCGATCTTCACTCGGCTTAAAGAAATATATACGTGAATTGGCTGCCAGTTTCACAGGGTTCACTGGGGAAGCTCGTTGGGCAGTACACGTTGTGATCTTTAGCGTGTGTCATCTCGAGACTAGGCATAACAAGCAGGAATGTTCACTGCTAAGCAAGGCTCCCGAAAACGTATCCACTCGGATCAGCGATTTCTATCGAGGGCATTGACGAGAATGAATTTAGGTACGGCTCTTGGTTGGAAGCAGCAGAAGCGAGTCGCGTAAAGGGGAGGAGTAAATGCGAACCGAGACTACCGTGTCGCAGAGGACAGGTGTTTTGAGGTTCTAGATCAGAGATAGTGGAGATAAGTAGTCGCGAAAGTTGATAGAGAGACACTCGAGTATGATGGCGAGAACGATGGGACTTGGAGCTTGGAGCTGGGATTGGTTGGTGAATTGAGAGAAAAACTACGAGTGCCGCTGGCTGTGAGCTAAATTCCAGGTTCCTCGTAGGAGAAGACATAAATTTCAAATTTAGATGCACCTCTATCCGAGCGTGTCGATGGTGCTTCAAGTGTTGAAGATGGAGGAGCGCAAGAAACCAGGAGAAACTCTACGTTGGTCCACGTGCGTCAGTCCACGTGCGCCATTCGTGCTCGGGTCCGGCTCCTCGCTTCGCTTCCCCTCTCCCTACCCCAATCTCGCCCATCCATTATTCCTGTCGGATGTCGGTCGAAATTCGCCTCCTTGAACTTCGCGAGCGAATAGTTTACCGGGAGTACTCCAAACGCGTAGTGGCACCGCTGTCTCTCTTCGCACCCTTGCAAACCTCAAGGTCAACCAATTAGACCAACTTTTCAGGTGTGTACTCACCTTGTCAGTCCCGTTCTCTAGCTCATTCTCTCTACAGAACAATGCTCGACCTCAAGTGGACCGCATTGATACTTCATAGCATCCCTTTCCTCCAGCGGTACTTTTCCTTGGACCAGAAGAACCCAACCGACTGCCTCAATTACAACTCATTCGACGATCTTATCTCATGTTTCGACACCTTTACCGTCACTAAGGCTTATTACACCCCAGAAACATATGCCAAAGCTCAACCTACTAATGCCGAACTTGATGCGTGGAAGGAAATAACCCATCTGCTTCTTGACGTTGGCAGGGACGGGGACTGTACATCCATTGTCGTTCCAGAAGTCCTTGCAGATTCATACACCGTCTCCCCATTTGACCATTACTGCGTCCTACACGAAATCCAGGCCAACGAGGATGGAGTATACGCGAAAGGCTGGGGCCTGATGGTCGTTCCAAGCAATCTATCTTCAACCGCATTACCCAGTGTACACATCAGCTCACCCCATCCATTATTCGATTACACCTCTCAACAATCCGCAGCCGTTTTCGCTGGTACCGGTGCCAAGAGTTTGTTGATTTCAGGAAGGATCAGGTCGGCATTGTTCAACCAGACGGACTGTATACATCCGAGTAGTAATACGACAATATATTACAAGACGGATCCAGCGCACGATGTTGTACGTTTCGTTCTCTTCCCTTTACATTCTGTCTTGGACTAATAGCGCTTCCTATGTCAGAACGAACCATTCGTCGTCGCTCTCAAAGAAATCTACCACTGGCAGCATGCTCAAGCGGGAGGATGTCCTCCAGAAACATGCGCTTTCATTCAAATGCACGGAAAAGCTACTACTACGTGTCCTAGAGATCAGGTGTTCCTTTCTTCTGGGCTTTGTACGCACTCTTCCTCTGTACGCGCCCACTTACACCCACTCATGTGTCGCAAATATAGCCCGGTCTGCCTCCTCCGTAGAATGGTACACCTCACCAAGCCACGAGCACCTCCCTATCCGGCGTCTCCAACGAAACCTCCGCACTGCCTTTCCTACGTGGAATATCTCTCTTCCATCAGATTCGGAATGTAGTCTAACAGCGACTACGAATGTCTTTGGGAGATATGTGAATGGTATTGCGGAAGGAGAGGTTTGTGTGAAAGGAGCGACGGCGAAGAGTGCGACTGGGGAGTTTGTACATGTTGAGCAAGCGCCTGTGGCTACGAGTGAGGAGTCGTATGAAGCTTGGGTTGAGGCAGTAAGGGAGGCGTTTGGAGGATACGCCGTGATGTGATTTGGGGCTGTTGCTCTTGACTTGTGAATATGAAGGTGTAACTCGGATTATACTGTGTATCACGATGTTCGTAGTACTAGGACGTCGATTAGTGTGATGGTATGAGGCCTGGGTGTCTTTTCAACGACTATTTTAGCACGTGCCTCTGTGGTCTTAGGTGCCTAATTCAAATTTTCTCTTCGCATTGGGGTGGTCCTAAGGGAGGCCTAAGCAGTGTTGCTTTACCTGCCGCACAGGGATCTTCATTGCAGTGTCATACTGGTCCAAGTCCCCCCTTCCGTCTTTGTCCGCATCCGAAAGCACCAAAATTCACGGGGTCAGGGATTCAAAGTGAAATTCTAACGTCCGGAAACGGTAATTTGCTGCAAGTACGCTTGATATGTCGAAAGACGTTGCTTCTGAATCTTGGTCCCTGGCTCTCGACGTTTTCTGACAACAATTTTGATTCTTTTCAGAGTAATTTTCGCGGTCGGAATACAAACACAGGTGACACATGGATACGGAGTCAATTCGTTACTGTACATGGGTTTTTCTTTTAACTAGCTACTACTTATCGGTAAAGACTTGGAAACCCCCGCAGGCCAAGAAAGGAAGCACTATTAGTCCATCACTGGGTCCCGCCTGCTGCGTACCCAACCATCTGGTTAACCTTTAAATGCATACCCACTTCCACGTCCACTTCCTGGCCCTTGTCATCATACGTTTTGAACCTGACACCGGCCTTCTGTTGGAAAATGAGCGTATGGGTCGACCCACCAAAATGAAACATTCCGAGCTGATCGCCCCGATGGAGTCGGTCCCCTTCCTTGACCGTTTTCTCGCAAGTAGACACCTCTACCATACCCACGGCAATAAAGCACATCAGACCAATGTTGGGGTCGTCAGCTTCGATAAAGAACAACATTCGGGTGGCGTTCATCGTTAGCCAAGGTTGAGAACGGATCAGGGCACCGCGTGGATCGTGGTGTTCGAGTTCGGGATCATTGACGGGAGCACCATCGTCCGGTAGAGCAGCGTAGTATGTCCCAGGTACAAGGACAACCTTCTTGACAACGCCATCCACGGGAGCGTGCCAACGGTGGTAGTCCTGCGGACTCAAAAATGCCTGATACACTGTACCGCCGACAAAGTATCCACAAAGTTCGTCGCGGTTCAACATATCATAAAGCGAGTACTTCTGGAATTTCAGCCAGAAAAGGTCGTGCTCTTGGACGTCGTACGCGATACGGAACACCTTGGACTCGCATGCGTTGGTCATGACAGAGCTCTGGGGTGGCCCTCCAATTGGACGGGCATGTGGCTGAACCTCGCGTGTAAAGAACGCGTCCCAGGAATCATATCCGCGGTTAACGGCCTTTGGGTCGGGACAAACATAAGTATCGTTGAATACACCTCGACCTTCGCTCTGGAGGAGGATCAACGCAGTTTCAGAGAACCAGCCCCCCTCTGTGTTCGTGAGCGTCCTGTTGGAAGCGGGTGTAGTGAGGTAGCGGCCCCAGCAATCCAATAAAGCTTTCATAGCAGTATTAAATTCTGGTTTACGGAAGAGGTCGTAGCCTGCGGCGGTGTTGCTGAGGAGGTCGAGGATAACGTAGAGGGGAACACCGATAGGCTGGGGATCCTCTTTAGTAGTGCTATGAAATCCGGGAGGCGAGGCAACGATGTTGTCGATTATGAGAACGAGCTGATCAAAGCTCTCGATCTGAGCCAAGGCCAATTATGAGAAAACGTCCCTCGAATATTCATCATGCTTACCTTGCTCCCCAACGTTTTGGCCTGGAGGATCATCTGGCCGAAAAGATCCAACATTACGGGGTCGTTCTTGATTGCTTGCTGAAAAGCCTCAAC
This sequence comes from Moniliophthora roreri, assembly GCA_001466705.2. Lineage (NCBI taxonomy): Eukaryota > Fungi > Basidiomycota > Agaricomycetes > Agaricales > Marasmiaceae > Moniliophthora > Moniliophthora roreri. Next base: position 130,991 of record LATX02000254.1, read on the forward strand.
ACAAGGGCTAAGGCTATAATCTGGAACCTTGCTCATTTTATCCGCCGCGAGCCGGATATGCTTTTCGATGAAGTCGTCGATTATGGCGGGACTTGTAGGGATCCATCCACCGTATCCGGCGGGTGGCACGTCTGTTACATATTGAAGTGATTGAGGAGGCATCGTCTGGCAACAGATCAATAGTCAGAAATGTTGCTACAGAGATAACTCACTGATTGTGCGAGATGACAGATAGGTTATGTGAAATATAGAGAGGAACAGGTCCTGCCTTTATAGCCGGAGGCGGAGAAACGTTCGTCACTATCACTGGGACTGGAACTCCATAACAGAACGAAGAGTTATCTGCAGAGGTACCCGAGCAGCATGCCTTCTCAGAAGTTCAAGGAAGCATTCACTTCTGAATCTTATGAGAGCTTATGGGTCTTGATCGTAGGGCGAGACTCACCATAAAAAGCACCCAAGAGGCCGATTATTCGCGCAAGGTGGGGTAGATTCGTCTGGTATTGAGCGTTCGAAGCGTGTCATCTGAATTTAGCTACTAACCCTTGCCCTGAATCTGTTCTCCCCATAATGCATTGAACTATCTTGGCAGTCCAGTACAAGTATCCATCGCTCTTTTGACTAAAGCTTCGCCTAGTGGGTTGGTGGATACCTCATTGCTCCGCGTCACAGAAGATGCGGTCATAGGCCAATTGTCGCAAAGAAAAGGAAGTGCGTAGGGAGTATCACCGCACGTTCCATAGCGTACCAGTATTCGGAATTCCAGTGAGAAGCATCCGACGGATTAGGGCGGTGCTAGTATCCACCTTTCATTTCCTAGGCCTTCGGACAAAGTCAGGAAGTTTAAGATGAAAGTTACTGGTACGTCCATAAAATGAACGCAATATCAGATGGTGTCACTCACATAAAGGCAGCAATTATGCTCATTCGACCGATAATCTAGGCTCCGCTCACTTGACCTGCGTCCCTTCCTAGCTCCGAGTCATAGATGTATTGCGAAGTAACCATAATCTTTTTACCTTCCATTACTTCCTCGACTTTTCATTCGATTCTGAGTCAACCAAATCAGCAATCTTCATACGCGAGAAGTCTGATGAAGACTTTTGGTAACTCACTTTTAGGGTTCAGGAGCCCTCTCCCAATTTTCGTGAGTCGTATAGCCGGAATCGAGGAGAAAACAGCCACAGGGAGAAATTAATCCTATGGCACTCGACGACAGCGCTTCTGTAGCTTGCTGCCGGCCTCTCGACGCCTAGAAGCGTCTTGGGTATATCGAGCCGGAGACACGTTCGTCGATTTGGATTATTGGTATCTGAGCTGCTGACCCGAAGGTGCCTAAGAGGAGCTAGTAACCTCTTCCCAGTGCTACTTTAAGCTTCGCATATCTTGGGACTTTCCATCGATAGAAATACTGCGTCACTAAAGGAGATCCAGACCCACAGAAGCCTTTTGGGATTGGGAGTAGCTAAGGTGGTAGTAGCCTTCTGTACACGGTTGAGTTAGTCTTTGTTGCAAGCCAAAGATGGGAAGATTTGAACAATAACGTATATATCTTTTTTGACCTCGTGCTTCAATGTCGACGGCATTGGCGGAAACTGGACCTGGACAGTCGTAAAAAATTGCTCGAGTTGAGAGTGGGAGAATAAAATCCACCTTGGCCACTAAAATATGACAAGGACGACGAGAGCACCATTGCTAAGTAGGATTGTAGTTGAATCGGAATTGGTTCGGCGATTGAGAGGAAGTGATCATCATTAGCCGTAAGCAGATTATAGGTTCCTCTCTAGAAGGACGGCCTTCAAGTTCGAATGCATCCGGGGCGTGTTGATGGTGCTTCAAGCTTCAAGTGTTGAAGATGATTGAGCGCGAGAGGCCTGCAAAGTCCGACTCGGGTTCACGTGTTACGATGTGCGTCACATTATCCCAGACCAGTGACCGCTGTCTCGAGTCCTTGCTTCCCCTCTTCCTCTCCATCGCCTGCCTATTCATCATTCCTGTCGGATGTCGGTCGAAACTCGCCTCATATTTCAACTATCGCAAGTGCTCCAAATGCATAATTTTTCTTCGTACCTTTGCAGGCCCGTTGGACCAACCCTTCAGGTGTGTGCTCACTTTGTCACCTCGTTCTCTAGCTCATTCTCTCTACAGAACAATGTTGGACTTCAAATGGACCGCATCGATGTTTCATAGTATCCCTTTCCTCCAGCAGCATTTTTCCTTGGACCAGAAGGACCCGATCGACTATCTTATCCGATAACCTCATCTCGTGTTTCGGCACTTATACTGTCACTAAAGCTTATTATACCCCGAAAACATACGCCTAAGCTCAGCCTACCAATGCCGAACTCAACGCGTGAAAGGAAATAGCCCACTCGCTTCTTGACGTTGGCAGGGACCGAGACTGTACGTGAAGTGTCGTTCCAGACGTTCTTGCCAATTCATATGGTACTACCTCCTCATTTAGCCATTACTGCATCCTACACGAAACCAGGCCAACGAGAATGGAGTGTGGGTTAAAAGCTGGGGGTTGATGGTCGTTCCAAGCAACCCATCTTCAACCGCGTTACCCAGTGTACACATCAGCTCACCCCGTCCATTATACGATTACACCTCTCGACAATCCGTAGCCGTCTCAGTTGGTACCGGTGCCAAAAGTTTGCTAATATCAGGGAGGATCATATCGGCATTATTCAACCAGACGGACTTTATACATCCGAGTAGTAATACGATAATGTATTACAAGACGGATCCGGCGCACGATGCTGTACGTTTCCTTGACTTTTCTTTGTGGCACTTCCTATTTCAGAACGAACCATTCGTCAACGCTCTCAAAGAAATTTACCACTGGCAGCATGCTCAAGCGGGAGGATGTCCTTCAGAAACATGCGCTTTCATTCAAATGCATGGAAAAGCCATTACTACGTGTCCTAGAGATCAGATGTTCTTTTCTTCTGGACTTGGTACACACTCTTCCTCTTTGCACGCCCACTTACACCCACTCATGTGTTGCAAATGCAGCCCGGTCCGCCTCCTCGGTGGAATGGTACACCTCATCAAGTCACGAGTACCTCCCCATCCGGTGTCTCCAATGAAACCTCCCGTACTGCCTTTCCTACGTGGAATATCTCTCTTCCGCCAGACTCGGAATGTAGTCTAACAGCGACTACGAATGTCTTTGGGAGACATGTGAATAGTATTGCGGAAGGAGAGGTTTGTGTGAAAGGAGCGGGGGCGAAGATTGCGACTGGGGAGTTTGTACATGTTGAGCAAGCACCTGTGGCTACGAGCGAGGAGTCGTATGAAGCTTGGATTGAGGCGGTAAGAGAGACGTTTGGAACGGTGTAATCTGGGGAATGGGCAAGTGGTAGTTACTTTTAAGTTGTTGTGTGAATGTGTGATTTTGCGTACCGCGATATTCACAGAATTAGGATGTTAATTATTATAATATAATAATATAAGGCCTTTCAACGAGGAACGTGGTACTTAGGTTTTGTCGAAGCCTTGGAGGCAAGCACGTGGCTTTTTGTCTTTTTCACCTGAATCGGCCTTGCGCGCCTAACCAGGTTTTCTCTCAGCCGCTATAGCTTCGATATATCGCAAACGAAGAACATTTCAAGCTCCCCGTCTTCTATGGGGTCCTCACCGTCAATAATGAGTGGGAAATGGAAAGGATCAGGCTCAGGGAGCAGAGTCTCCACACACGTCGGAATTGGAGTGAGTCTCTCTGCTCAACGCTCATCCTATAGTAGGGCATCTCACCATCTTCTCTACCAGATTAAGACTCATGATTCGTGATTCTGATGCTTTAATACAAGACTAAAACGTTGACCATGACCATGGCACCTCGCATCTGATACCTTTGACTATTCGTCTCTTCCGTGTTTCCGAACTCGCGTTGGCGTTGGAAGTGCGGCGATCAGTAATCCAACCCACTCAAGATCCACTCAAGATCCACTCAAGACCCACTCATTGCCGTGCTTTGTGCTCTCTCTGTCCGCGGAAAAGTCTCATATAAGGGATGAATCGTTACCTTTGTGGTCGCTGTCTTCACAGTCAATTCAAATTCGATTCACAATGGCAATCTTAGAATCTGCAAACCTTCACGATACCGGTACGCTCCTATCTTCTCATTATCTCTTATAGCTACTAACACTCCATGCACATCTTTGTCCTAGCAGCCATCACGGTCGTGAAAAAGACACATACCAATGGCAACACCTCTGAAACTGAAAGGCAAATCCAAACCGCGATTAACATCAACTTCATCGACGCCCTCATGAAAACGCGCTACTCCTGTCGGTATTACCTCCCCAACCCCGTTCCAAAACATATCGTCGAAGAAATCATCGACGCTGCGAGGTTCGCCCCGAGTGGGAATAACATGCAGTATATGTCTTTTTCTCTCTGCTCCATCAAGGAACTGACTCCCTGATGCTATCCAGACCATGGCACAAAGTCTACTGTCTCGCCGGTCCTACCAAAGACGCAGTCTGCAAAGCTATACTCAGCGCGCATACCCAAGACCCCACCAAACATCAGAGCCAATACCGCTACAACCCCGCACCAGACGTTCTGCCAGATATCTACGCAGAGCGGCGGTCAGACTCTGGGAAGGTGTATTATGGTTCTCTGGGTATCCCCAAGGAGGACAAAGAGGGTAGAGCGATGGCTTCGGATAGGAATTAGTATGTCGTGTTCGACTACTTTTCGGGGTATTTCCAATACTGATTACGATCCAGTGAGTTCTATGGCGCACCTGTAGCGTTCGTGTTTACGATTCACAAGGATTTGACTCAAGGTTCGTTGAGCCGTGCTGTTCCCTGCTGCCTCTTCTTGGGTCATGCTGACAGGAACACGAACAGGATCCTGGTTAGATGTAGGCTACTTCATCCAAAGCATCCATATAGCCTCCGCTGCTCGTGGCCTGGGGAGTATTAGCCAGGTTCGTTCTCTTCATTTTCATCTCCATTTTCAGTCCTGAATTGCTAAATACCTCGTGAACAGGAAAGCATCTCCCAATATCACACCATCTTTCGGCAATATCTTCCCGTCTCGGACGACGAAATTGTCGTGTTGGGTATGGCGATGGGATATCCCGATCTCGACAAGGTGAATAAATATGTTGCGAGACAGCCGAAGCGGGAGGTTTGGGAAATCGTCGACTTCCATGGGTTTTAATTAGGACCTGGGTACCTTTTCGTGTTTGTATATTGGTGACGCAACCATTCATTAGTATGTCTGCTTGGCTTCGCCAGATTATTGAATGACTGACTCGGCTAGGTGTAGTGACAGTTCACCTGTCGTAGATACTAATTCATACCAATCTAGCACATCAGCGGTTAGCACGCAATTACATAGCGGATCACGGTTATGGTGACTTGTACAGCCTGGTAGCCGTAGAGGTGAAGGTTTTACAGGAAAGGGTGCGGTGTACGATCACCGCGCGCCAAGGATCATGTGACTTTCACTGGGGTCGAGATAAGAAGGAATCTCATGCGATATTAGGTGATATTGGTCGTTATAACTTGAGTCGCAGGACACAGAAAGTGACATTGGTATGGGTGCCTCACTTGAAGTAGATGTCGACGCGATCTCGCAGTATGGAAACTCGTCTAAATCTGGAACCTACATGATCAATGTCAAATGAGCAACCTGGTATCGGCAAGCGGCCAACGATGGCTGTTCAGGCATCCAAACTCGTCTCCTCGAAGCTTGCATTCGGCTTCCGGCTAGCGTTAGCTGTACTCTCAATTTGCTTGCACCATGCGCTAACAGGCCTCTACGCCGACACGAACTCCAATTCTTCACCCTCATAATCTAATGGCAAATTCGGGACTCACATTGTGTTTCAGCCTCCCATTCAATTTTTGTGATTAGCAGTTCCGCTCTCTGTTCTAGATTATCTGGGTAGGAGGAAAAAGAGGAAAAACGGCACGAAGAGGTGTTTCAACACTGGACCTGTGTCGGGCTATAAAAGCATCGGATAGTCAACCTGGACTTTACACAAACCCACCAGCCACAATGCAGTCTTGGCGCTCAGTCTCGCTCTTGTCCGTCTTGTTCCTCCTCTTTGCGCAGCTCGTTTCTGCTCTTCCCAACCCAGGCGCCCGAGAGCTCGAGGCTCGTGTTGCCGATCCCGAACCTGCTGTCGATGCTATCGACGTCAAAGCACGTGGCTGGGATGATAACGACTGGGATGACTACGACTGGAATGACAATGTATGGGACGTTATCGTCAATGTTCAAACCAGGATCTCTATTGAGGTTGATGCTATCAGTAAGTGCATCTTCCAGTTTGCAACATATTTTCAACTATTATCTAACTCAAACGTGGTACAGAGCAGTACGAGAACCCCACTTATGATGATTGCTCCAAGCACATCGAGAGAATCCGAAGATACATCTCGCGTATTCACAAGACCATTGAGGTGAAACATGATTCTGGCATTAACGAGTATGATATCTTTGGGCACGACTCTGAAGAGATCCGTGTTCGAGTCGTTGCCATCATCAATGTGCGTCTCTCTTTTTCCAAAAACCCTTCTTTTCCGCTACTTACATCGTGCTTTATTAGATCATCACAGACTTGGTCAACCATTTCTACAGCATCGGGATCTCCGTCTACGTCTCCATCCTGGTGGATTTGCTCAACGACGTTGGCGTTTGGTTGCAGTTGTCCACTCGTGTCGTGGTGGGGCTTTCGGCCTCGCTTTCGACTAGTATCAATTCGTTCTTGGGTGTGTCGTCTGGGTTGGGAGTGTCGATTTCGTTGTAAAGACAAGGGCGTGCTTGTAGCGGCATGCTAAGGACGTTTACGCCAATTTTCATTTTCTATTCTATATAAAAGCAAAAAAAAAGAATGTAGTCCGTCAGTGTTTGTTAATAAAATCGTGTGTCCGTTGTGTGTCACCATCCAATGCACCACTAAGGTCTCGCGGTAAATAGCAGCTAAGGAAACGGGGAAGACTTGACCAAGGTAGTAACCTCGTAAGAGATAACGATCACCGTTATGATGTCATCATTTCCTTCACGTCAAGGCCGAAAAACAAAAATTTTAATGTACCTCCCGTTGATAAACATAATTGAGAGAATTGTCCAGGACTGACAGAGAATCCATACTCCAAATACAATGTTCAGTGGACTTGGTCTCAAGAAATCTCTGAATCAGCAGCTCCAACTTCCAAGCTTCAAAGCTGTCTCGCTCATTGATGGGTAGTAATCGAGAACCAAGTCATTAGACGCCCGTCATGTTGACCTCACTTTATCTCCCACAGTGACAACGTCCAACAAACCTCTCTGACCCTCTTCCACACCAGTACCCCCTTTTGTCCTCATTTTCTCGGTCTCGGAATATTGTCGCTCTGAGCACCATTGATCGGTCTTCAAGCCTCCGAGCAGTGGTCGAATGCGATTCTCCCGACTGATACTTCCTCTGACACGAGAAAGTTGTTCGTATTCGATATGGAATTGGAAAGCTGCTCATTTCGCTAGAGCTCTGGGTACATGGGTGAGTCTTAAAATTTTTTGCCTTGAACGAGAAAAAGTCTAATTTTTCCGCATTGCTGTATAGTCGTTTTATGAACGCCATTTTGCACGATTTGTTTCGCTATTTGTTCCGAATTCAGGGATCTCGTGTCACTCGCTTTTTTTTATTGTTGGGACTAAGCACGGTATGTTTTCTGCTTCTACCGACTGTTTACCGAGTGCTCAAAGTCGTACATAGGGAGCGGAAGCTACCTTTTTACCCATGATACGATTTCTCCCTCGACCTATACATCCAAGATTGACGTGTTCCTCGACATTAGAGATGCCATATTCAGTCTTCTAGGCCCCATTACACGCTCAGTGTCAAATATCTCCCATTCACCACACGGAAAAACTGCTCGGCTCTCTGCAGAATGCCCATTTACCAACTTCAACTCTTCTATCCCAGCACCCACTGAGCCATTCACTACTTTCCGAGTCACCTCTGGATGCGGCGTTCGCAGGTTACTGCAACGAACTTGACGGTGACACGCCATCAGCTGGTCCGTCCCGTCCAACGTAAACGGTGACCAAAGGGCAAAAGGGCATGCGAGATATCCTTACACAATCATCGTGCAGCTACGATTCCCCAATCTTGCACAGAAATGGAACCAGATGCGCTCGCCGTATGCCCAACGCCTCATCATCTACCTAACATACACCAAGAAAGAGGCCATAGAAACACGTTCAAAAGTACCTCGATCGGTTTATTCGTCTGCACTTCATACCAATGCCACACTGTTTCCTTTTCTTCCGCCTTCACAGAGAGAGAGGCCGCGCGAATGTCAAGCGACGTATACCGGTACCTGACCGGTACCAATGCAGGAGACAATACCATTTAAAATTAACGCCGCCGCCGCTCCTGGTGCTGCATGACCAGAGCGGATCTCGGAGTCGGAACGGGGAGTTGGAGAAGAAGGGTCTTGACGGAGGACAATGACATCGACTCGGACTCAGTTCAACTCAGACTGACAGACAGGTTCCAAATTTGAATATCGCCACTTCAAACCCCCTTCCCTTCCCTCTCTTCTTGTGTACCTCCGCTTCCTTCGTGTGGTAGCGCAATGATATTTTGGGGTCGATGATTAGGACAAGGGGTAGTTGCGAGGTCTTTGATAGTGAATGGTTCACCTCCCGTCAATAATACAAAGTGTCAACGAGGAGACCGAAGTAGGGTCTACACTCCGTTCGAGCAATTCTTCACGTCGGAGAATCCTGGATCCGTTTCTGATTCGGGGGATCGTTTTCCTCAGATTCTGATCTCGAATACCCAAGAAGCGGTAGCGGCTACACGGGAGAACGCTCTATCAGTAGCTTTTCAGCCTTCCGATCAAGGAATGTTGGGTTGGAGATGATATCAAAGTCGCGAGATGAGAGTGATCCCACGGGCACGAGCAAGAGCGCAAACATGAACACGGAGCACGGACGTGAAAGGCCCATTGAAGATACCGATTACACCTAAAGCGGCTTCCTGGGAGAACGAGGGAGAGTTGGTGATACCGTGCTGGACACGCTGATGTAGCGAGGGTATATGATCCTAGGGCAAAAGTCCAATTAGGTGTCTAGCAGTATAGAGTAGTTGTGGTGAGCTACTGTAGGAACTTGTAATGAGTACTTCATTTCTGCGTTGAATTCCCGCAACGAGCTGGCAGCATATCTAAGTTATTGTATTCATACAGCTGGGCGGTGTCTGGTAGACGATTGAGATCGAGTTGTTAGAGACCGGTCGCACTCGAGAGCTGCATAGAAAACATTCATTCATGTTGCGTGTCTACATTCTTTCTAAACATGCAAGGAATACATGGTTTGTACGCTATTAATACAACAAACAACAATTTTCACTTCTTTCTTCCTTCGCAGCCCTAAGCAAATGCACTCAATACCTCTCTAACCTTCTCCCCTTCCTCCTCTTCCTCGAGAAACACCACCTCTACCTGCCCTTCACTTACACTCTCCTTAATCCGCCTCAACATCTTCTCGTTCCTGCTAAGCACCGCCGCCGTATCCGAGTCCTTGCATTGAACCAGTACAGGCAAAATTGCGTTCCCCCGACTAACATTGTTGGGCAATACGAGGAAACTATCTGTGTTTGGTATAATTCGGAGGGCGTAACGTTCTCCCAGACTATACCAGTACCTGTAAGTACAACGCAACGCGGCGCAAAGTAAAAGGGATCTTGCCTGTCAAAGATATGATTCTGCGCCTCCGCAGCTTGCCTCCTCGCCCATCCGTCTGAACCATCAAACTTCCATGCTACCGACGCTTCGCCATTCTCGATAACATATGACGAGGGTGTACGTTCTGTGAACTGTCGGGTATTAAGAAACATATCCATCAGCACACCTCTGCCTACAAAAACCCAGAAACACACACGTACATAATTCAAGATTTCCAAACACGCATTCCTCCACTTTCTCAATCCCTCTTCATCGGCTGCTGGTCCTGAAAACGTTTGTTCCCATTCCTCTGCACCGGCTTTTCGAACAAAGCAACCGTTCTCAGCTACGATACCCACGTTCGCGGGTAATGATGAAAGGGCTTTGAAGGAGCTCCTCGGATGACCTGAGAGAATGTACACCTCTACCCCGTTTCCTACCAGCTGGTGAAGCAGATCGATGGCAGCGTTTTCGTCGGGGGCAGTGGGTGATGAAGGTACCAGGCCACCTTCCCAGTCTACGAAAACCATTCTCGGTTTCTTTTTAGGGTTGAAGGTAGTCAGGGAACCGAAACCTGAGGTATTGGAGACGGTGGAAGGAGATGAACCTGAGCGGAGACACCGGTTCAGGAATCCGATAACGAACGTCTGTGCAGTTTGTTTCTCGACGGCTTTGTTGAGGTCTCTCCAGCGTTCACTGTAAGAAGTACCATGTCAGCTAGGCCGAAAGAGAGAGGAGAGAACAGGGACAAAGACACAAGAAAGAGCCAGCGACGACAAAGAAAGATAGAACAAGACAAGAGAAAGCAGCGAATGAAGCGCAGACTCACGACGCCTCCTCTCTTCCCATAATCAGCGCCTTCCAGATCGCCTCACTCGTCCGTCGGATGTCCCAAGGGTTGATTGGCAGACATGAGCGGAAGCCCGCGGCTGAATACGTGTATGAGCCTGTGAACTGTATATTTCACCTCATCAGCCCTCTTGATTCCTTCACGAAGGAATTATAGCGTACCTCCGACAAGATCAATACACCTTCTCTCCCTGCTTGTTCCTCACACTTGCCCTCCTGCATGACGACAAATTCGTGTGTACGGAGCGCCATACCCTCACGGAGAGAGGTGACGAGGAATGCATCTGCTACGGTTAGCAGGGCGAGGTATTGGCTGAACGAGACGTCCTGCGTGTGGAGGAATACGACGGGCTGTCGTGGGAGGTTCGGGATTCATCATTCGTGTTCGATATTGGGTATTCAATGTCAATGTTGCCGTTCATTCGATCGCAGTCGTGGTTCGTAACGTATAGTTCACGTAGTTGTGGGATTTCGCGTTCGTCGAGTTGTGGGTACCGGTTTGAAGTTCGGATATTTGAGGGAGCAGCAGAAGTAATAAGAACAAAAGTCATCAGCCCAAACTCCAACCCAAAACAGACAAACGTACCTGATACGTCAATGTACTAAACCTCGAATTAATATGCGACACCGTCGTCAGAATCTCATCTTGGATTCCAGGTTCGGCGGTTTCGGATGACGAGGAAGATGGAAGGGCGATTTGGATCAAGACGACCTGAGAATGAGAACGGGTTAGCCTTCGGGATTGGCGTCGCATAAAAAGAGAGAAAGAGAAAGGCACGGCAGATGCCAGTGCCAACTAAGCAAAAAAGAAAACGCGCACCTTACCAACCCACTCACTCCTCTCCTCCAAAAACCTCTCAAATGCCCGCATCTTCTGCCTTACGCCTTGTATTTCGTCCAACTTGTCTCGGCCGACGATCAATTTCATATCCTTATACCTGTCGCTCTCGTTAGCCTCTTGTGTGGGTAGAGGTATGGGAAGGAAAGGAGACGTACCGTTGATGAAGTAAATCAACCCATTCATCCACTTCTTTTTCGTTTTTACGGGATTTGAGCTGGTTCACGTCGATACCTATCAGTGGGTTTAGGTGTTAGCTAGCCTCGAAGAGACGGGAGACGAGAGAAAGAAAGATAACGTGTAACGTGGCGAGCGAGCGCGAGCGTTAATGGATATGGGTAAGCCCCGGTAGATAAACAAACGAACGGAAGCCAAGAAAGGGAGAAAGAGACGTAGACGTACCCATAGGAAATACCCCAACATCCACAAACCTTCCTTTCCCGTGTTCACCTGTAGTTCCAGCGATAGATGCGGCGGATTTGGCGGAGCTCAGTTCTTCTTCTTGCGGAGTTTGGGCTCTCTTTTCGTCTTCTTGTCCGTTTTCCGTAGCGGTGGGGACGGAGGAAGAGAGCTGGATACCTCGTGGCAGCGCTTCGACAGACAAGATCCGAGAACACGTTTGCCGGAAATGCCTGGCGTAGTTGGCTGTTTGGAAGCCTACGAGGTCAGCTGCGGAGGCGTCAGCATCATAGTCGTGATTGGGATAGAGATAGAAAGGCAGTAAAGGGCACGTACCACCCAACATCCCCCTCAATAACGCACTCCTCACGCTTAAACACCTGAAAATCTCGCTACTCGGGAATGCGACATGTAAGAAGAAACCAATCTTGATATTCTCCATTTCTCCAAGGAGATTCCGCAGTAAGAGCGGTAACAGCATGAGGTGGTAGTCGTTCACCCATATGACATCGCCTGGCTTGACGATAGCCGCAATCTTCTGAGCAAAGAGGCGGTTGACGGCCAGATACTGTTTGTATGACGCCGATTCGTAGAACAATTTCGTTCTCGGGGCGTCTGGTACGGCGTAGTGTAGTGCAGGCCATAGGACCTACTCACCGTTAGCATCCGCGTTGGGGGAAAAAAGGAAGAGTGAGAGCGTACTTTGTGGCAGAATTCATCATAACACCCCTCAAAATCATCATCGTTCACCCAAACAGCCTCTGAACCCTCAGCTCTAAGCTTTTCTTCGACGTTAGCCTGCAAGGTATCGCTGAACCCGTCGGTTGAAGCGCCTAATGTGCCAACCCATAATCGGTCCAATGACGGTGTAGAATCAAGGGCGTTTTTGAGGCCGCCGTTACAGTGGGGATTGGATTCGAAATAGAACTTTTCGTCTTCGTATTCGTCTTCTTTAGCTCTAGTGGTCTCAGCATCGGAATCATGATGTTCGGAATCATGGGGTAAAGAAGATGGTGATCGGTGGGCTTTGGACTTTGAGCTGGATTTAGATTGAGATCTCGGCCGTGTACGCGACGTGTTTCGTTGTAACCTGCGGGAATAAGAGCGGTGCATGTGCACTTCTGATGCATTTGGTGCTGGGGTTTTCCGCTCGCGAGTTTCTTGGGGGTACAATTGTTTGGAATCGGAATCAGATTTGGGTTGGTATTGTTTTGGAACGTTGAGTGTAGACGTCGCCCGACTGAACCCAGGCATCGAGCTAGCATTCATACCACTCAGACCACCTGTAACCCCGACCCCTCGATTGATCCCAGGCGTCCTAGCTGCTGGTGGTGCCGTTCCTGTACTCGTCTGACGATCTCGCATGTCCTCTACAATAGATTTGAGAGGTGTAGGCTTGCTCAATGCCAATCCAGGTGTGGACGCAGCGAGGTTTGGATTTGGATTAAGAAGAGAAGGTGTTCCGGGTGTAAGGGGTGTTTGAATAGTTGTTGATGAATGTGCGGGACGAGGATGGGATACAATGGGTGGTTTGGAGATGTCTGTTTGGAGTTTGAGAGTGACTTGGTCGCAGATATTATTGGACGGTGTCACTGGTTCCGATTCGGATATTTCGGGTGAAGAAGAGTAGTAGTCATAGTCATCGGGTGAACCGAGGATGACAGTATGTGGGAGGAAGAGTGAGGCGATAATTATTCGATTTGAGGGATGATTGGCCATGGTGGTGGTAGAGTGGAAAGACGTCGAATTGGATTTTATAGGTGATGTGATGGATTTTCCTTGGAAAACGGGATGGATGTCGTCGTGCAAGTCGTCGATTATGCGTCACTCTCGGATACGAATAGATAAGATAACATCAGAGTGATCATCAACGCACTTCAGCCCGGAGCATCCAGTGGCCTGATGGTCTAGTAGTATGATTCTCGCTTTGGGTTAATAAATTAATGCGAGAGGTCCTGGGTTCAATTCCCAGTCAGGCCCTTCAAAGTGCTCGGTGCATAGGATGCTTTTGGTACCATGCCTAATTATTACCTAGGGCATCAGGAAATCAACAGATTGCTCTTCATTTTCCACCACTTTCCCAACTTTTCACTGGATTAAAACAGTATTTCCTGTGCATTAGAGCACTATCAGGACAATTTTTAGTGGCTCACTTTCAGGGGTCTGGAATCCTCCTCCCCACTTTCCACTTTGCCAGACTTTTTCATTAAGAATCACAGACCACAGGAGCCCACATGATAGCTAACAAAAATTGGTGTGATATAGCTTTATTCCATGACCAGAATTGAGAGTGGAAGTGGGCAAAAGTGAGTGGAAAGTGCCATGAGGAAATTCTGATGGGCCTAGTGAGTCACTTGCTAGCCTTGTAACATTTTACTGACAGTGTGTATTGAGTCAAGCATTGCAAGTGTAAGAGTTCTATACAACAGGGCTTTATACATTATACTCTGGCAGAACTGGGTAGAGAAGCAGATGAACTATATGGTGTTTTGAATGAGTTTTTCAAGAAAAATAGAAGGTATGTATTGAGACATGGAAAGTTGAATAAATAGAGAGTGAAATTGTTGAATATCATGGTGGTTTGTAAATGGCTTTGGATCACAAGAGATAGCTTTATAGATAGAAAAAATGACACCAGACAATGTGGGGAGGCTGTAGTATCCATATGGCAGAGAATGTCTATGGAAAGAAATTGAAGGCCATTTTTCCTAGCAAGACCCCAAACAATGACAGCTAGTTGAATTTGTACATCAGGATGGTTATAATAATAAACCTATGATGATATATACCTTGCAGAGTATGGCTGGTTTCACATTGTAATATTTCAAGATAGGGATTGAGAACATTGTCCATGTTCTGCATTCTGCTTGGCCTGCACCAAGAGTCAGAACAAGCAAAGAATCATTAGCAATAGGAGTCAGAATCAAGTCCAGGACAGTCAGCATGGATCTGTTGTGACACACTGTGGAAACATGCACAAGCTGAGAGTCAGAATCAAGTCCAGGACAGTCGGCATGGATCTGCTGTGACACTCTGTGTGGAAACACGCACTGGCTGAGAGTCAGAATCAAGTCCAGGACAGTCAGCATGGATCTGTTGTGACACTCTGTGGAAACACACACACTCTGAGAGTCAGAATCAAGTCCAGGACAGTCAGCATGGATCTGTTGTGACACTCTGTGGAAACACACACCTTCTGATAGTTAGAATCAATTCCAGTACAGTCAGTGGGGCTCTATTGTCACACTCTGTAGGAGCACTCAACTGCCTATGCAGAAAAAGCTGTTAAGCTCTATTTAAAGCATATAGAATTTTGCAATACCTGCTTTATGTGAATATTTTGCAAGATATTCATGTTCTTGCCTTGCATGTTGTTACTGCTGACTTCAATATTGTTTTGGTCCTCTTCAAATGCCTGAAGTCTTCCAACACAATTTGGGTTACAACTGCAAGAACTTTAGCAAAGAATACTTCTAATCACATTCACTAGAACCCACTAATCTCTTGCCACATTCAGTCCTGGCTGTTAGTTACTATTCCAAGTCTTGCAAACTGGGCATTCATAGCCAACAATGTGGCTCTTCTCCTGCCAGAGGATGACACTCATCACAATCTTTGTCCCTGGCCCCACTCTTGCCCACTGTTCCTTCTCACTCCCAAGCATGACAACTTGTCTGCCCTCATCAATAGACAGACTATACTAACCTTGTTGCACAAATTCAAGTAGCATGCCACTAATTTTCTTGTCTCCATCTTCTCTTGGGTATTGGAATAACAACTTCAGAAAATCTCCAATAGACTAGAATGAATTATGTCAGTTCTATAAGTGTAAGATCTAGTGTTTAAATATTCACATACCTTTTGGTTTGGTTTAATTTCAGGAGGAAATAGTATGCTTTGACCTGTTGGATCAATAATGATAACTGTGATTCCCATTGTAAGTTCACAAACCTCTCACAGTCAGTATAACACTTACTAGTGCTGAGGCCATATTATTGAAGATGCTCCCTATAATTTTAACTCTTGATGTACGTGCAAACATTGTTGGGCCATAGAAATGGATTTCATTCATTGTGTTATTTGGGTCCTGAGAGACAAAAGTAAGGGTTGTTGAGAGTTTCTTGTAGTAATAAAATATGAACATACCTCAGGTTGTGGGTGTCTTCCAGTCTTTCCAGTCTTAGAAGTTAAAGGTTGTCCTCTATAATGTCTCTGGCCAGCTGGCAATCTAAGATCAAAGTGAGTTTTTAGTAGAGCTAAAAATGACTATAAATACACATAGGGTGGGTGAGCCCTGTGACAAATGGCAAGAGCCTTGCCTTTGGAACCCTTGGAGGGCAATCTAATGAAAAAGTAAGTTTTTAGCAGTGCCATAAATGAGTATAAATGTACACATATGGGTGTGCCCTGCCACGAATAGCAAGGCCCTTGCCTTTGGAACCCTTGGACTTCTCTATCAGTACTTTGGGGCTCATGTTTTGAATTTAGGATGAAGAGTGTCTTGACAGCAGTGGTGCAGAAATTGGGGGTTGGGAACAAGGTTGAGAGAGATTTGACGACAGGATAGGGAACGCCTGTTGAATGGGGCCACGAGTTGGCCTTGTGTTTGCCTTGTGGTGGTGGACCTTATTTGCAAAGTTGCCATTCCATCTGTCACATCAAATCCAAACATTGCTTTTAGACTGAGAACATGTCAATAATTTGTCCAGATTGTATTGATTGGAATGGCCTATTTCATGCCAGTGATTGTACATTCAGAGTTTGGGGACACAAACCAGCATGTAGCATGTTGAACAGATGACTTACGGCTAGTTCTATTGTAATAGACATGATAGCCTAAAAGGAAACAAGCAGCATAGCCCGAGCGGGACGGCAACGATCAGGGTCTCTCAGGATCTCTGATCTGCTCTGAGCCCTCTAGTCAAATGAGCCAAGCAGTGTGCAGATATCTTGATTTTAACGAGCTGTTGGGCAGCAAGGGAACCGAACCATCGAGTTTTGATGGCGTCAACTCTCTTTTACCTAACCGTCACCACGAGATCTGTCGCTGGCTCATCAGCATTTCTTTTCATGTTCTCAGCCGTACAGTATCCGGTCCAGAACGACGTCGGAGCAGGTTGCCTGATTGTAAGTATCCGCCTTCCACCGTTCCTTGAAACTAACCATTTTTTTTTCTCGAAGCTTATCACCACGATGACCCCCAGATTCTTTTATCACGTTCAAGGACCAAAGCGAAACCTAAAGCGAGAACAGACCCACAGCACCGGCCGTTGTTACTGGAGCCACTTGTCTGAGGAGTTGGGCCTTTGTCCCGGTATGTTTATTCGGATTTGGCTATCACGCTAACATTAACACTAATTATTTTCCTTTCTACGTAGCCAGCTCCGTCTCTCATCCCAGAAAGACAACTATCACACTCAAATCGAACGTGTTGGAGTGTGTTGGTTGGTCATTGGAACAACGTAAATATCTCGTTTCTGCATTTTAGTCCTCGAAACCGACAATATTTCTTTTCTTCCAGATATCCAGCTTATCAGAAGGTTCACCTTTAAGTCAAGACACTGAAGAGTAATCGGATTGAATAGCCATGGCAACGAAGCAGAGAGGGAATAAAGAGAACGAGGTATCGGTAGAAGTGTGCTACATGTTATCCTTTCTCCCTTGAAGTTCACCACCACGATGATTACAGATTTGTGTATCACGCTCAAGAACCAAAACGCAAACGCCTACATGTACCTTCCCCCACATCCAAATCACCTCTCCGAGTCACTCCTTCGCTGAAACCATAACCGCGCTTTTACTCGTTCACATGGCTGTTCATTCCGAGACCGGGAGGTCGGACTGGTACCACCTATCCTGGCTGTAATGCAGTCCCTCCTACACCTTTCGCCCGATTGTGCATCTCGGGTCGCGTTCAAAGAAGGATCCCGCAATTAGAATCACGAACCTCCAGTTCTCGCCAAGATGGGAACACAGTGAGGGCGACTGGATAATAGCAAATCACTTTTTCGGAAGACAGCGAAGGAAATAGCTTTGGCAGTGTTCTTTGCACCTTTCTCAAGGCCTAGGGCCCTACCTCGTGCACTCGCTTTTGGAGGTCTCGAGAGTCGTTTTCGCAGGGAAGAGCGAGGGGTGATCCTGTAATTATTTTGGACGTAGACCATGGAACAGGAGCGGGAATGGCGCTTGGAGAAGCATATGCTTGGTTTCTGGTGTCGAGCAGGGTCAATGCAGCTCGCTAGCGAGTTTTCGCCCGACTCGTCTGACCGAACCCATCGATATAGCAGGAATAACACTTGAAGCTTGGGCGGTTGATTGTCCCTGGCTGCAGTCAAGGTTCGGCGGTGATATGGGAGCAACGTAAGAAAAGGGTATGTCATGTCTTCATATCAGTTCTATTTCATCTAATGATAATTATTCCCAGATACAGCTCACAGTATGAAACGAAACCAGCACATCCTTCCCTGCCGCGCGTCTCGCTTTCACGGTCCACGTCGAAATCCAACATCATGCTATGAAGCAAGTACGAACCGAGCGCCCTAGGGTCGCCCCATCCCCTTGAATAACAGGTGGTATGATACACCATCAGGTGAGGACTTACAACCCTTTTCTTCCGGAACTTGCGAATTGATCATCTTTCCGCAGCAATAACGCCATGATCTGTTTCGTACCAGACAAAGTGGCTTACGATGCATGAAGTGGCACACATGAACCCACGAGGATAACATCAAGGTTTCAACGTGTCTCTTGGCACCTTTTCGAGCTCGAGCAATCTCGCACATGTAGTATCACGGTGGTTGGACCAGGTCAGGATGGAGGAAGAACAACGGACAGCGGACAAGGCTTGGGCTAGGGCATCAAGGGAGCGATGTGAACCGAACAGCACTTTTTTCATTTCATCCGACGTTGCTGGATCCTTGCTACCCTGACAGCTGTGCATCCTTTAATTACCGTTCCTATCATACATCCGTAGGTCTCTAATAGTATCGCGCTCGCAATGTCAAGATCCGTATGATGAAGAAAGTATAGTTCTGATATCAGAATCTCCATAAACGCTGGCTCAACTGGTAGCAGTACCGCGTAAACGAGAAATCTAGATATTACTCGAAGCACCGGTTCCGAGAGTTTAGACATAGGTAGTACTCGTTTAGCCTTCGAGGAAGCTCCACCACCTGCGCTCCTCACTGCAGCTGCTTTGATCTTCGACAAGGTTTCCTTCGCTTCCCCAACGGAGGTAATGGTGCCAATAAGACTGCTTATCCTGAACCCGGCCCTGTACCCTCGATACCTTCGCCGGAGGCAACTTCCAATTCGTTTGCGTGCTCGTGTATCGTTCTCGCCTTCCAACGTGGATAATGGCTCCAAACTTGACATTGCTGAGCTTCTTTCCATGTAAGGTCCGATCAAGAGGCCGCTCTAGCAAAACTGTTCTCCCATGCCCTTCTGTCCAACCCTCGGGTGCTCAGAATCTAAAGTCGAGGATTGAACCGTCGATCCTGATACAGGGAGGAGGTAGTAATTAGACGGGTTGCGTTGTAGCTAACGGCATAGGCGGATGCGCAGCTGATGGACAGTTCGCATTCTCATTGGATGGCCCAGGCTAATGATATGTCTCTTGTAAAACCGTGAAACCCCGCAGACGGTTCGTTTTGAGCTGGTTCGGAATCCGGTGTTGTGTATAGCTCAACGAGTACCGGTAAGGAGACCGTTGATGTAGGTGAACGTGTAGAACACCTGCAGAGAACCGGGAAGTGGTTCGTCTGCTGATTGAGATTGAGCATGCGGAATTCGTCGGAGGCCTTGTCGGTACTGGATGTACAGGATCGAAGAAAGGGATGAATGTTGTGCAGGAATTATTGCTCTGCTACCTACGTGCGACTGTGAGCACCCGGTATATAATAAGAAGGATAGTAACATCAGATCCCTGAATTGAGGATAAAATGGGACGGAAAGCGAAAACGATTCGTTCAAAGTGACGTTCATATGTACAACGTGCAGGAAGTTTTTCTTGGCAACAGACGCAGTGGGGGCGAGGATGTGCCAGGGATGATTAGAGAGAGGACAAGGAATGTGTTCTTGTGTGAAGAGGATGGGTTGGGGAGATTAATGATAGTACTCGAAGAAGCCTTTGGTTTCGAGGATTTCGAGGGTTTGGTGCAGGTGTCAGCACTCGCTTAGTCTCGAAAGAAACTCCATCTCCCATGCCGGCGCCCTTCACAACAGTCTTCTACACAATCGGCGCACAACCGGCGCAGCATCTTCAACGGAGGCAATGATGCATGTGCCAAAGTATTGTATGGTGTCTTCGCTGGAGGTGTCTTCCGCGTTCATGTAGGTGTTCGCGTTCGTGCTCGTGCGTCTCTCTTATCTTCCAACTTCGGTACCATCCTCCAACCCGACATTCCTGAGCTTCCTTCCTTGCAAGGTCCAATTGAGAGGTAGCTTTAGCAAATACGACCCGCCTCTTTCCCAGCCCTTGAGCATTCGGTATCAGCGAGATGGACCATCAATTCCGGAATAGGAACTGATAATGCAGACCAATCGGTGCGAAACGAAGAAACATTATCGTTCGCCTTCAATCTCGTATGTCTCTTGATCTAGACTGGGAACGAGATATATATCGATCTCCTCGTCGACGCCTTGTCTCGCCAATCGTTATTGGTGGGTGTTGAAGGATACATCACCCAAGGCCTCTACCCTAGCCGTCAACGTCGACCTGAGTGTCGCGCTTGCGTTACTACCTGAACCAGGCAGATGTGCACGAGGCTCTGGCATCGAAGCATGAGAGTCGATGTCGATGTTCCCTGACTCCTTTCGCCGCCTCTGTCTTCTATCCCTTCTACAGCGCTAAAGCCCAAACCGAAGTCCATAATACGCTCGTCTCCAAATGGGCGCATCGCTATCCAAGGTCTCAAGACCTACGTAGTGGCAAGAACAACGATTTTCTCTGCCCCTGATTATTCTGTATACGCATGACCCTTCCTTTATTCGAGCTGGAACTGGTAGGCAGATGGATGGCTTCGGTATAAGGTGGCGGCTGATACTTATGTCGACGGAAAGGAAGGTTCAGGGCACTCGTGGATGTGTTTCCCAGGTTTCTTGGGCGGTGGCGGTGTTGATTAAGGAGATGAGAGGTCAGCGGAAGGACGTTAGCAAAGGATGCACCATTGAAGGGTCAAAAGGTGACATTGGACTATCCCTTGCCCTAATCATCGCATGCTGCCCGAACCAGCTAGAGATGTTATCCACCGATGGAACCTCGAATCCATATCCATAACCTCCATCTCCAACTAGCCCAGGATTCAAAGGCCTACGCGACGGCAAGAGTGCGAAGCGCTGCCTAGCTGTTTCGTCTGTAACATCTTCCAAAACGGCGTCACCTCCCGCACGTTGCAGCTTGTTGCAATCGCGTGGTCTTTGTGAGGCCTGTTCCTGATGGGCAGACGAGTGGCGTTGGTATGAGGTATTGGCGGAAAGGACTGGCATGGGCGTGTGACAAGTCTCAATTCTGGGTGTCTTTGGTGTTTATCAAGGAGATGAGGGGTTGGCGGAAGGAGTGGCGGCACGGGTGTGGCGACGACGTTTGGTGTTCGGTTCCATCAGTGGATCATTGGGGAACCACAGTTGGATGGTGACTCGACAAGGATATCTCGCATGCTCGTTTGACTTTGTGTCACTGTTCGCGCTGGATGGACCAGAAATGTCTCCCTCAGGGTAGTTGTCCGGTTGGCCTTGTAAACCCCGCCGACATTTCGTTCAAAAACCGGTATTGTTTATGGCTCAGCGGGTGCTGGAAAGGAGGAGCTGAAGTAGGTGAATGGGGAGGAAACCTGCAGAGAACCGGGGAAGACGTCGGTGTACTGAATGGAAGATATCTGAGACTGAGGGTGTGGTGAAACCGAGCAGGTTGAACATGATATCATCAATCATGCGGCAGGCGTCAAAGATCGCGTCGATAGTTGATTTATGGGGTTGAAGGAGTTTGAGTTTGTGGAAAAAGGTTGGCTCTGCTCCCCCTGTGTACGACTGTGAGGAATTCGGTAAATAATCAATAGGAATAAAAGACTTGCTTTGGCTTTGGTTCAGATCAAACAGAGCTCTAAATTCAGAGTAGGAAATCGATGGATGGCGAAACGACAATCCGTCTCCAAATACGGGAAACTTCGTTGTGCTATCCAGCAGGCGAATGCATTTCTGCTATTTGCCCTCCCGAGCCCATGATGTGATATTTAGGAGGGACCCAGACCGTAGGATGTTAAAATAAACTCAAGGGAAATTGAGGAATGCGCTGTTGTGTTTTTGAGTGAACGAAGGGTTAGGGCGATGGTGGTAGACAAGAGACGGGCGTCTAGCGAGTTGCAATTCAACCTCGATCACTTATGAGCCAATCTTTTACGATGCTACATTGTGAAGCTCGAGACTGTTGAGTCTGTATTCTTTTTTTGCAGTTCTTGAATCTCATTCCACAGAGCACCTCGCTCGTTCGCAACTCGTCGGTGCTTTTCTTCGCCGGAGGTGCTTACGAGGACATGCGTTTTTTCTGGTACGCTCATTAGTTATTTTGCTAATGCACACCGACACTGACTGTTTATTTCCCCAAAAACTGACGATGCCTTTCTTTCTCCAGACGTCCAGCTCATGGGAACGTCTACCTGGAAATCAAGACGCTGAAGGTTTATCAGGCTAGGGTCACGGTAACAAATTAGAGAAAGGTATGTTACACGTCGCCGTCAAGCCTCATTTTCCTTCAACATAAATCAGGCTCACCGCCACTGCCAGGATGTCCCCAGATCCTTCTATCATGTTTGAAAAAAAAAAAAAAACCTACAAGCAACAAAATCCGTACCTCCACTACCCTTGCTTTTGAATCGAAATCCCCAACAAATCCCCTCTCCACATCAATTCTTCACTGAAACCGTAGCCGTACCCACGAAATACCGTTCGCTTCTGACTCCGAACTGATACCACCTACCCCAACTGCAACCCACTCCCTCTCTCCCTCCGTCATCCCCTTTCGCACTCCACGAAACGTCGCAATCCTGCATCTGTGGGCGGACGAAGGATCCAGCTGATGAAACTACGACACCTCAGATTCTCGTGGAGATGGGAGCGATCAGACAACCTGTAGGAAGACGATGAAGGAAGCGTCTTCAGCGAGATTTTCTTCGGCCCTTCTAAGACCTCCACAGTCTGTTCCGCATACCCGATACAGCACCCACTTCAAAAGTCCAGAGAGTCGTGTTTAAGAAGTGGCGTAAGGGTGGAACTGCAGGTGGTGTTTCTGCAATATTTCGGACCCAGGCCGCGGAATGAGAAGGGGAAGGATGGTTTCGAAGAAGAACAGGCTTCGTTTCTGGTGCCGGGCAAAGGAGATGGGGCAATTTGCTTTCGTCGGACCTGTCTAGGGTGGCTCGCCGCTCACCAGACGTATTAGTAACATCCGAAGCATGTACAACTGCGACAATTTGGAGGTGGCTTGGACACCGGGTTTTTTTTTTCGGCCACTGTCAGGGTTCGGTAGAAGGTATACTAGGTCTTCGTATCGGCTCTACTTCATCTACTGACCACTGTTCTTAGATATCGCGCACTTGTATATCCTTCCTCACCGCACATACCGCTTCCAGAGCTCATAGTCATCATGCCTCCCGTTACCCCCTATGGAGATGGAAACCTTAATCAAAGACCCCAAAGTCGCTACATACTATCGAACAATACCTAATCTTCCACAAGGTGAGAACTTATGACCATTTTTCTGCGAAACTGGTGAACTGACTGTCTGTACAGGAACCGTATTTAAAGCTAAACGAATTTTATTCCCATATCATTCAACTCGAGTAGAGAATGCGGGGTAATTCGGCTCAAGCTTTCGCCAGCCCCGTCTAGGACGATCCAATACCCACCAAACATATCGAAACAGAGGGAATCATAATCGAAGCATACGCGGCTGCGACGACTTGGAGTTTAGGCTTGGGCACTTGGTTTGTCCTTGGCTGCTGTCAGGGCTTGGCGGAGCGACGGAAGAATGTATGTTAGGCCTTCATATTAGCCGTATTTCATCTAATGACAGATATAGCTCGCCGTATGGAATGAAACCCGCACATTTATCCTCGTTGCGCATCTCGCTTCCAAGATTCACGTTTGAAGGATACACCATCGTAGACTTGGTACTGACCCTCGCACTAATCGTCGATCCGAGTATTATACTTGCGCTACAGGTGCGCGAACTTGAAGCACAAGCATCTCGTCCGAGTCAATACTGTCTTTTGGCCAACTCTTCTAATCTCCTTCCGGTGGATGGGCCGAGGGAAAGAAGGCCCAAGGGTATTTGGTGATGTGTAGTGGATGGGGCGTTGGGAGTACGGCGAGACTAGCATTCGATTTTGTCCCTGTATGATTATTTTACGCTGACTGGGTAGCGATACCTCGTAGAATCCTGCAAACGCCTCAACCAACGAGTGCTGGAAAGCAATTGCAGAGGTCTGTGAATGAGGAGAGCTTTTGCACGGAACTGGGAAGTCATTCGTGTACTGAATGGGAGAAATCCGCGGCCAAGCAGGAGATAGAGCCCAAGAGACTAAACATGATAATTATGACCATGCGAAAGACGTCGAGTGTCGTGTCGATAGCGGAGGTATAGCGCCAAAGCCATCTGTACAAAATTTTTTCTTCTGCTCCTTCCTCGAGAAACACCATCTCCACCCGCCCTTCACTTACACTCTCATTAATCCGCCTCAACATCTTCTCGTTCCTGCTAAGCACCGCCGCCATATCCGAGTCTTTGCACTGAACCAGTAAAGGCAAAATTGCATTCCCCCGACTAACGTTGTTGGGCAATACGAGGAAGCTATCTGTATTTGGTATGATTCGGAGGGCGTAACGTTCTCCCAGGCTATATCAGTACCTGTAAGTACAACGCACGCCAGACAAAGTAAAAGGGATCTTGCCTATCAAAGATATGATTCTGTGCCTCCGCAGCTTGCCTCCTCGCCCATCCATCTGAACCATCAAACTTCCATGCTACCGACGCTTCGCCATTCTCGATAACATATGATGAGGGTGTACGTTCCGTGAACTGTCGGGTATTAAGAAACACATCCATCAGCACAACTCTGCCTACAAAAACTTAGAAACGCACACGTACATAATTCAAGATTTGCAAACACGTATTCCTCCACTTTCTCAGTCCCTCTTCATCGGCTGCTGGTCCTGAAAACATTTGTTCCCATTCCTCTGCACCGGCTCTTTGAACGAAGCGACCGTTCTCAGCTACGATACCGACGCTCGCGGGTAATGATGAAAGGGCTTTGAAGGAGCTCCTCGGATGACCTGAGAGAATGTACACTTCTACCCCATTCCCTATCAGCTGGTGAAGCAGATCGATGGCAGCGTTTTCATCGGAGGCAGTGGGCGATGAAGGTACCAGGCCACCTTCCCAATCTACGAAAACCATTCTCGGTTTCTTTTTGGGGTTGAAAGTAGTCAGGGAACCGAAGCCTGAAGTATTGGAGACGGTGGAAGGAGATGAACCTGAGCGGAGACACCGGTTCAGGAATCCGATAACGAACGTCTGTGCAGTTTGTTTCTCGACGGCTTTGTTGAGATCTCTCCAGCGCTCACTGTAAGAAGTACCATGTCAGCTAGGCCGAAAGAGAGAGGAGAGAACAGGGACAAAGGCACAAGAAAGAGCCAGCGACGACAAAGAAAGATAGAACAAGACACGAGAAAGCAGCGAATGAAGCGCAGACTCACGACGCCTCCTCTCTTCCCATAATCAGCGCCTTCCAGATCGCCTCACTCGTCCGTCGGATGTCCCAAGGGTTGATTGGCAAACATGAGCGGAAGCCCGCGGCTGAATACGTGTATGAGCCTGTGAACTGTGTATTTCACCTTATCAGCCCTCTTGATTCCTTCACGAAGGAATTATAGCGTACCTCCGACAAGATCAATACACCTTCTCTTCCTGCTTGTTCCTTACACTTGCCCTCCTGCATGACGACAAATTCGTGTGTAATTAGAAAAAAATCCAAATAAATAACAAAATTCACTTGCTGCATGTATTGAGCCTGAACACCCTCAACTCTTCATGATTTACTGACATATCGACCCTGGGATCAAGCAGAGAGCATTGGCATTGCTGAGGGATAGTTGGGATATTGATAATATTGGCATTGCCCTTGGCACTGACTGGTTGAGCATCTACTGCTGGTGAGACAAGTATGTTACTCACAGCCATGTTCAACCCTGCACTGTCACTGCAGGATGCCCAAGGATCCTTCCCCCAGCAGTTGCAGATGAGCTTACCCAATTAATCACCAAATTCCCCAGCATTTACCTTGATGAAATGGTCACCTGGTCACCTGGCAGTGACTCATGACCTTCCCATCTCTCTTTCAGCACTTTGTCGTACACTGCAAGATCTCTCTTTGGACAGGAAGGTGTTGGGGAGAACTGTTGCTTAGCAGGATGAGGGTCTCAGGAACAAGTGGATGGACTTTGTGCTCCAGATGTTCACTCCAGACCAGCTGGTCTTCCTTGATGAGTCAAGCAAAGATGGGTGCACTATTTGATGGAAATTTAGTAGAGTGTCACATGGGCAGTGGGCTGTAGAGGTTCAGCACTATGACAGAGGTGAACAGTACAGTATTCTGCCTGCATTGTCTCTGAATGGGTACATAGCATTGTGGGTTGTTGAGGACTCAGTTGACAGAGGAGTTTTATGATTTTGTTATCAGGAACATAGTATGTCAGTGGGGCTTTTTCTATGCAAACACTCTGCTGATATCTTGGTCTATAGCTACCCAAAATGTCACTGTATCCAGGGCCTCAGAGTGTTATGATTCTTGACAACTGTAATATCCACAAAAGTGAAGCTCTTCCAGAGGCTGTTGAAGCATTTGAGGCTGTTCTTCTATTCTTACCAGCATATTCCCCTGACTTCAATCCAATTGAAAAGAGCTTTAGTGCCAGTATGTTATGCCTTTGCTGGATGACCATGCAACTGACAAGTCTTGTAGTAAAGAGCTACCTTTAGTATTATTTCTGAGAGCTCCAGAACAGTGAGTTTCTGGAAATAGCTCTTCTTGAAGCATGCATGGCAGCTGTTATGCTGGAAAACACATGGGGCTGGTTCAAAAACAGTGGATATATTCATTAAACATTATATTGCTGTATATTATGAAGATAATGAGCAGAGTTATGACTATTTTATTTATGTTTTTCTTAAGACTATTTGCAATACTTCTCAGTGAATCTTCTCCAGTGAACTGGTTTAACCTTTGCCTTCTTCCAGTCTTCATCATCAATATACTTGAGCTTGTTCCCAGTATGGAAACCAGCATCCTTGAAGCATTTGGAGATACCTGTATCACTGAGCCCTGCATCCTTGCACCACTTATATATGTCAATTGGGTTTGCATTCTTCTCTAGACTGATAATAGGAGGACTTGATGAGCATTGCTTGAATGACTTTGTGGGGGTTTGCAGCTATGCTATATGTGGGTATGGCATTCCCATATAAGGAGCAGAGTAGTATGGATGATAGGAAGATGCTGTAGGTGTGACAGAGGGCATTCCCAGATATGCAACTGGATATCCAGAACACATTGGAGCTTCTGGGAGAGGGGCAGCAGAAGGGGCAGCAGGAGTAGGCATTGGAGTGGGCATTGGAGCAGACATTGGAGCAGACATAGGTGCCACATCTTTAATAGCTTGGTTCTGCTTGAAGAATACACTGCCTAATGGTGGCATCTGATAATCTGTCTCATTATGCCACTGGATCTCATCAGACTATGATAGTAAGTGTACTAAGAGAGAAATGCACTACTGCTTGAGCCCATATCTTACACCAATTGTCATCCAGCTCAAAATGCCAATTCCAAGTATGGTAGTAATAGCAATGTATCTTCTTATGGGTAGGACACTAGCTGATTTTATACATCATGTGAAGTTTGTCAACAATAGATTTCAACTTTTCATTGAGATTCCTCTGTACATGTCATCAGATTTGGTAAATGGCAGCAAAAGAAATCACATACAAAATTGCCAATTAGTGATTCAAGACTAGTAGGTGGAGAGTTCTCTGCAGGAGCAGGTGGAACATAGTCTGCTGCCCAAGGCTACCATCACACAAAATGTCAAAAGGCACTAACAGGTTACTGGCAGCTAAAACACCAGAAACTCACCAGTGCCTGGTAATAGGTAGATATATCTATAATGGAACTGTAATATAACTTGACTTGATCAGTGATAGAGGTTATAACAACCATGTGACTTGTACTCACTGGTTTTGTATAGGATATAACCCCCTTATAACTGGTTATAGGTGGTTATGAGCAGTTATAGAGGGTGTCTTGGGTTTTTGGTGTCAGGACTGTTCTTAGAGGTCTGGATGTGTTTCCATGGGATTAACATGAGGTATGTGGAGTCATGTACAGGAAGTTGGGGAGGAAACTGTTGTTGTTGTGACTCTAAGGAATAATGTTTGGGTGACATGTCATCACATGAGTGAAGACCCCTGCAATCATTTGTTTATTTTGCTCAATGATTTTCAATCTCCACTGTTTCCTTCTTTCCTTCATACCACCACTATTACCATCCTTCCCCTATCTCTGTCACTCCCTCATCATCCTCTTGCCGTCATCATCGTCCCCTCATCGTCATCCCCTCATCGTCATCATCCCCTCACCAACATTGTCCCCTCTTCAACATTGTCCCCTCATGTTAGGACTATGCAAGAGGAGAGGGAACAAGGACACATATGGCTGAACAGTAAGGAGAATACTGTATGAAGATCACCATACAGAAGAGGAGGGTTCGCTGAGGCTATTGGCAACAGTACTACTGAACTACAGAAAACTCAGCCAAGATGAAGAGTCTCTGCATGAGTGATGATGAGAGCAAGTAGAGATGAGTAGAGCATAGAACAACGTTAATTTTCCACTTAGGGTATATTGGTAGAATACAGTAGTTTATATCTACTGGAAGAGAATACAACGTGGAGAATGTATGTAGTCCATGAGGACAATGACCAAGATGTCACTACAAGAAAACGTGTTGTAAGATGTACAATGGTGGAGATTAATAGAACATGTAGGTTATGATGAAGGAGACCCATAAGCATGTCTTGTACAGGTTATGGCTGAGCTGAGTCGTATGAGCATAACACCTTATCAACATTATCCCCTCATTATCATTGTCCCCTTCTCAACACTGTCCTCTTGTTGACAATAATGCAGTGAAACCCTTTCTGGATCCATAGTTGCAGAGTCTGGGTATAATTGGTGTGTTTTGCTGGCTGTTGTTGCACAAGCCTTCATTGACCATCTACATCCAGTTATCTCAGAACTGATCAACCCCATTGAACACAAGCCCTTGAAGATTCCAAGTATCCTGTACTAAGTGAGTGACATGTCTCAGCTATGGGTGAGACTTATTTACAAGTTATATATGCACATATAGATACAGTTTTACCCAATTCAATTTACATAAAGAGATGACGGGTGTAAATCTCAGTCTCTGCCTTTGAACTCTGTGTGAGTGGGTAAGCTAAAGGTCCACAAGTGAAGCTTGTTCATATTTTTGCATAAGTTTGTAAATAGTATAAAACCATGGTTTCATTTGTGATATCTGTGTTGACATTGTCCTTTCAGAATACATTTTGTAACTCAAGATTCTGCCTCTGAGATCATTGGTATGCTGAGTAGTCAGACACTGGGTTTACATACTTGTTTGGATGTACATAGATAGATAGATGCCAATATACTTTTGAATTTAATTTGCAATTTCTAATGCTAGAGCAACAGCTAAGGTGTAGTGCATATCTGCAGTGGTCTGCTCACACTGCCAATAACTGGTAATGGGTGGTTATAGAGAGTTATGACACTACTAATTGGTGATAACTACCCTAACTGGCCTTAACCACCCAAACCAGCCTTAACCACCATCACCTGCCATAACGACCTTAACTGGTTATGATTGTTTGCTAACCCACCAAGAGCCCCATTTACTAGTCATGTCAAATCACAGACTTCATAACAAGTTGGTGGAGGGTCACAACAAATCATAAGTAACATAACCACCCCTCCTCCCCCCTCTCTTTGCCATAACCTCCATAACTGGGGATCTCTAGGTATATGGGGGTGTTCACGAGTCTTGGGTGTTATTCCTTAGTCATGTCAACTTGCCATTTTATGCAATAACAATCCCTATAGGTTAGAGAAAGCTTTATATAAGGAAGGAGAAAACACTTACTGGAAGTTGGGTATTAGGCTTGAGCAGTTGGCTCATGGTAATCATAACCTTGCATTGAGCCTTCTTGTCACAATTCATAGCCTTTATGTCATCTGTCATTAACTTGAAGCCAGCTTCATCTACAATTGGAAGCTCTGCACCTGTCTTTTGTCTCTTAGAGACAGTTGACTTCCCATTCTTTGTGAACAACCAGATCATTGATGGAATGACAAGATTCTTGGCACTGCAATGTACCATGTTTGCACACATCTTGAGAAAATCCTGATATGTATCAGTATTGGTCAAGGTGTGAGGACCAAAGAGATGAGAATCTCTTATAATAACCTTTGAAGCACTATGCCTAGACTTGGCTGGCTCCTTCAGCTCCCCAAGAACTTCTACATATAACCTGATGCAGAAGCTCTCTTGCTCCACCTCTTCTTTCTCTGCAGTCTTCTGTGGTCACTCACAAGGACACTTTATGGCAGCATGAGTGCTTGGAGTGAGGCTGGAGGGCTTCTGAGCATTTTGACAAGCTAACAGTCATGCTTCAGCCTTGTCCATAACATGACAGTAAAGTGCCTCACCAAATGGATTGGGCTGCTCCTCATCACTAGAAATTTCAAATATGTCTGCATCTGGATCTGGGCCTGGCTTCTCACTGATAGCACACATGTGCTTATAGAAATTAGAGCCAGGTTAGAGGGGTGATGAGATTGAGTGGATATGTTTAGTAGACTTTCCACTAGGGGTCTAGAACAGAGGAGCAAGCTCATATTCATTAGCTTGATTCTGTATACAGTCAAATTCAGCAAATAACTCATTTGTTCTGGGACTGAAAGTGATGGAGTTAATATCATTTGATGCCAAAGGTGGAGATGAGTCAATATTGATGACAGGTTGACTGTTTCTTGCTGGGATTTTGATTGTAAATGAGCCTGCCATTCATATCAGCATGATAGCAGTCTATTTGAAGCTGATATGCATGAGGAGCCTCTGGTTCTGGCAGCTTTTTGTGGAGCTTAGAAGATGATTCTAGTTTGTGCAGATTGAACAGATTTCACAGTCAAAAATACTTTCCTGACATACTGGGTGGCATTAGAGAGCATTCTGAATAATTTAGAGTAGAGCACAACAAATGAAAACAGGTGGAAGTGGTGTATATAGCAAGAATGGCCTTTAATGGATTATTTTCATTTATTCGGATTTTTCTCTACTTTTACACACCACTTTTCACATGTGTCACAAGGATTTCACAAACTGCTGTAGAGCCCAGGCTTGCTTCTGGAGATTCAATCCAACTTCAATTAGTCTTAACCTTACTCTCTGCTCCTTAAGCACTTTAATATTTATTTCTTGATGTACAATACATCTCAAGTCATTTTCATTTAGCTGTAACAGGTACAACTATGTTTGATTCATCCTGCTGGAAAGAGACTGGCTACTTCAAAATTAGCATCTACTAAAGGCCCACTATAAGAGAAAGGGAGTTCCAGCATACTAGTTACTTAGAGCTGTAGGTTCTAATACCTTTAAGTAACTATTGAGGGCCAGTTACATTAAGATTGATGTCTATATAGTTTTATATGCAACCCAAATGGATTATTGGCAATAGTCAATATTAGTGCAGCAGGACTAGTTTGAAGTTCTAATACATTCTATTAAATAGCTATATACAAGCTTATCCCTCACTATATAGCCCAATGTACTAATATACTATAGAGTACTAAAGTATTTTGAAGTGCTTGATATTAGCATTGAATCTCTGGGGGCAAGCCTAGGCTTCAGATAATGTTATTAGGCACAGGCTCAGGAAAAAATTTTGCAATTCTACAAAATTCTTGACTCTGCTGTAAGAAAAAATATAATATATTTATCACACTATATAGAGTATCCCAAAGTACTTATCTACTATTCTACTTGTTGCTATATCTCAGAAGAGGCTATTCTCTTTGAGCCTTCTATTCTTTTCATTGCTTAAATATAGTACATATAATATAGATAATAACTACTCTATTATGCAGTTTAATCTCTATTGGAGGTAAAAGGAAGTCTACAAAGCATACTCTTGCTGTAATGGGGTTGACAGATATGTTGCATGCCAGAATCATATAACCTGATCCAGCTAGTACTCCACTAGTGTGACCTTATGCTGCTCAATAGCCTACTAGCACTTGGTATTAGCTTAAAAAAAGCACATATTCAATTTAAATAAACTACTATATGTGATCTATTGCCTGCAAATGTTTAGTGGCTAGAAAAAACTTCAGAGACTTATGTATTAGATTATTTAGTGTCTTTTAGAATCTCAAGGCCAAACCTCTGGAAACAGGTTCTGGAAGGCTTTTTGGTAATTATAAAGGCCTGATCATCTGGTAATAGCAGAAATATGAAAGGTTAAACAAATAGAGGGTGAAAATGTTGAACATAGTAGTAGTTCATTGTAAATAGAAGAAAGGCATATAAGGTAATATGCAGAAGCTACAGTACCCATATAGCATACAATGTCTATAGAGAGAAATTGAAGGTTGTACTGTCTAATAGCAAATCTCCAAATATAAACAGCTAGTTAAATTTGTACATTAGAATAATTATAAACAATAAGATATAAAATGTTATACACCTTGCAGAATGCATCTAGTTTGATGCTGTGAGATTCCCAGACAGGAATTGAGACCCCTGCCTATGTTTTTCTGTGGCCTACACCAAGAGTCAGAATAGTGAGTAGAGCTTTACTATTATAGACTCTAGAGATACCTACTTACTAGAAGTTAGAATTAAGCTCAAGATAGTTAGTAAGAGTCTATTGTCATATACTGCAGAGACACTCACTTGCTGAGGGTTAGAATAAAGTCAAAGATAGTTAATGGGGCTCTATTGTCACAAATTGTAGTAACACCTACATGCTAAAAGTCAGATTCAAGTCCAGAACAGTTAGTAGAGCTTTGTTGTCACACATTGCAGGAATACTCACTTGCTAAAGGTCATAAACAATTCCAGGACATTTAGAAGGGCTCTATTGTCACATATTGTGGAAAACTTACAAACTGAAAATCAGAATCAAGTTTAAAATAGTCAGTAGCTCTATTGTTATATATTGTAAAAGCACTCACAAGCTAGAAGTCAGAATCAATTTCAGAACATAAGTAGGGCTCTATTTGTCACACATAGTGAGAATACTTACTTGCTGCAAGTAAGAAGTAAGTCCAGTACAGTCAGAAGGGCTCTATTATTATAGATTGTAGGAATGCTCACTTGCTGAGAGACAGAATCAGGTCCAGTGCAGTTAGTAGAGCTCTATTGCTACAACATTGAGAGAATGCTCACAAACTGAAAGTCAGAATTAGGTTTAGAATAGTCAGTAGAGCTCTATTGACACAGATTATAGAAAAACTTACTTGCTAAGAGTTGGAATCAAGTTCAAAGCAGTCCAGTCAATAGAGCTCTATTGACACAGATTGCAGAAATACTTACTGCCTAAGATTGAAAATCAAGTTTAGACCAGTTGGTAGGTTTCCATTACTACAGACTGTAAGAATACTTACTGCCTGAAAGCCAGAACCAAGTCCAGAACAGTTAGTTGAAATCTATTATCACAGATTGTAGAAACACTTACAAACTAAAAGTTGAAGTTAAGTTCAGGAAAGTCAGTAGAGCTTCATTGTTACAGATTGAAGGAGCACCTACAAGCTAGAAGTCAAAATCAAGTCCAGAACAGTCAGAAGGGTGCTATTGCCACATATTGTAGGAATGCTCACTGTCTGAAAGTCAGAATAAAGTCCAGAACAGTTGGTCAGGCTCTATTGTTGCATATTGTAAGAATGCTTACAAACTGAAAGTCAGAAGGAAGTCCAGAACAGTCAGTTGGCTTTATTGCTACAGACTGCAGGAATACTCACTTGCTAAAAGTTATAAAAAAAGTCCAGCATAGTCAGTAGAACTCTATTGTTATGGATTGTGAAAATACTTACTGCCTGAGAGACAGTCAAGTTCAGAACAGTCAGTAGAGCTCTATTATCACACATTGTGAGAATACTCACATGCTAAGAGTCAGAATAAAGAGCAGTCAGCATGGCTCCATTGTCACACATTGTAGAAATACTTACAATCTAGAAGTTAGATCCAGTAGATTTAGTAAAGCTCTATTGCTACAGATTATAAGAAGACTCACTTGCTGAGAATTGGAATCATGTTCAGAATAGTCAGTAGAGTTCAATTGTCACAAGTTGTAGTAATACTTACTGCCTTAAAGTTGAAATCAGGTTCAGGACAGTCAGCAGAGTTCTACCACCATATAAGAATGCTCACATGCTAAGAGTAAGAATTAAGGACAGTTAGTGTGCCTCTATTGTTACATATTGTAGAAACACTTACAACCTAAAAATCAGAACCAGCACTTTCAGTAAAGTTCTATTGCTACAGATTGCAGAAATACTCACTTGCTGAACATTAGAATTATATTCAGAGTAGTTAGTAGAGTTCCATTGTTACAAATTGTAAGATTACTCACTGCCTAAAAGTCAGAAGTAATTCCAGCACAGTTGGTATAGCTCCATTATCATAGATTATAGGAATACTTACAACCTAAGAATCAAGTCCAGCACAGTTAGTAGAGCTCTGTCACACATTGTAGGAATACTCACATGCTATGAGTTATAATCAAGTTTAAAACAGTCAGTGGCTTCATTATCACACATTATAGAAATACTAACAGGCTAAGTCAGAATCAAGTCCAGAACAGTTAGTAGAGCTTTATTGTCACATAGTATGAGAATACTTACTTGCTAGAAGTCAGAACCAAGTTCAGAACAGTTAGCAGGGCTCTATTATTATAAATTGTAGGAATACTTACTGCCTGAAAGTTAAAATTAAGTTCAGAATAGTTAGTAGAGCTTTATTTTTACAAATTGTAACACTCACTTGCTAAGGGTCAGAGTCAAGTTTAAAAGAGTCAGTAGGGCGCTATAGTCACATATTGTAGAAATACATACTGCCTGAAAGTTAGAATCAAGCCCAATACAGTCAGTAAAGCTCTATTGTCATGCATTATAGAAACACTTGCTGCCTAAGAGTTAGAATCAAGTTTAAAACAATCAGAAGAGCACTATTATTATGCATTGTGAAAACACTCACTACCTGAGAGTCAGAATCAAGCCCAGCACAATCAGTAGAGCTCTACTGTCACAAATTGCAAGAATACTCACATGCTGAGAGTCAGAATCAAGTCCAGCCCAGTCAGTAGGACTCTATTGTTACAGATTATAGAAACACTTACTGCCTGAGAGTCAGAATCAAGTCAAGCATAGTTAGTAAGGCTCTACTGTCACACATTGTTGGAATACTGACAAGCTAAGAATCAGAATAAAGCACAGTCAGAGGCACTCCATTATTACAGACTGTGGAAACACTCACATGCTAAGTGTTAGAAATAAATTCAGCATAATTAGTAGAGTTCTGTTGCCACAGATTGTAGAAACACTTACTGCCTAAGCATTAGAATCAAGTTCAAGACAGTTACTAGAGCCCTATATTCATATATTTTGAGACCACTCACTGCCTAAGAGCCAGAACAAAGTGCAGAAAATTCAGTAGGATTCTGTTGTCACATATTGTAGAAACACTCACTGCCTAAAAGTCAGAATCAAGTTCAGAACAGTCAGTAGAGATCTATTGTTTCATATCATCAGAAAACTTACTTGCTAGAAGTCATAAAGATAAAGAAGTTCAGCAAGTCAGTAGGACTACATCATCACAGATTGTAGAAAAACTCACTGCCTATGAATTAGAATAGAGCCCAGAACAGTTAGTAAGGCTCCATTATCACATATTGTGGGAACACTTACTGTCTGAAAGTTAGAATAAAGTCCAGCACAGTCAGTAAGGCTCTATTATCACAATTGTGGAAATACTCACAATCTAGAAGTCAGAATTAAGTCCAGCACAGTTATTAAAGCTCTACTGCCACAGATTGTAGGAACACCTACTGCCTGAGAGTCAGAATCAAGCCCAGCACAATCAGCAGAGCTTTTCTGTTACTATTTGTGAGAACACTCACCTCCTAAGGGTTGGAATCAAGTCCAGAACAGTTAGTAGTACTCTACTGTGACACTTAGTAGAAATACTTACAAACTAAGCATAAGTAAGTTCAGAATGGTCAGTAGGGCTCTATTGACATACTTTATAGGAGCACTCACTGTCTAAAAGTCAGAACCAAGTCAAAGATAGTTAGTAGGCTCCATAGTGAGAGATTGTAGAAACACTTACTGGCTAAGGATTAGAATTAAGTCCAGCTCAGTCAGTAGAGCTTTATTGTCACAAATTGAGAGAACACTCACTTGCTGGGGGTCAGAATCAAGTACAGGATAGTGAGTAGAGGTCTATTGTTGCAGATTGTAAGACTACTTACTGCCTGAAAGTCAAAATCAAATTCAGAACAGTTAGTAGAGCTCTATTGTTATATACTATGGAAATAGTTACTTGCTGAGAGTTAGAAGTGAGTTCAGAATAGCCAGTAGAGCTTTACTGTTACAGATTGTAAGACTACTCACTTCCTGAAAGTTGGAATTAAGTCCAGCATAGTTAGTGAAGCTCCATTGCCACAGATTGTGAAAACACTCACTACCTAAGAGTCAGGGTTAAGCCCAGCAGTCAGTGGAGTTCTATTATTAGAAATTATAAGAATACTCACTACCTAATAGTTAGAATCAAGTTCAATACAGTTAGTAAGCTCCATTGTCATAACTTATAGGAATACTCACATGCTAAGGGCCACAATCAAGTCCAGAGCAGTTAGTAGAGCTCTTTTATCACACATTATGGGAGCACTTACTTGCTGAAAGTCAGAAGTGATTCCAGAACAATTAGTAGAGCTCTATTGTCACAGATTGTGAGACTACTTACAAACTAAGAGTCAGAATCAAGTCCATAACAGTCAGTGGGGCTCTGCAGTTATAGATATGTGAATGCTAACATGCTAATAGTCAGAACCAAGTCCAGAATAGTCAGAAGAGCTCCATAGTCATACATTGCAGAAACACTCACTGCCTAAGAGTTAGAATTATGTACAAGACAATCAGTAGAGCTCCATTGTTATATATTGTAAGAATACTTACTGCCTGAAAGTCAGAATTGATTCCAGCACAGTTAGTAGGGCTCTATTGTCACAGATTGTAAGACTACCCACTGCCTGAGAGTTAGAATCAAGTTTAAAACAGTTAGTGAGACTCTATTAGAGATTATAGGAACACTTACTTGCTAAATGTCACAAATGAATCCAGAACAGTCAGTAGGGTTATATTACCACAGATTATAGCAATACTTACTGCCTAGAAATCAAAATCAAGTCCAGTACAGTTAGTAGAACTCTATTGTCACACATTGTAGGAACACTTACTGCCTAAAAGTCAAAATCATGTCCAGAACAGTCAGTGGAGCTCTACACATTGTGAGAATACTTACATGCTAAGAGTTAGAATTAAGTTAAAACAATTAGTAGAGTTCTCTTGTTACAAATTATAGAGATACTCACTGTCTAGAAGTCAGAAGCAAGTACAGTATAGTCAGTAGGATTCTATTATCACAGACTATAGAAACTGACTTGCTGAGAGTCAGAAGCAAGTTCAAGACAGTTAGTAGAGCTCTATTATTACAGATTGTAGAGACACTCACAACCTAAGAGTTGGAATTAGGTCCAGAACAGTTAGTAGAGCTTCATTGGCACATGTTGTGGGAATATTTACAAGCTGAGAGCCAGAGTCAGGTCTAGCAAAATCAGTAGAGCTCTATTGCCACAGATTGTAAGAATGCTTACTGCCTAGAAGTTGGAATCAAGTCCAGCACAGTCAATAGGACTTGACTGTCACATATTGTAGGATTACTTACAAGCTGGAAGTCAGAATCAAGTCCAGCACAGTCAGTAGAGGTCTATTGTGACAGATTATGAGAACACTTACTGGCTGAGGATTAGAATCAAGTCCAGCTCAGTCAGTAACAATTTGTTGTTATAAATTGCAGGAACACTTACATGCTGAGAATTAGAAGCAAATCCAGCACTGTCAGTAGAGTTCTATTGTCACAGATTATGCAACACTCACTTGCTAAAAGTTGAAATCAAGTTCAGAACAGTCAGTAGGGCTCTACTATTACACATTTCTGGAATACTCACATGCTAACAGTCAGGAGCAAGTTCAGGTTAGTTATTGAGGCTCTATTGTTACAGATTATAAGAACACTCACTGCCTAAGAGTCAGAACAAAGCTCAGAATGGTCAGTAGGGTTCAATTGTAACATATTGTGAAAATACTCACCTCCTGAGAGTTAGAGTCAGATTCAGCACAGTCAGTAAGCTCTGTTGTTACAGATTGTGGGAACACTTACAAGCTGGGAGTCAGAATCAAGTCCATTACAATCAGTAGAGCTCTATTGCTACAGATTGTGGGAACACTTACTGGCTGAGAGTCAGGGATCAACTTCAGAACAGTTAGTGGAGCTTCATTGTCACACATTGTAAGAATACTTACTTGCTATAAATCATAAACAAGTTTAGCATAGTGAATGAGACTCTATTGTCACATATCATGGAAACACT
This sequence comes from Moniliophthora roreri, assembly GCA_001466705.2. NCBI lineage: Eukaryota > Fungi > Basidiomycota > Agaricomycetes > Agaricales > Marasmiaceae > Moniliophthora > Moniliophthora roreri. The sequence goes on from LATX02000254.1 coordinate 169,572, forward strand.
CACTGGCTGAAAGTGGAAATAATGTCCAGCAGTCAGTAGGGCTCTATTATCACAGGTTGTGGGACCACTCACTGCCTAAAGGTCAGAACCAAATCCAGCACAGTCAGTAAGGCTCCATTGTCACATATTATAGAAACACCTACTTGCTAAGAGTCAGAACCAAGACCAGGACAGTCAGTAGTAGTTTATCTGCAATTGATATACACTCAACTGTCTAGTTGTTGAAAAAGTAGTCAAGACCTGTTTTAGCAATATACAACTTTGCATTACCTGCATTATGTGAAGATTTCGCAATATATTTATATTTCTACCATTGTTTTGCCTGTCATTGCTGCTGGCTCCACTATGATCTTGGGCCCCCTCCTCAAATGCTTGAAACCTCCCCAGGCATTCTGGATTACAACTGTGACAATCTTAGTAAGGAAAAACCACTGATCACAATAACCAGAACCTACCAATCCCCTGCCATACTTAATTCTAGTCCCTGACTACCATTCCAGGTCTGACAAATGGGACATTCATAACCAACAAAGTCTCCCCTCTTCTTCTGCTGTAGGATGACACTCATCACAATCTTTGTCCCAGGCACTACTCTTGCCCATTGTTCCTCCCCACTCCCAAGCATGGTAACTTGTCTACCCTCATCAATAGACAGGCTATACTGACCTTCTCTGACAAATTCAAGTAATATGTCACTGACTGCCTCCTTTCGGTGGTGGAGTAACAGCTCCAGATATCCCCTAACAGACTGAACCAAATTATAGGATTCATTATTATGAATGTCATGTAAAGTATTGAACTATCTACATACCTCTAACCCTACTGGTATTTCAGCAGGAAACAAAAAGCTTCGACCTGCTGCATCAATAATAGTGAGTGCAGGAGCAACAGGTGGCCCTGAGGTTCAAACATTGAAGCATGAGACTTTGAAGCCATGATAATAGAAACCCAACTCACCAGTGATGACTTGGAGGTTGCCCCATACATTATTGAACTGTCCACCCATGATAGTGAATCCTGAATTCCCTTGAAACATTGCTAAGGCATGGTGCTGGTGTAGTAAATTGTCAGATTTATTGGGGTCCTGGGAGGTAGGAGCAGAGCAGGTTATTGGGAGGGTTATTGGGAGGGTTGCTTGCTTTGGGTAGGGTGTCGGATTAATTCAAGGCCAACATACCTCAGGCCATGAACTTAATGTATTCAATGGGGTAGACATTGGTGAGGCAGAAAACCTGGTGAAAAAGGTTAGTTTTAGGCAGTAATGCAAGTGACTAAGAACGCACACATCGGGGAGAGGTACCTTGCGAAGAACAGCAATGACTCTGCCCTTGAGACTCTTGAAGTGATCTGCGAGTTTGAAACCCATATTTTGCATCTAGAATGAGACGTGTTTCGTTCAATGGTGACGGTAAGTGAAGAAGAATGTCAAGGGAATAATGCGGAGTAGCTGCTCAACGCCCACGAATCAGCCTTGCATTTGCTTTGTGCCGAGCCTCAAGGATTCCCATTTACAGGATCAGTTATCGATGTGTTTTGATTCGTTGCCAAATTACTGGTTCGGGTTAGCTTACCCCGACGCGAATATCTCACGCTCAGATGAGGGTCGTGCTTCGAAGAAGCCATGAATCTGGGTACAGCCAAATGTGAAATTAATCAGGAAGATTGAGGGCTAGTCCCACTGTAATGGACATGAAAACCTAAGTATCCCTCAAGACTGTGCCTCTAGAGTGTCCAACATTGATCGATTGATCTTCAGAACTCTGTCGGGCAGCGATCACTCGCTGAAATTGGAGTTGATTGAATCCCGGAACTGACATCCCGTCTGTTGGCCTTTGGCCGCGCCATTACCCAAACCATCACTACGAAATCCGACTCTAGCTCATCAACGTCGCTCTCAGTCTTGCCCTGGTCTTATTTTAGTCATGATCTCATAAAGGTGATATTCATAATGTCGGAACCCGTTGGTTATTACTGGGACAGCGTAGGTGTCCCGTGTCTACAACCCTATCCCAAAACCGACGATGCCTTTCTTTCTTTAAATATCCAGCGCACGAGAGGATTCACTTCAGAAGCCAAGATGCTCGAAGCTGCTGAGGGTCGAGCTGGTACTGCCCACTCTGTTTGCGACACTCTCCCTCTATCGCTTCCTTTCGCATGCTTCCATTTTCGGATGATTCTCAAACTGCAACTAAAGCTACGACGAGCTACCCCGTGAAAGTGGGACGATATCCAATAGTGGAAGCGGCCAAACTACCTTCCAGGAAGACAGTAACTTTGGCGGTGCACTCTACACTATCCTCGAATCACGCACCCGATTCAACGTGTACTTCCTTAGCCCCAGAGAACCATGTCTTCAAGGAAGAGTAACGGCGGAATTGCAGATGGTGCTCCTTCGAAATTTCGGATACGGACCGCCGAACGGGAATGGCGTTTGACTAGGTTTCGTTTCTGGTGTCGTTCAGCTCGAGCAGGAGAGGCGGGGCAATTTGGTCAGCAACCCTGCGCCAGGCTCACCTAGGGCGACCCAGTCGACACCCACGGGATCTATCGGAACTGAATCACATTCCAACCATGTGCAGCTGGAGGTCAGGCTTGGGTGACTGCTGTCGAGGTTTGGCAGTTATATGGGGAGGACGGGGGAAAGATGTCAAAAAAAGGTATTCCATATCTTCGTATTGTTCTATTCCACCTACTGACGACTATTCTCAGATACAGCGCACTTTACGAAATCCGTACATTATGAATACTACGCATTCTCCGTCCCCGTTACTGGTCCATATCCAAAACCTGCTATCTCGCCTCCTTTCCCTTCATGAAGAAGGGAATTCTAACCGAAGGTCTCCAAAGTCGCGAACAACGCCCAATATACCTAAGGTAAGAACCTATGCCATTTCTTTGCGAAAATGGTAAGCTGACTGCCTTTCCCGCAGTGATAACGCCATGACCTGTCACTTTGAGCAATAAACCACTTACCAGGGCAAGTGACTCATGATGTATGAGGCGGTGCCTATAAATTGCATGTCACTTGGCGCACCCGTCGATCACGCACCAATCTCGCGAGGCACACAGCACATGAAATCAATACTTCGTGTACAAGACGCGGTGCGGTGACTATCCTTTAGGACAGTTATTCCAGAAATGGGCCGTTGGCGTCGTGTTGTGGTGACTCGAACACTGCAAGCAAATCAGGACAGAGAAGGGGTGGCAGAGTGGGCCTGGACACGAAGGGAGCAATGTGAACCGAACAGCAGGGTTTTATCGATCGTTCTCTTTCTCGTTTCACCTCAAGTTTCTGATATCGATCTTCTTTTCTATATTGTCTCCTTCCTCCATGCCATAACCATCACTTCTCGAATCATACATCTCGGGGCTAAAGGCAATGGGGTGTCGGTAGAGGTATGTTACATGTTACCGTTTATTTCCTTCAACGTAGATCTTGCTCGGAGCTCACTATCAGGATGATCCCTATATCATGTTCAAGGACCAAATAGAAAATGCACCGGTTCGACCGAGAACTGTACCTCTACTAATTTCGCCTTCGCGGAACGGAAATGGTGTTTGGAGAAGAACATTTTGAGTCCTGGTATTGCTCAGCTCTGGCAAAGCAACCTAGTCCATACTTATCGGGGCAGTAGGAAGAATATTCGAAGCATATGCAGCTGCGGCGGTTTGGAGATCAGGACTCTTGGTCATGCTGTCAAGATTCGGTGGTGATATGTCGAGACTCGAGAAGGTGTACCCCGGTCTTCGACTCGGTTCCATTTCACCTCCTGATAGCTGTCCCTACACGATATAGGTACTCGTACCAAACTTCTCGCCGATGCAGATGACACATCCTACGGCGATGAAGACACTGAGCAGGTCAGGATAAAGGAAGAACAGCGGAATGGGCTCAGGCTAGGGCATCAAGAGAGCAATGTGACCCGAACAGCAGTTCTTTCATTTCATCCCCCATTGCTGCATTCTTGTTACCCTCACAGCTGTTTTCGGTTATATTACATCCTTTAATTACGGTTCCCTGTACATCTGTAGGTAGAGTATCGCGCTCAATGTCAAGGTCCCTGTGATAAGAAAATATAAACCTGATCTCCGTCAACGCTGGCTTAACAGGTAGCAGTACCGCGTAAACAAGGAATTCATGTACATAATCGCTTTTGCTGTAGTAGTTCGTGTCGGCCTCAGTGATGATAGTACTCGAAGAAGCACTGGTTCCGAGAGTAAAGACTTAGATAGGACTGGTTTAGCCTCCGAGGAAGCTCCACCACCCGCACTACAACTGCTTCGGTCTTTTGCAGAATCGGCGCATACAACGCAGCTTCTTCAAGTTTCCTTCGCTTTCTCAACGGAGGTAATAGTACCAGCCAAACCATTTATCCTGAACCCGGTCATGTACCCTCGATATCCTCGCCGGAGGCACCTTTCACGCTCGTTTTCGTTTTCATGATTGCGTTCGTGCTCGCGTATCGCTCCCGCCTTCCAACATGAATAACAGCTCCAGGCTTGACATCGCTGAGCTTCTTTCCATGCAAGGTCTAATCGAGAGGCTGCTCTAGCAAAATTGTTCTCCCATACGACCATGACCGCTTCTGTCCAATCCTCGGGTGCTCAGAATCTGAAGTCGAGGAATCAATCATCGATCCCGATACAGAAAGGAGGTAGTAGTCGGACGGGTGGCGTTATTGCTAACGGCGTAGGCGGATGTGCAGCCGAGGGATGGGAATCATGTGGTGTTGACGTGCGTGGGTGGAGATGTTGGCTAGTTGGTAGAGGGACGCGTTGGTACGGGTTCGGTTCTGTCTTCCGGGGTTGAGTAGGGAATCACAGTTGCTCGGTGACCGGGTATGGACGGTTCACATTATCATCGTTATCGTTGGATGGCCTAGGCTAATGATATATCCCATGCAAGATTGCGACCTCGTAGAAAGCCGCAGACGCTTCGTTTGGTTTGGAATCCGGTGTTGTGTATAGCCCAACGAGTACCGGTAAGGAGACGAGGTAGGTGAATGGGAAGAACATCTGCAGAGAACCGGGAAGTAGTTTGTTTGCTGACTGAGCCCGAGCATGCGATGAAAATTGAGCACAGTATCTCCAAGCATGCGGAAAATGTCGAGGGTCGTGTCGGTACTGGATCGAAAAAAGGGATGAATGGTGTGTAAGAATCATTGGCTCTGCTACCTACGTGCGATTGTGAGCACCCGGTACATAATAAAAAGGATTAGAGGTCGTACTTTGGTTACAATGAAGGATGATGACATCAGATCCCGAATTCAGAGGAAAATGGACAAATAGCGAAACGCTTCACTCAATATGATGTGCAGGAATTAAAAAGACGCGGTGGTGCTTAGTAGAGGCGGGGGTGTATTAGAGAGGATTAAAGAGAGGACAAGGAATGCTGTGTTCAGGAAGGATTGGGGAGACCAATGGTAGTACTCAAGAAAGCCTCTGGTTTCGATGGTTTGGTGCAGGTGTCAGCACTCGTTGAGGCTCCATCTCCCATGCCGGCACCCTTCGTATACACAATCGGCGCACGTGCCTAAGCACTATACGGTATCTTCGCTGGAGGTGTCTTCCGCGTTCATGTAGGTGTTCGCGTTTCGTGCTCATGTATCTCTTATCTTCCAACTTCGGTACCACCTCCAACCCGGCATTCCTGAGCTTCCTTCCTTGCAAGGTCCGATTGAGAGGTAGCTTTAGCGAATACGACCCGCCTCTTTCCCAGCCCTTGAGCATTCGGTAGCGCGAGATGGACCATCAATTCCGGAATAGGAGCTGATGATGCAGGCCAATCGGTGCGAAACGAAGAAACATTATCATTCGTCTTCAATCTCGTATGTCTCGTGATCTAGACTGGGAACGAGATATATTGATCTCCTCGTCGACGCCTCGTCTCACCAATCGTTATTGGTAGGTGATGAGGGATACATCATCCAAGACTCTGCCCTAGCTGTCAACCTGAGTATCGTGCTTGCGTTACTACCTGAACTAGGCAGATGCGCACGAGGCCCTAGCATTGAAGCATGAGTGTCGATGTCGATGTTCCCTGACTCCTTTCGTCTCTTCTCTCTTCTGTCCCTTCTACAGCGCCAAAACCCAAACCGAAATCCATATTACGCTCGTCTCCAAATGGGCACATCGCTATCCAAGATCTAAAGGCCTACGTGGTGGCAAGAACAATGACTCTCTCTGTCCCTGATCATTCTGTATACGCATGACCTTTCCTTTATTCCAAGCTGGTACTGGTAGGCAGACGGGTGGCATTGGTACAAGGTGGCGGCCGATACTTATGGAGAGGGAAAGGAAGGCCAAGTGTACTCGTGGATGCGTTTCCCTGGTTCCTTGGGCGGATGCGGTGTTTGTTAAGGAGATGAGGGGTTATAGCCGAAGGATGTTAGCAAAGGATACACCACCGAAGGACCAAAAGGTGACATTGCACTATCCCTTGCCCCAATCGTCGCATGCTGCCCGAACCAGCTAGAGATAGGTCGATGTCGCTGTCAACCGATGAAATCTTGAATCCATATCCATAACCTCCATCTCCAACTAGCCCGAGATTCAAAGGCCTACGTGACGGCAAGAGTGCGAAGCCGCTGCCAAGCTGTTTCGTCTGCGGCATCTTCCAATAGAGCATCACCTCCCGCGCGCTACAGCTCGTTGTAATCGCATGGTCTTTGCGAGGTCTGTTCCTGATAGGCAGGCGAGAGGCGCTGGTATAAGGTATTCACGGAAAGGACTGGCATGGGCGTGTGTCGAGTCTCATTTTTGGATGTCATATTTGGTGTTTTATCGAGGAGATGAGGGGTTGGTGGAAAGATGTGGTGGTACGACGTTAGTGATCAGTTCCGTCTCTGCATGATCGGGGAATCCCAGTTGCATAGTGACTCGATAAGGATATCTCGTATACCCGTTCGCCTTTCTGCCACCGTTCGCGTTGGGTAGACCAGCGATGTCTCCCTCAGGGTAGTTGTATGGCCTTGTAAACCCCGCAGACACCTCGTCATGAGTTGGTTCAGAAATTGGTGTCGTTTATGGATCAGCGGATGCTGGAAGGGTGCTGAAGTAGGTGAACGGGGAGAACACCAGAGAACCGGGAAGCCGTTCGTGTGCTGAGTGGAAGATGTCTGACACTAAGGGCGCGGTGAGATCGACTGAAACGGAATATCTTCAATCATGCGGTAGGCGTCAGGGATTGCGTCGATAGTGGATTTATGGGGTCAAAGGAGAATTCGTCTGTGTAAAAAGGTCGGCTCGGCTCCCTGTATACGACTGTGAGCAGTCGGTAGATAATCAAAGGGAATATAGGACTTACTTTGGCTTTGGTTAAATGAACGAGAGCTCTGAATGGCGAAACGACAATCCGTCCGAGACGACGCCCGTAAATTGCTGTATAACGTGCGGAAATAAGACCCTTTTCCCCAAAGAAAAAGGCACCAAAACCCACCCATCACATCCAAGGTCCAACAAAACGACAGGTTGAGCCTCCAAGACACGCCCTCCAAATACGCAAACCCCGTCGTGCTATTCAGCGGTGCGAATGCATTTCTGCTATTTGCCCTCCCGAGCCCATAATGAACGACCCAGACCGGAGGATGTTGAAATGAAATCAAGGGAAGACGAGAATGCGATGTTGTGTTTTTGGATGAACAAAGGGTTAGGGCGATGGTGGTAGACTCAAGAGGCATAAAAGAGACGGGCGTCTAGCGAGTTGCAATTCACCTATGAGCCAATCTTTTACGATTCTACATTTTGAAGCCTGAGACTGTTGAGTCTGTAGTATGTACTCTTTTTTTCTTTCTACGGTTCCTGAAATCTCATTCCACAGAGCACCTTGCTCGTTCGCAATTCGTCGGTACTTTTCTTCGCCGAAAGTGCTTACAAGGACATGCGTTTTTTCTTGGTACGCTCATTGTTTATTTTGGTAATGCACGCTGGTACTGATTGTTTATTTCCCTACAAACTGACGATACCTTATGCCCAACTCATGGGAATATCTACCTGGAAATCAAGACGCTGAAGGTTTATCAGGCTAGGGTCATGGCATCGAACTAGAGAAAGGTATGTTACACGCTGCCGTCAAGCCTCATTTTTCTTCAACATAAATCAGGCTCGAGACTCACTGCCAGGATGTTCCCAGATCCTTCTATCATGTTTGAAAAGAAAAACACCTACAAGCAACGAAACCCGTACCTCCACTACCCTTGCTTTTGAATCGAAATCCCCAACAAATCCCCTCTCCACATCATTTCTTCGCTGAAACCGTAACCGTACCCACGAAATACCGTTCGCTTCTGACTCCGAACTGATACCACCTACCCCAATTGCAACACACTCCCTCTCTCCCTCCGTCATCCCCTTTCGCACTCCACGAAACGTCGCAATCCTGCATCTGTGGGCGGACAAAGGATCCCGCTAATGAAACCACAACACCCCGGGAGCGACCAGGCAACTTGCAGGAAGATGATGAAGGAAGCGTCTCTGGCGAGATTTCTTCGGCATTTCTAAAATCGCCACAGTCTGTTCCGCACACCCGATACAGCACCCACTTCAAAAGTCCAGAGAGTCGTATTTACGAAGTAGCGTAAGGGTGGAATTGTAGGTGGTGTTTCTGCAATATTTCGGACCCAGACTGCGGAACGAGAAGGGGAACGATGTTTGGAAGAAGATCACGTTTCGGTTCTGGTGCTGGGCAGAGGAGATGAGGCAGTTTGCTTTCGTCAGACCTGTCTAGGGTGGCTCGGCGCTCACCGGACCAGTAACGTTCGAAGCATGTACAGCTGCGACAATTTGGAAATGACTTGGACACCTGGGTTTTTCCTCGGCCACTGTCAGGGTTCGGTAGAAGGTATGCTAGGTCTTCGTATCGGTTCCACTTCACTACCCAGCCATCTTTTGTTACCCGTATTACGCCCGTATATGGCCGTCAACTTGACGGCTATTTACGGGCCTCCCCGTCCAGTACCCGTACCGTATGGGTGATCTCCCAAGTCTCTATACGGTTACGGTACGGGACCCGTCTTACGGTACCCGTCAACCGTACTATGTACGGTGACGGTTCGCAGCCCTACCCAAAATCCCAATACCTTCGAACAGCATCAAGGTGAGAACCTACAGCTGATCGTCTGCGGAACTTGTCTTTTGATTGACTGTATCTCTTCACAGCAATAACGCTATAATCTGTCGTCCTGGGCGATAAAGCGGACAGGACGCATGAGGCGGCGTACACGAACCCACGAGGACAGCATCGAAGTTTCAACGTGTCCCATTCGATCGGACACTTCTTTCGATGCTAGGAAGTTTCGCCCATCCAGTTCTACGATGACTAGAACATTGTAAACGGGTGGATCTTGGGCTAGGGCGCGAAGAGAGCAATCAAGTACTTCCCATCTCACATCGCTGATATCCATTCATAACTACTTTCAGTCATACTGGATCCTGTTAATCACCATCTCCTATATCATTACATGCATCCGTAGGAACTAGTGCGATGAATGATCCTAACACCAAAAATCTTTGTACATTATCGGAAAACATTGTAAGATCCCTGCTCAACGAGTAGCAGTACCGCATAAACGAGAAGTCCGTGTGGTTGCTTTAGCCGTAATGGTACATGTATCGGCCTTGATACTCGAAGAAGCACCGGTGTCGAGGCCTTGTGGGAGGAAGAGTGAGGCGATAATTATTCGATTTGAGGGATGATTGGCCATGGTGGTGGTAGAGTGGAAAGACATCAAATTGGATTTTATAGGTGATGTGATGGAATTTCCTGGAAAACGGAATGGATGTCGTCGTGCAAGTCGTAGATTATGCGTCATTCTCGGATACGAATAGATAAGATAACATCAGAGTGATCATCAACGCATTTCAGCCGAGAGCATCCAGTGCAGTGTTGGGAGGCCAGCGCCGAGGCCGTTACAGCTATTCCCGCTACCTATGGTAGTGGGTCTAGATAGCAAAAGTCATGTGCTTAATCAGCATTTGTAAGAAAATTTCATGATTTGTCAGCTCTGGTCTGTCCCCACGTTGGGCGCTAGAGTGGTAGTGCCCACTGCTCATCTAGTGCCGCATATTTTTGAGGGTCGTGGAACTAGTAGTAACAGAAACAGGACTAAGATTCAAATAAGGGTACACCTATCTGAGCACATAGAGGTAGCGAGCGCTGCCGGAACGGCCCTTACCCCCTGATTATTCCAATAATTGTAGGCACTCTCAAAAAAAAAAGTTTAGATGAGTCAGTGTTCCCACATGCCCTAACAGGGTATCATTTGCATGGCAAGTGGATCCTTTACAGCAACTGTATGGTACCCTGTTAGGGTGTGTGGGAATGCTGACTCATCTAAACTTTTTTTTTGAGAGTGCCTACGATTATTGGAATAGCTGTAAGGCCAGGTCAGCAGTTTTGCAGAATTCCAGTGGAATTCCACTAGGTTGCTGAAAGCGGACTGGCCTGTGCCTGGCATTATGTCAGAGATTTCAATTCTGAGTTATAAGGGCTGGCCACTTACGAGGCAATTATCAGTGGTGACAAGACAGGCACTGGCAGATAATGAGATTATCAGACTGGCAGCATCTGATAAGGTGATTATCAGTCAACTGCCTCTGTGACCTTTTTTTTGTGAACCACCAATCCTGTCCAATTCCACATTATGACCTAGCTAAAGGCAACATTTGTAGTCTAAAAGGCTAGATAATTATAGAAAACTGTACTTAGAAGGAAAATAGCAGCAGAGAAGTGAGTTTCAATTCAGCTCTATATATCTTGAGAATACCTTTTGTTCATGATTGCACACATAGCTAGTGATATATTGCTATTTTGTTTTGTATTGGTGATTTATTTTATCTGAAATATTCTCAATGAAGTAGAGCTGTGATGGTGGATAAAGACCTGATCGTCACAGCTGTGTCTGGCATGACCAGGTGAACCACCTCCTAGCTGCTGTCAGGTCTATGGATGACTCAACAAAACAGGAGGAGACCCAGGGTGGCAGTTGGGCAAATGGCCAAAAGGGGAGATGGAGAGAGGTACCCAGCTTGGAATCAAAGGCAATGAAAATTCTTGTGTGATTGAGGAGTGGAGGGAAAAAAGAGAAAATCTTTGACATGATCGACAACAACACAATGTAGAAAGTAGCAGTAGACAAAAAAAGTGTGAAAGACGAAAGGTACTCTGAGGTGTGTTGACACAGCTCACGTGTGAGACTTGCGAGACAGAATGGAGAAACTCATATACATGTGAAGTGCGGAAGAAGAATTGAAGATGAAATAAAAAAAAAGATGAAAACTCACAATAGCTTCAACAGTTGGGATGGTTGGGATGGGATTTCTGCTGCTGGAATGGGGGATATGAATAAGAAAGGTGAAGAGAAAGCAAGCTTTGTTTGAGCCTCATGGTTGGGGAAAGACTGAGGTGCCCAGAGGAGTTCACATGGATATGCAAGCAGGTGCTAGTGATGGGTCTTGATTTTTCACCTCTGCATCTCTCCATGTCTTTTTCTTTTCCTTTTCTTTTCTATTTCCCATTGATTCTGAGCCCAGAAGCTGCTTCCTGCCAGAAAAAGATGCATCCATCACATGTCTGGCCCCAAGTGCATCTGGCAAATCAAGAAGATGGTTGACAATTGTACACAGATTCAAGGTGTGTGGATTCTTCTCCTTCCCATCCTTGCCTCTATACTAATATGCTGGCAGCACACCTGCATGCTTCTACAACATGATAAACTGCTCAACATCATGCAACTCTATGCTATAAAGGTCAACATCCCACATGTATTGACATTGGTCCTCTTAGACACCAGCTGGCCCTGTCTTGCAATCATTGTCTCAGTCCCAGTCAAATGCACACATCAGACCCATTCACCTCTGAAACCCACTGCCTTCATATTGTCTTTGGCCCTGGGGCTGTGATATGTATGTGTACATTCTAGACATTACTGCATTTGACTCAGACAGGGATTTCATTTCCAGAATATAAAAGAACAGTTAATACACGATGTCAATAACATGCCAAACCTTCTTGACCCCTCCTCTCACCCATGCCACTCTTTTCCCAATCTCTTTGTGCTGCAATGGATGTGGACTCTGGCCATGACACTGACATCTCCATAGCACTGCCATCACCTCATGAATAGCTCCATCATCAGAGCAGCCCCAAGTGGCAGCTATATCACCTAGTTTACTATTGAAGCAACTGTCTGTCAATGACTTAGTGCTGGTGAACAGCATTACTTTATGGTTTATAGGTCTTAGTTGCTTGATAGGCACTGAATATTCGAAACTGAGCATTGACTTTGCAGAGGAAGCCAATGATAATCTGGAGAGTGAGCAAGAAACCATTCCAGTGCTCCCCAGTATAGCCAATGCAGATAGTGATGAAGAAGAGGATGGAGGTGAACCACAAATGAAAAGGTATGGTAATTCATAATATATAATTGTTCTTACACTTACTATTGACCTTATAGCAATACTTCTGCTGAAGCATTGACCAATGACAACACAAATATCACATCCACCTCTGCTGCTGGTGCTGCCCAAGTCAGAATAGCTGGTGGCAAGGTGAAAACAAAGACACCTGCAGTGATTGGCAAGTATAAGGATGTGGTGAAAGAGTACTCAAAAGGTGTTACTCCTGGAACAGTCTGTGAATATGAAGTGTAAGTGTCTCCTTGGCTCTTTTCTTTATGTGAACTCATGCTACCTGCATAGTTTAATGAAACAGCTTGTCACCTTCCTTGTCCAGCATGAGTTCATCAAACCTGATGAAGACTTTTTCAGCAGTACACCACATGAAGATGCTGCATATATAATTGTCACTTGGATTATGAATAGGTATTTTCATTGACTCATTCGCTTGTAGAAATCTTGTACTGATGTTGACATGTAGCTGCAATGCTATCAATCTTGATGGAACTATCAAGCCTGATGCTGAGTATTGATGAACCTTCAACCATGCACAGAAGATGTGTGCTGCTGCTACTTTTGGTTTCAGATGAGTGCATGGACTTGGAAATACACCTTGGAGTTGAAGTGAAGTGACAGGCAAGATCGTTGGAAATCCCTCAGTATCACAGCAAGTCTCATTGTATATGGTCAGTCTCCATTGGTGCAAGGTAAGAGGCAGATATAATTTTGTCAATTCCTCACTGATCTCACTTAGGTTCATGCTAGCACTATGTATGAGGTGTTCTTTTAATGCTATTAATACAAAGGAAATACACTCAGAATACTGCTATATATTTGCTTCCAGACAACACTCAGAAAATTCTATTAGTTTCAAGTTATCATCACATAGTGAAAACAGCAAGCATACTCTGGATTTTAATTTCCAGAAGAGTCAGTGTTTTTTGATTATTTTATAATAATGAAGTTATAGAATTATTCTTTAATTTTCTAATTACAAATATACTAAATTTTCTGCCTTATAAAATAGTGAGAAAACATTTAGAAAACAAATATAAGATTTTGAATTTTATATTAAAGGAAACATGTTAAATACAAAAGGAAAACTAAATGAAAACTATCTAAGAACTGCTTTAAAATATAGTGTTTTCATATAATTTTCCTACTATTTTCCTAGTGTTTTCCTAGTGTTTTCTCTGACTTTCCCACAATAGAAAATGTGGAATTTTTATCTTATCTTATCAGCATTTTCTGAGGATCTTCAACTAGAGAAAATTTAATGTTTTCTCAGTATGGAAATTATTCTAATATATTGTATTATCTTTTAATTCTCAGAATTTGAAAATTCCATATCTTTTGCTGCTGAANAATTCAGTATTCTCCAGGCATATTCTCATCAAGAGGACACAATTGAAATTTAGAATTTATATATGGTTTTATAAAAATTCTCTTTGCAAGAAGATCAAGTGTTTTCTCAATGAGAAAATCATGTTAAAAGAACACCTCATACATAGTGTAGGGAAAATGACACTACAAGTGCACAGGCAATTAGTCATGTAAGTTTTTAATGCTGATAAGTGTCTATAGTTGCTAATCATTTCACAGAAAACCCTTTGTGACCTTTACAACTATAACACGCACCCAGACAGGTGGACTATTAAGCCCTTGGAGCAAGTTCCACATCACAAGAAGACAAAGTGATGGAGTGGTGTAAAGTTTCACTGGCTGATGCACCTGGCATATTGCATTGCATTCCTCTGCTTGCTATGGATTGATGGGGTTCTTAACATTCAGTTTTACGAGTTGTAGATAGTTGAGGTGCCAGTTGGTAAGAATGGAGAGAAGACTGAGAAGATGCTCAAAGTCACACTGCTGTTTAGAAAGACAAATCAATTTGGCAGTATGTATATATATTGTTCCTTCTTCAACTTACTTAATCTTTTACAGGTATTCAGCCATTTTACCTGAAGCTTATGCCAGACAAGCTTCGATATCTGTGTGCTTACCAAGCATATGCTGAGTGGATTAAGTGTTGTCAGGAGACAGATGGGTTTGTGTTCTGGGGAGTGTTAAAAGCAGATCACATCTCCAAAACCAACAAGCTGATGGTGAGTACTTTATTTCTAGGTAATGGGTCTTCTTACATATAACATGATGCACAGATGTCACAAAAGTTCCTTGAAGCCTTTCACCAGAACCTCCTCAACATTAATATTGACGTGGCTCCATATGGCACACATTCTTTTTATCGCAGTGGCACTCAATGGCTTCATCTCTATTATTGTTGGCCACTCAAGATCATTTGTGAATGGGGTGGTTGGAGTACTGACTTCTCCAATGTTACTATCATGAAATACCTTCATTCTTGGAACGACAACCCTATGCTCCCTCGTGAACAGCTTTTTAACCTTAAGAAGAGGCTGACAGTGACATGTAATATGTGCAGTAGAAGCTGTGATTGCTGGGGATTAAATAGATGTGATCTATAGTAGTAAATAGCTGTTATTCCAAATGATAATAAGGAAATTGAATCTATGGTGCATCTTGAATCCTCTAAGAGGATTCATTGAGTGTTGATATCCTTTTTTTAGAAATTATAAGACACATGTGTCACACTGCACAAGAGGAGTAATAAACAAAGTAAGTACTCTTATTTTCTTGCCTCAATTCTGTACTTTGATGTTATTCCAGTACTGCTCTCCTACTATCTTTGTCAACATGCCCATTTTACTTGAAACACTAACTATTGTTTGATGTATCATTTCTGCACTGAATATAACTATGAATTTCCCACACCCCAATATGAATCAGGAGACAGATCACAAGTAGTTTGAAAGGAGATAAGGAGCTGAACATATCTTTCACCTGAACAATGGGTGTCTCTGGTCTTTGGGTAAGATAAACACTAATTGTACTGCTCACATGTTGATGCTCTTTTACAGTCTGAACTTTGGTCAAGCTGCCAAATTCTTTTATTACTTTTTCTTGCCACCATTGAGGGGTATTAATGCAGAGAGTTACACACCTTTATCATTGGAGTTGATACGCCATACATCAATTATCTCTATGCCTTGCTATTCTGCTGATATGTCTCAAAAAGTATGTTACTAGATTTCTTGAGAGCTATAACTATGAACTGCAGCCTTCTCCATTCCTCCCTCACTGCTTTGCATCTTCTATTCTACCAGCTATGCTATTTCCTTGAATTACCCATCACACCAATTTTCTTCTTTGATGGACTGAATTGTCCTGAATTCAAGTGTCAAACCCAAGTCAAGCCTGAGGTTATGTGATACTATGAAAATGCCAAGGTCCTCATAAAGAGGTTTGGATTTGAAGTGTACCAGGTGAGTGTTGGCAAACAGGTTATCTGAAGGCTCTCTGAAGTATTCTTTGGAGTCCTGGTGAGGCAGAAGCAGACCTCACTGCATTCAATGCTCATGGAATCATCAACTGCATTCTCAGTGACAATGTGGATACTTTTCTTTTTGGTGCTCAATGCATCATCTGTATGAGAAAGTATGTTAGTTTTTAAGACTAAGCCAATGCATGCTCAGTTTTACTGTGATTTAGACCAGATCCTTGGAAGAATGATGTGTTCATCTTCAGTGCTGTTGCTATTGAGAATGATAATCAGCTGGGTCTTGACCATGATGGCTTCATACTTGCCACCCTTGTCTCTGGTGGTGACTATCATAGAAGTTTGAAGGGGGCAGGTATTTCAACAGGAGTTGCTCTAGCTCATTGTAGATATGGAAGAACAGTTGTTGAGATCTTTTCACAGTATGAGGGGCAGGAACTTGAGGTGAAGCTAGAGCTATGGCAAGAGTGTGTCTGAACAGAGCTCTGTATAAATGCTTCTGGATTCCTCTCATGGTGTCACCCTAATGTCATCCAATATGTTGATAACTCTTTCCCCAACTGTGAAGCTCTCTCTTTCTACTTGAACCAAATCACCTCATTCTCTACTGGCTCACCTCCTGACACCACCTACTGGGGACCACACAACCTATGCATCAATATGCTTGCAAAGTTCTGCCACAGGAATCTCTGGAGAGATCGGAAAGAGCTTTTTCAACAGCTTTCAAAACATCTGTGGCCTGCAGTTGCCTTCTGTCAATTTAGCTCAGTGAGTATATTTGCCTCAGCATGACTATAGATCCAACTCACTATTCCAATACCTCCCACAGTGTGCACCTGTATATGATGCCAAGTTTCATAGCATCATAACCTTGGGATGCTCAGCACAAGTCACCAAGGTCTACTCAGGCTGGTATACATATTCCAAGTTGGAAAGATATCCACACTCCAGTTGAATGTCTTGCTATTGCATTAGTGTCAAGCTTCACATCTTTGCTCAACTAGCTGGAGTTGACCTTAACGGTCTTCAGCCTGATGAGCACTTTATTGTTGATGAAGCTAAAGTATGGGTGCCTAAAGAGATTCTCAGCATCAGTGTGCTGTGTTTGCTTGACTTTGGAATCAATAACACTTTATCTGATGCTCAGCTTGCACAAAGGTTTGTTCTACACTTATTCAATTCAGGCCTGTAGCTAACATCATTACTTAGAAGGCTAGCTGCAACTATTGCACACATTCTGATGGTACTAGAACCAATTCAAATCCCAATTGCAGTTTTGAATGATAATGACATCACAAGTGTGGTTACAACACTAGAACCAGGTCAAATCTCTGTTGGGGCACTTGATATTGACAGGGGTGGGCCTAAAGATATAGAGATGGAGATGATTACCAAGTCTGAGGAGGAGGAGGA
>LATX02000011.1:0-135610 GCA_001466705.2 Moniliophthora roreri
GGACTGGGGGTATACATATTTATATGTTATTTAACTAATCTTATTTTCCGATGACTCTTATGAGATGAAAAATAGATCAATAATTTTATTATTTACTTGTATAACTATAATAGTGATACTATGCTATTGCTCTCTCAATCTTATGGAAACATTATATATATTTACAGTTACTGATATGGATCCATTAAATTTTGCTGCTGAAAACAATATAGGAACTGATTTAAATCTAATTAAGAAAGGTGGAATAATTTATTTTAAATATCAGAGTAAATTTAATCATCATTCACTTCATATTCTTCGAAGAAAACAAAAAACATTCAGATTTTACTCTAGCTATTCTGATAGATCAAATGATAATAATTTTTCAAATAATTTAACTACTAATCTTGACCTTGACTTTTCAAATTTATCTAAATTTTCTAAAGAGGAACTTAGAAATATTTATTTATATGGATTAGATAATCAAAGTAAAGTTAATAGTAATCCTGAATTTTTAAAAATTATGGAAATATTAGGTAAGCGATTAAAAAATTCAGATTTTTCATCAAAAGTAATTAAATTTGAAGATGGATATCGGGAGGTAGGTTACTTTAAAAATATTTTATTATTGGAAGATCATATAGAAAATGTTAATAATGATAATCAAGATATGGTGTTAAATGAGGAATATGGTATTTATGATATGTTGAAATATAAACAAGAATTTATACGAATATTATCGGAATTAGATGATAATAAAGTATATAAAATGATTTTTAAAATTAATATGATTATAAATGATAAAGATGGAGGTGAATATATAGATAGAAAAACAACTCAATCTATTATGATACATCGAAATAGTTCTATTGAATATATTTTATTCAAATTTCAATATTTATTAGTTGATTTATTAGAGAAGTACGATATACCTGATTTTATTGATATGTCTGTATTTATTAAAGAGTGGATAGATTCATCTGAATTATCAAATATTAAATCATTATATGATATTTTATCAAAAAAAGAAGGTCAATTTTTAAATAAGCATGTGATTAATAAATCTAAAGAGTTAGATGATAATAATCAATTATTACATAATAGTAAATTAGGAAATATATTTATAAAAAATAAACCTTCATTATTAATTAAAGGACTTAATTATGGTGATATTATTACAAATGAAAGTAATTTATTAAAATATAAATCTTTAATAGGAGAAAGTTATATAACTAATATTGATAATAATAATAATAATAATAATAATAGTAATAATGAAAGTGTTAATGAATTAACTGTAACTAATAAATTAGTAAATTTAAATATATATAAATTAAATTATGGTGCAAAAGGTAAAAATTATATAGTAAAAGTGAATAATATAGATGATATTAATAATCATGTTAGTGTATATATGGAAATTAATGACAATAATGTTACTAAATTAATAAAAGTTGAAGAGTGGAATGATAATATTAATAATTCATATAATAGTTGTATTAGAAAAATTAAAGATAGTACTAAAGAAATATTATTTATTAATAATGAAATAGAAAGAGTAGATGTTAAGTATAATTGTAAGAAATTACAAGAAAGCTATTTAGATTTAGATAAAAATATAAAAATTGGTTCATTTGATATTGAGACTTATTTAGATGAAAAAAATAGTGTTATACCATATTATATAGGATGTAGAACTGGAGATAAACGAATATTGTATAAATATTCTGAGTTTAAAACTCCTGAAGAAATGGTATTAAAATTTATAGAAGATTTAATGATTCCTGAAAATCATAATAGGTTTTATTACGCTTTAAATATGAGTAATTTCGATGGTATAATAGTATTAAAGTCTTTAATCAAAACTTCACATTTACATGATTTAAAATTAAATACATTAAGTAAAAATGACGGTACAATTATATCAGTAGTTATTAAGAAAGTACTTAAAAATAAAAAAATTATAAAAATTACTCTATCAGATAGTTTTCACTTATTACCATTTTCATTAGATAAATTAGGTAAAGTATTTAATAAAAATAATAAATCTAATTCATTATTTAAAGGTAATTATCCTCATGATTTTATTAATAAATTTGGATTATATAATGCTATGAATTATAAGGGAAGTGTTCCTAATATAAAATATTTTAATAATATAAGTAAAGATAGTTATCAATCAATAGTTAATAGAATTAATAATAGTGAGAATGGTATTTGAGATAGCGAAAAAGAATTAATTAATTATTTAATTAAAGATATTGATATTCTTTACAACGTAATGGATACATTCGCTACAATTATTTATCAATATTTTAATATTAATATAACAAGAATAAGAACTTTTTCAGGATTAGCTTTTTTAATATTTACTTCTAAGTACTATAATTCTAAAAATAAAACTATTTATTTATTAAGTGGAAAAATAGATAAGTATATTAGAGAAGGATATTACGGAGGAGTAGTTGATAATTTTGTTAATTACATAGATAAACCTGTATATAAATACGATATTAATAGTCATTATCCTAATCAAATGCATAATAAAGCTATGCCAGGAGGTATACCAAGATATTCAACTGAAAATAATCTAGATTTAATATTTGGATTTGTAAGAGCAAAAGTAACTGCACCTACATCTGATCTATTAAGAGTTCCTGTATTACCTATTAATAAAGATGGACAATTAATTACATTTAGAGGAACTGAAGAAGGTACTTGATTTAGCGAAGAGTTAAAATATGCTAAAAATTTAGGTTATAATATAATAGTTAAAGATTGTATCCAATTTGATAAAGTATATGGTTTATTTGATGATTTTACTAAAGATTTATATAAATTGAAAAGTCAAGCAGAATTAGAAAAAGATGATGTATCAAGACTAATATTTAAATTAATTCTAAATTCATTATATGGTAGATGGGGATTAAAAGATTTAAATGTAGAGTATAAAATAATTGATAATATAAAATTAAATAAATTAAATAAAACTGAACATATAGATATATTATTCTCATCTGATAAATTATCTTTTGTAAAAAGTAGTGGACCTGTATACCCTGAAATTATACAATTGTTTGAGAAAGAAAAGTTAATTGCTAAAAAGGATAATAAATTTAACGAACCTAAGCCATGAGGAAGAAATGTTTCTGCTGTTCAGCACAGTGCTGCTATTACAGCTTATGCTAGAATAGAAATAAATAAATTTAAGAATTTAGAAAATAATTTATATCTAGGAGGAGATACTGATTCTTTTATATTACAATATCCTTTAGAATCATCTTATGTAGGACCTGAATTAGGTAAAGCTAAATTAGAATGTGTAATTACTGAAGCTTTCTTTCATTCAAAGAAATCATATTTGATTTGTACAGATAAAGGAGAAATTATAATAAAAATGAAAGGTATAAAATCCCCTAATTTACTACTTAATCGAGAAACTTTCGTTAAATTGTTCAAAGGTGAAGATGTGCCAATTAAACAATTGCAGTTTAAAAAAGATTATAAAAATATGGACGTTAAAATCGAACATATAATTAAAACTATTAAAGGAATCAGTGATATAAATATAATTAAATTGGTTAAAGATAAATTTAAAGATAATAATATTAAATATACTGATATAAAACAAGGTAATTTAGATAATAAAGATGGTGAAATATTAAGAGATGATGTTGATTCTTCAATTGATGATCAAAATGAAAAGATAGAATGCAGAAGTATTATTATTTATAAAAAACCAAATATTGAAATAGTAATTTATAATAAACCTGAAAATCAAATAATAATTTATAATAAACCTTTAAATTTAGATAGTATTCCTATTATTTATATACATAATTTAAAATTAGATCTTTATAAAAAAATGATGGTTAGACCAAGTTTTAGTTTAATTAAAATAGAATTTTCTGAATTAGGAATTAATTTTGATATAAATAAAGATAAAAAGTTAATAAAAAAGATATATCAGTATGAAAAAGTAACTGATAATAAATTTAAATTCGGATTTTTTTATTTTAAATTAAAGTTGAAGGATAAATTAAATTCATCTGAAGAAATTCTTATTAATTATTTACTAAATATAGATTATTTAAATCAGAAGAAAACATTAATGAGTGAATCTAATTTAGTTTATCAAAGCTATATCTTTGATACTGAAGATAGAAATATTTTCATTTTTAATAGAAAGTTCAAAACACAATATAAAGGATTAAATTTTGAGTTTAATAAAGAAGCTTTTTATTATTTTTATTTTTTAAATGATAAAATAGTTTGAAATAAAATAGATCAAATTAGTTCAGTAAATATAGAGTTAACTCCACCTTTATTTAATGATAATAATGATAATAATAAAATAAAATCTTTAGATATTATAAATAGACCAATAAATCTATTTTTTGTTAAAAAATTAATTGAAATCAACAATAACTTATTTCAAGGTGGAGAAGAGATATATAGTTATGATATAAATAAATTAATTGAAGAAGTATTATCATTAATAGATAGAGATAAAGAAGGAAGGGAATATGAATTGTTAAAAAATATATACTTTATATTTCCTTTTCTATTTAAAAATAATTTCTTAATTATAAATAATAGTGATATAAATGAATTTGTAGTTAAGATTTATTACCATTATATACTTATTAATAATAAATTAAAACAATATTTTATAGAAAATATAAAATTTGAACTTAAAATATTCTTTTTAAATAGTCATATAGAGCAATATAAAGATATCATCGAATATGATTCAGAAAATATAAAAAAATATATACTAAATAAGAGAATTAGAAAATATAAATTAATAGAATATGGAAATAGAGTAATAGATTATAATAATATATACTTAATTATAAATAATGGAAAAGAAAAATTACATTATAAATTAGAACTATTAAAGTTAAAAAGAGATAATACAATTTCTATTAGAACTGAAAATATTATTGATAAATATTTATTATCAAATATTAATGATAAATTGAAAGATTATTTAATTAGTGAAGGTATAAATATTGAAAATGATATAATTAAAGATAGAATGAAATATTTAGATAAATTAAATATAAATCTAACAGATATTTTGAAAGAGGTTATTCCTAATAAAATATTCTTTGATATAAATTTTGATCCTCATATAAATTATATTAAAAAATATAATATTAATAAAGGAAAATGAGAGCTAATCCGATTTGATTTTAAAAATAAAAATAACTGAATTGAAAGATATAATTTATTCGAAATAAACAAATTAAATTACTTAAAAGTTCAAAGGAGAGATGAATTAATAAATGAATATCTATTATATTTTATTTTTTATATTTTACTATTTATACTCAAGGACAGATATTAATCTTTACATTAATTTATTTTTTTTAAGGTATTCTACCATTTTCAACTATTATTAGATTTTTTTTAATTAAACAGAGGTTGATATTCATTTTCCTCTTCAGTTTATTTTATTATAAAATTATTTATTAAATATTACCTATTTTTTTGAGGGTACGTAAATCGCATATTCTCTTTTAAATTATTATGCTATCTAATTATAAAAATATTATAAATATATGATTAATAAGTTGGAAAATAAGTTATAAAAATAACCAATTTAATATATTAAACTAACATTTTTTTATATAATTTAAAGAAAATTTAATTTCCTATTATTACATTAACAAATATTAATATTAATAATAGTAAAAATGTATATATAGCACTTAATAAATACAATTGAATATATGCCTTAGACATATTAATATCATCTATATTCATTAAAAATAGGATATGTTTTTTAAATTTAGAAGGATAATATTTAGGAATTACCATATTTTTTTCAGTATTACTTATATTTAAATTTTTTACTAAAATTAAAGCACTATATAAATAATAAAATACAATTAATATATTTAATATAAAAGTTATTAATTTTATTATGTTAAATCAACCTAATGATAGATTTGATAAAACTGAATAAATAAAAATTGAAAATCCAATAAATATGAATATATTCAGTATTAATTTAAATAATTTATTTTTATTTAGAAAAGGAATTAATAAACTTTTACTAACATTTACATCAGTAGAGGAAGCTGATATACCTAATCTTATAGCTGAAGGTTTATTAGAATTAATAATATGAATCATACCATATAAAGCAACAGTAATAATAACTGCTCCTGACATAGAAAATACCTTTTTACTATCCTTTATTGATTTTATTAAATCTTCTCTTTGCTTTAAACTCAAATTATTAAATAGTTGATTATCTTTAATTATATTATCTAATGCTGTTCCAAAAGATTTATTAATAGTTTTATATAAAAATCCTGTATTTACTAAAAATAAAGTTGAATTAAACATTAATTGATATTCCTCAATATGATTATATATATGTTTAATTCCCTCCTCCAATAAAGAGACAACTTGTGGAAGATCAATAATTACTTTTCCATCTTCAAAAGTTAAGACCTTACTATTTTGGATATTATCCTTATTTGATAAATTTGTTTTATTAGCCAATATTTTTTTTTTAAAATCATCAAAAATTGGATTAAATTTATCAGCTAATATTCTTATATTAGAATCATTTATTAATGAATCTTGCGTAGAATTTACAGAAGAATTAGCACTAACAGGTAAATTATTATCAATATTTTTATTTCTTAATTTTTCCCACAGAGCAAGTGATTTTTCATCTCTAAAATTTAGAAAAGGGTCATCTCGCCAATTAATATGATTAGAAGGAAAACTGTTTAATTGTAATTCTTTTAATCCTGAAAGTAATTGCTCATGTACATTCTCATTAGTTAATTCAAGATTATTTTGATTTTTATTAATATTATTCATTATTTTTTTAATTAAACAAAATTTATAATTTTATCTTTTTTTTAAATTATTTAAAATTAATTTTAAATAAAGGAAAAAAATAATTAAACCTATTCTTTTATAATACCTTTTTTTATTTATTTTAATCAATATTTTATCATTTAGAATATACATCTATCAATTACATATAATAAAATATGAAATAGAAGGATATTTACTCAAACTGTAATTACTAACGGAGGATAAATTAATTACGAAGAAATACCACTTCTCTCCTTCTTCTTTCTACTTATTAGCAAACTGTTGCATAAATGAGCCATCAATCAACACATTTTACCACTTCAGCGCTATACTGTAAGCATACTCAAGCTTTTAATTAGAATAGTAACTCTTTTTCGTTAAACTTTGATAAGGATTACTATTATATACTTGATTTTTTTTTTGATTTAAAAAATGAACAATTAATTTTATTACTCTTATTTTAATTAAATAAGTTAACATTATTTTAATTAACTAATAAAGTATTGATTAAACATAATTTCTTTTTTAATAATATCTTTGTTAACAGATCATTTATATTCAGGTAGTTTAGGTAAACTAATTTTAATTAAACCATTTTGATATGTATTATTTTTAATTATTCTTATTTTATTATTTTTATTTTTAATAAAATTAGGATCTATTAAAATAAATTGAGAACTATTATCTCCTAATTTACCGCCATTATCCTCTTCTTTAAATATAGTAGTTATAGCACTTATTTGATTTAAGAAAGATTCATTTATTTTATTTAAATAATTTTCATCAAAGTATATATCAGAAAAACTTTTTTTAATTAATATTTCTAAAATAGCCATATTTTTATAATCAGTTGCGAAACAGTCATGTATTGTATAAAGATTCATATTTTTAATATTTAATAATAATATTTGTTCTATCAATAAATGTATATTACTTGCATCTAAAGAGTGAATAAAATTAGGCATTAAACCCGTTTTAATAGATTCATAATCTAAATTATCAGTAGGAATTAATATTGTTATAGGTTTAGATGATTTAATAAGTTTACTTCTAACTTTTCTTTGAGACATTAGCATAATAGACATTGAAACACTCATATTACTTGGAGTTTCTCAATAGATAGGTAAATTCAGAATTCTTAATATATCAATGATTTCATCAAAATATTTTTTTAAATGAGTAAAAGGTGGAATTAAGCTAAGTACAGTTTGTTTAATAATATTACCTAATTTATTTAACTCACTTTGAGTAAATATTAATTTATCTTTATACTGATCTTGATCTTTAACTTTTATATGTTCATATAATGGTTTAAATATGTATATTCCTTTACTTTCTTTTTTAATTTTTTTACCTGATTTTATATTCTCATTATTAGATTCATCCTTATTTTCCACTTTAGATAATATAATTAAATTTTTATTTTCTAATTCTTTAGCTTTATCTTTACTTATAAACTCTTTATCAAAGTATTCAGCTATTTTATCAGCAATACCAATATTAGTAACATTATAAGGCACTGTCATTATAGAATGTTTTAACATTTTTCTGCTTAAATCTATTTTTGATATTTTAGATTTAAATAAAGAATCTGTTTCAGGTAAATTTTCTATATTATTTAAAATATTTTTAATACAGAAATTATAGAAGTCAGATGGTTCATCTTTAGTAGCTTCGATTAAATTAACTAATTTACAAATATCTAAATCAGTAGTTAAAGCACTTAAATGTTGTACACCACTACATGTAGCATCAAATAATATAGGAGTCTTAATTTCTTTTATCTCCTTTTTAATAAATTTATTATATTCAAATAAAGTAGATATAAATTGAGCAGGTTCTTTAGCCTTAATAAAGTATTTATCATTAAATTCTTTAATATTATTATTCAATAAATCTAAAATATCATCTATATTATCATCAAACCATCTAATTCTATTTCTTCTATTTAGTTTATTTAATCCATAAACATTAGATAAATATAATTTAACATAATCAATATCATTTAATTTATTTAAAATTAATTCTTTACTAATAAAACTTTCTAAGATTTCATTAACAGTTGAATCATAATTAACTTTATTTCCAACATTTTTGAATAATAATAATGATCTAGCTATATCACTACCTTGATAATTTAAATAATTAGGTGTAGGATAAATTCTTCCTCTAAAATCTAAAAATGTTGGTAAATAAATAGTATTATTTTTCATAAGTAAAGCAATATTAATAATATTAGAATAATTTCAATATAAAGAATTATGTTGAATAATTTCAATTTTAGTTTCAGAATCAAGTTTATCATTTTCATAAGCACTTAAATGATGTAATTTATTATAATTTTTAAATATTATACTATTTTCTTTATTTCATTCTTCAATTAAATAACTTAACATAGTTTCATTAATTTCAAAAGGTATACTATTTAAATAATTTACAGTAGTTTCTTGAGTTTCTGAAACTCTACTTTGATTTTTAAGATAATGATTAGATCTAACTATTTCATTATTTTTATTCAATTCATTAAACTCGTCTAATAAGTATCCACCTATATTATCTTGACTTCATATTTTAGGTTTAGTTATCATAGGTAATTTAATAGGATTAAACATAACACTTGATAAAACAGCTAAGTATTCTTTACTAATTGTAATATATAGATGAGTTTCATTATTTTCACTTATCATAATTCTCTCAAAAATATATGAAAATTCACTTATTAATAATTCAAATAATAAATGACCAAATTGTAATTTACTATCAACAGGTAAATTATTAAATTGTTCTTTAACTTCTTTAACAATAGATAATTCTTCTGGACTTAATTGACTTTTTAATTTATTTAAATCACTATTATATTTAAAGCATATACACATTTCATCAGCTAATTGTCCTATTAATTCAGTTTGTTTAATTCCTTTACTACTTCCAATAATTCTAATAACTTTACTAAACAATATATTACTAATATCTTTAACCTCTAACACTAAAAATAAAGCTAAAGCTAGATTATCTCCTATTTTACCATAATCTTTTTTATTTTTATTATATAATTCTAAATTTCTCATTAAATGTTGTCTAATAATAGAGTCAATTCTATTATTAAAATGAGGTGTAGAATGTTTATAAATTCTAGCTAATAATTTATAATTTTTAATATTTGTATCAACATTATAAATTAAATTTGAAATAAATTCTTTTTCATAAGATAAGATAAATCTTTCCAAAAGTAATTGCTTTTGATAATTATCTAAAATATTTTTATTAGAAATTATTTCATTACATTTAACGAAAAAATTAGAATCAATATTTAAAGTAAATTGTCTATCTATAGGATTAATATCTTCAGAATAAATACCTTGATTAATTAAATTAGTTAAAAAATATAAATCATCAATATTTATATTACTATTATAAATATACTCTATAAATCTATCATACTTATCATTAATATTATTATCACTTAAATCTCTACTTAAACTATATAAAAATTCAATAATATTCATAGCCTTAGTATAATTATCTCTTAAATAATTATAATCTTTATAAAATGAATCCTCATATTTTGATTTTATGCTTATTATATCAGATTTTAAATCCTCACTAATTTCCATTAAATTTTTGTCTATTGATAAAATACTAACTTTAATATCATTTTCAAGCTTATTTTTAATTTCTATTAATTCAAATTTAACAATACTATTTTTAGCTCCTTCACTTAACGAAACAAATTTAATACCTTTTTTATTTCTAACTTCCTTAGTTAAACTAGAATTACTAATATCATTCAAATTTTTAATAAGTTTAGTAAAAGGTTTAAATTCATTAACATCTATAATATTATCTATATTATTTTCAATACAAAATTGTATTAATTTAATAATATCTATAAATAATTTTTTATTTTCATTAATAGTAGAATCACTTAATTTGAATTTCTCAGATAATATTTGATAAATAAGATTTCAACTATCAATTAATAAATCACTATATTTTAATAAATTAGGAGCTATTAACAATAAATCTAACTCTAACTCATCCTCCCGAAGTGACCGAAGGGAAGAGTTATTATCACATTCATTATCAGTAATTAATTTTGAATTTAATTTACTTCCTAAGTTAATTAATAATTTCTGTATATCTTCATTACTAAATTTCAAAAATTCTAATATTTTATATATTTCTTTTCTAACTTTATTTAAATCAGTAAAAATTTTTAATAAACTTTCTTTAGGTAATATTTTTGAATATAAAATTAATTTATCTTTAACAGAATTTAACTTAACTATTAAACCAAATAATTTATTAATAGTTTCTTTTTCTTCTCTAATTTGTGGTGGTAATTGATTTAAAAAATATATAAATAACTCATGATCTATATAATCAGGATAATATTTTAACATAAATTCTAATTTCACATTTTGTTCTAAAAATTCATTATATTTACCAAATCTATTATCAAATGGTATATTATATAAATTATCATTATTTAAACTATTTTGATTAAGATTTTCAAGCAGAGGATGACTATTTATAAATCTACTAATAGAACTTGTACTAAATTCACTACAAATTAAAAAATTTTCATTTCTATTTATAATATTAAATTTACTCTGATATTTAAAATAAATTATTCCACCTTTCTTAATTAGATTTAAATCAGTTCCTATATTGTTTTCAGCAGCAAAATTTAATGGATCCATATCAGTAACTGTAAATATATATAATGTTTCCATAAGATTGAGAGAGCAATAGCATAGTATCACTATTATAGTTATACAAGTAAATAATAAAATTATTGATCTATTTTTCATCTCATAAGAGTCATCGGAAAATAAGATTAGTTAAATAACATATAAATATGTATACCCCCNGGGGGTATAGAACGTTTCACAAGGGGTTTTGAAATTGGGACATACATTATTAGAGAGAGTGATTAACAAAAATAAATTTAGAATAGAAATCTAATTTTTAATTAATTATTCGATATCTAATAAATTGGTTAATCATTTTCTCGATATGATTATAAAGTTAGAGGAAAGTAATCATATATAATTGGAGACTAAAAGTTTTTAAGCTCTTTCAAAAATAAGACTTTTTTTTTATCTAAACCTCTTTATTAAAATCAATTTAATACAATGAATATGAGAACAATCAAAAATAGCTTAAACACTTGTGGAACTTTTTTAGCAGGAGTAGTAGGACATCATTATCTTTCGAAACTTTTAGATTACAAAAGTGATATGGCAGCTGCTAATGATAAATCATTAAGAGATGAAGCATCTGCACAAAATATGGAGAGTTTACAAACTAATTTAAAGGAAGTAGAAAGTACTATGAAAAATTTAAGTGAATCAGTGGATAAATTATTAGATAAACAAGTACCTGAAGCTAAACTAAATGCTGTGTTTCAGAAATTGGAAATAGGAAAACAACAGTGTAATACTGTTGTTGAAATACTACAAAAGGGACCTGAAAATGTTAACTTAGAGTTTTATAGAATAGCATATAGAGCCGCTGATGCTTGCGCAAGAGCTAATGCGGATGCAAGCGCAACACTTAAAGATTTAGTTGATTCTTTAAATAATAAAAGTGCTTTAGTTTCTAATTTAAACTTAGATGGTTTCTATACTTATCTGGATTCATTAAGTTTATTAGAGCTATCTGCATTATATCATCTAATAGTATTAATATTAGTGATTTCTATTACATTTAATATTTTTTCTGCAATATTAGGTAATGAGATCATTAATTATTTTAAATTGGAAGAAAAATTCCCTCGATTAGCATCTTTTTTTAGACTTAGATTAAAATTTCAAAGATATTATCTAACAATATGTTTTATCTGATTATTAATTATTTGTTTCGCTTCAATTATTTTAAATATTTTAGTTTTATACTAAAGGTAATAAATTTTTAGCTAATAAAATTATTAGATAGAAATAAAAATTTTACCCCCCTCATACTATTTAGGCATAACCTACCGGAATAAGAGTAGTAGCTGACTACTCGTAAATTAATAAATAATATATTTAATTTTTTTTAATTTCTAGTATTAGTTATATAATAATATCTAATATATCATTTGGCTGATTTACAATAATAAAATTAATAGCTTTTCTATATATTAATTGTATTCTATTATTTATATAGGAGGTGTAGGAGGAGGAGTAGCTATATGAAATTTCATAAATCAAATAAAAGATTTATATTTACTAAAACAACTTTACAAACTTCTTTAAAGCATAATTTTTCAACTATTACATTAATAGTATCTATTGCTTTATTAAGTGTAATCATTTTAGAAGAGAGTACTTCAGTGTTAATTCATCTTGCTTAACTTCGCTTTTACCTT
The DNA here is from genome assembly GCA_001466705.2 of Moniliophthora roreri. Classification (NCBI taxonomy): domain Eukaryota; kingdom Fungi; phylum Basidiomycota; class Agaricomycetes; order Agaricales; family Marasmiaceae; genus Moniliophthora; species Moniliophthora roreri. The sequence continues at coordinate 13,181 of LATX02000011.1, forward strand.
TATAAGGTTAATGAATTATAATATTTAGATCAGGATATAATTCATTTAATGAATGATATACTATTTTATTTTACCCTTATATCATTCAAATTTTAGTGTCTTTATCAAAATTCATACTTATAAAAAATGAAAAATAAAAAATTAAATAATATCTGTTCAATAATAAATAAATGAAATGATTTTCCATTTAAGATTAATTCTAATTTAATTACTGAAAATTTAATTAAAATTAGTTTAACTTCTTTTAAAGCTTATTTATTAAATAATATAAGTAAAAATCAATCGATTAAAATATTTATTCTTTTCAAAATAAAAACTATTAATAATCAATACAGAACTATTTCCTATATGCAATGTATTGATATTAATGATTTCGATTTCTTAAATAAAATATTCATTGAATATTGAAATCTAAGAAATGAAGATTACTATTTAGCACAATTCTCACATATAATATACACTTATAAAATTATAAATTTAGATGAATATCCTCTTTTGGGAGAAACAAAAATAGTTAAAGCAAACGATATAAATAAAAATAAATTTAAAACAAATAATTTAAAATACGGTGGATTTAATATTCCTAGTACTATGGATTTTAATCTTTGAGGAGTAACACATTGAATAGATGATAATACTATTATTGTCTATAAAAGCTCTAGTGAGTTAGAATACCATATAGAATTATTTGAAAATTATCAAACAGTTGATCTTATGTTAGATGATAACTTACTTTTAAGTTTTAAAGATACAATGAATGATAAATATGACTTATCAACCTTTACTAGAAAGTTTAAAAATCAAGAATATATCTTTCAAGAAGGTGAATTAGTATTAAAGAAAATAGAAAAGAAAGTTAAATTTTTAACTAAAACAAAACGAAACATGTATAATTCTAAGAAATTTATAACTATGGATTTAGAGACTAGAATAATTAATGAAGTAATGACTTCTTTTTGTGTTAGTCTTTACGATGGGAAAATTTTTAAATCATTTTATTTAAGTGATTATGAAAATGATAAAGAGATGTTGAGAGAATCAATTAAATTTATCATGAAAAGAAAGTATCATAATTATAAAGTATACTTACATAACTTCTCTAAGTTCGATGCTATTTTCATTCTAAATATTTTAACTGATTTAAGTAATAGTGTTCATCCTATTATTAGAGATGGAAGATTTATAAATCTTAGATTAAATTTTGCTGGTAAATATAATTTATATTTCAGAGATTCATTATTATTATTACCTGCTAGTTTAAATAGTTTAGCTAAAGAATTTAATGTAACAAATAAAGGAATTTTCCCTTATACTTTCGTTAATAATGAAAATATTTCTTTAAATTATGTAGGACTAATACCAGATTTAAAATATTTCGATAATATATCTTCAGAGGAATACGAAATATATTCAAGCAAATTTAACAACGATTGAGATTTACGAAAAGAAACAATAAAATATTGTGAATTGGATTGTTTAGTACTATATCAAATAATAGATAAATTTTCAAATTATATATTCGAATTATTTAGAGTAGACATTATTCAATATCCAACTTTATCATCACTAGCTTTCGCTATATTCAGATCTAAATTCTTAGGAAACTCTAAAATACCTCTAATTCATGGAGAAATATTTAATTTTATAAAAGAATCTTACACTGGAGGTAGTGTAGATGTTTACAAACCTTGTATTGATTTTAAGAATGATAATACTAAAGTTTATAGATACGATGTTAATTCTTTATATCCTTTTGCAATGAAAAATTTCCCTATGCCAACAGGTGAACCAATTTATTTTGAAGGAGATATTTTAAGTATTTATAATAATGAAGGAGATAAACCATTTGGTATATTTGAAGTTGAAATTTATAGTCCTGAATATATAAAGATTCCTTTACTTCAAACAAGAATTAAAACAGATAAAGGATATAGAACTATTTCACCTATTGGAAATTGAACTGGTAAATATTTCTCTGAGGAATTATATAATGCCGAAAAATATGGTTATAAATTTAAAATTAAGAGAGGATATCTTTTCAAAAAAGGTAACCTATTTGAGGGATATGTAGATTTCCTTTATGAGTTGAAAAAGAATAGTAGTAAAGGTAGTCCAAATTATATAATTAGTAAATTACTTTTAAATAGTCTTTACGGGAGATTAGGAATGAATCCAATTGCGGAAAATCATATTATAATAAGTAATGAAGAGGCATTAAAATTATATTCCAAAAAGAATATTACTAATATAATTGATTTAAAGAATGGTAAAGAATTAATTTCATTCTTTAGTATGCCAACAAATTCTGATGAGGATAATTCTAATATTAAAAATACTTCTGTAGTAGTTTCGACTGCTGTAACAGCTTCAGCTAGAATTCATATGACTCAATTTAAGACGGATAAAAATTTAATAATTTATTATTCCGATACTGATTCAATTGATGTAAATAAAGAATTAGAATCCAAATTTATTGGAAGTGAGTTAGGACAAATGAAACTAGAACACATATTTGATGATGCAGTATTCTTAGCACCAAAAATGTATGGTGGAATTACTAAGGATTATGAATATGTTAGAATTAAGGGTCTAAAGAATCCAATCAAATTTAATGAGTTAAAATCTTTACTTAAAAAGGAAGAAATGTTAGAAATCAAACAACAAAAATGATATAGTGATATATCTAACGGTGTATTCCATATAAAAGATGAGATTTATACATTAATGGTTACTGACAAAAAAAGAAAATTAATCTATAACGAAAATAATGAATTTATTGATACAGAACCAATAAAATTAAAGGATGAAACTATAATTGATTAATTCTTCTTGCTCCGCAACTTCGCAGCTTTACAAAATAAATAAACTTATATCGCAGCAAGCTTAAGTTTTTTGACTTATCTATAAAATATAGATAAGTTTTTTTTTTTTTGGGAACTTCTATTTCAGCTTCTTTTATACAAGAATTAAAAAAAAAAACTTAACCAATCTCATTTTCATCTAATATAGATGAAAGAAAGAAATTAGTTAAGGAAAAATGAAAAGTATGGGGGTAATTAATTACTTTTTTTTGAATTTAATTAAACTTAAGAAATCATATATTTTGATTTTATAATTTTTTCTAAGTCTAATTCACCTAGTTGAGGTAGAGTAGGTATTTCTAAAAATTTATCATTCTCTAGTAAAACATATGATTTATCATTAGTTTCTTTAATCACAAATTGATTATCCTCTAAATTTTGTCTAAATCTTGTATGATAATCATTTAAAAACTTATTATCTGAATAAAGTAATACAAATTCTTTTTTCACTCTATATTCTAAAGATCCCATATAGTTAGGTAATGTTCCAAAACAATCGTGAATAGTAATCACCGGGTTAAAATTTTCATTAATTGCATTCTTAATTATATTCATTAAATGAGTTGCATCTAGTGAGTGAATAATATTAGGAATTATAGATTGAATTTGTTTTCCTTTATCTATTTTATCTGTATTTTCCTTAATAACAATCTTTTTAGTCTTACCAAATATAGAAATACTAATTACTTTCTTCTTTTGCTTAAAATAATTTTGTGTGATCTTAAGACCTGAAGGAGTTATTCATGTCATTGGTAATTCTAGTTTAACTGCTAATTTAGCTAATTCAATAAAATAATTATAAATTTCATTTAATGATGGAAATACCACAAATATTTGTTCATTTATAATAGAAGCAATTTTATATATTTCTTTACTTGATAGACGTATATATTTCCCATCTTTTCCTTTACAAATGAATTTAGTTTTACTCTTATTTGATTTAAATGAATCTAAAAATTCCTTATGTATTTCATTCATAGGTTTATTATAGAACTCATCTATAAAATTTTCATCATCTTTAATTTTAAATATTGATTGTAATTGATTAGAGATGCCATATTTAGTAACATTATAAACTTTTGTCATTATAGGAGCTTTAACTTCTTTTCTAGTTAGTTTTACTAAAGATAACATTGCATATTCAATATTTTCTTCTCCAAACTTATTTATTGCCTTATTTATTGGTTCTAATAATGTTTCATAAATATCTCCTGGTTTTTCTTCAATTGTTGATTCAATAAGATTAGTATTAGTTCCTAGTTCTAAATCTTTCATTAATGCAGCAAGGTGTTGTATTCCACTACATGTTGCATCTAAAAATACAGGAGTTTTAATTAATACATTAGGATTATTATGAATTTCTCTCATATTTAAACAGAAAGCTGTAAAAATGAATGGACTTTCAGCTGATAAAATAAGTTCTCTATCTAAATTTATTATTTTATCATAGTTTTCATTCACTCAATCAATTCTATCCTTAAAACTTGCTTTACTAATTTTATTTTGATCATGACTGTTAGCTCCATAAATATATAAATAAAATTTGCCTTCCTCATTAACTTTTTCACCTTCTCAGAAATTTAATAAAGATAAAGATAAATCACCAGATTGATAACTTAGAAAAAATGATTGAGTGTAAATTCTTCCTCTTCAATCAGCATGTGTATTTAAATAAAATGGAATATTTGAATAAAGTTTAGCAACTTCTAACGTAATTGTTCTTTGTAAATCATTATCAGGTTTAATATGATCTAAAATATATTTGCCTTCTTCAGATGTAATATATTCTAACAACATATTATTTACTCCAAATTTTATAGAATTTAAGTAATTAACTGTTTGATAAATTAATGATTTATTTTCTATTATATGATCATGTTCTTCCTTACCAGTAATTATATCTAATTCTCTACTATCATTAGATAAGAATCCACCATATGTATCTTCTGTTCATATTTTAGGTTGAACAATCATTGGAAAAGTAATTGGATTAATTATAATATTTTTCTTTATATCTTCAAGAAAATCATTATTTATATTTAAAGAATATGGTTCATTTGTATAATAAGAATCAATTTTTATATTTCTATAAAAAAGATCATGAGGATAAGTTTGTAAAAGACTCATAAAGAAATCACCTAATTTTAATATATTAACTGTATCCATTTTAACAGAATTCTTAAATTCTGTAAAAGATAAATCATGATTATACTTACATCTAACTTCTTTATTTCACATATGGAAAAGTATTTCTCCTCCAATTTTGAGAGCTAATGAATTATAATTAATTCTTGAATAAAGAGCTAAACAAAGAGAAAATGTTAGTATAATATAATCTAAATTATTTAATCTTCCTCCTATTGTTGAAAATTTTCTAGATAAATAATTATTTTCTTCCATAATATCTAATGTTTCTTTAGAAGATTTTATTGACGAAAGAACTTTATCTTGATGTCTATTAAGAAAAAATTTATCATCCTTTAATTTTTCTTCTATTAATTCTATTCAATTATTTTCAAGTTTTTGTTGAGCCTCATATTTTTTATTCTCATCTGAATTAATAGTTCCATCAATTATTTCTTTAATTGAATCAAAGTATGAACTTATAACACTTTTTTTAAATGCAGGAGTAGGTTCTGCAGTTACCGCAGAAGTAGATATATTTTTAGAATTGAATAAGCATGAAGAAGTATGATATTTTCTAATTCCATTTTTATTTTGTTGCGACATAGAAGAGATAGATAATGTGGATGATTTATTCTCATTTTCATCATTTAATAAATTATTTTCATTTATTTCATTATTTGAATTTTTATAAGTAGCAAGAACTCTTGATTTAAAAATTTCATTTGATTTTGCAAAATCTATTATTTGATTTTGGGCTGATTTAGTAGAATAATCCATTTCTTTCTTATCCATTTCATTAAATTCTCTATGAAAAGAATTAACTATATCCATAGATGATTGAGCACCATTATAAAAACAAGCTAGAAATAAAGATAATTTTAATTGGAGAGGAGATAGAAGATGTTTCTTATTGTTTGATCCACTACTTATATCAATAGAAGCTGCAGCAAATCGAGCACATATTTCTTTTCATGATATATTTTTGAAAACAAAAATATATTCAAATGAGTTTTTCTTCTCTTTATCAAATAAAAATTCAAAGAAAGATAAAGAAAAGAAAATTTCTTTACTTAAAAGATGTAAAAAAATTGAATGACCTTGATAAACTATACTAGTAAATTTTTCTTGAATATCAATATTTTCATCTTCTGTAATAAAAAATATTCTGAATCTTTTTAATCTTAAGTAATGCATTCTTTCTAAAATTTCTTCTGATTTAATAAGAAATTTATAAGTAACAAATGAAGTAGCTATTGAACTTTTAAATCCAAATTTATTTTTATTAGAAATAGGAGTAGAAATAGCTAATATTGTAAATTTTTCTTGATTTGAATTTATATTTTGAACTTGATTTTTATTTAGCATTGTTTTTGATTTATTTTTTTGAAAAGATCCTTTGAATATAATTGGGGGGAGTACATAGACTCATCATCTTTCTGCGAAAAGAAAAATTATGAAGATTTTTTAATTGTATTATAACTAGATCTTAATATTATAATCAATTAAATTTTAGAGTCTAATAGTTTTACTAAGAAAAATAAATTAATAATAAATATTCATTTAAATTTCTATAAAGATTGAAGACCTGACAATACATATTTAATAAAGATAAGATTGATACCTGTGAATAGCCAGATCATAAACATACCTATATAAAAAAAGACTAAATTAGTACTTCGTCAATAAGATAAAATCTTAACTAATAATAGATGAACTTTAGCTCCATATTGTGATTGTTTATTACTATAAAAAATCAGTAAGAAAACTTAAAGTTAATTTTAATATAATAGTTAATAATATAAATGCTCAATAAGTTATTAAAAAGAACTCATATCAAGTTAAACTATAAACAAATTTCCTAAAGTTTAATTTATTTTCATATAAATAATAACCAATAATAAACATATTAAAACATTACGATTTTCATTAATACAATATTTAATAAGCTATTATTTAACAATGTATTAATATCTGTTGTCACTATATTAAAATTTAAAAAAAATGATTACTTTTGATCATTTATTTTTTGAAATGATCCTTTGAATAAAATGGGGGGTACGTATTAGATTCTTCATTAATCCTATTTCTAAAAAATTATGAAAAATTTTTTTTTTTAATATAAAGACTATCTCTTAAAATCTTTAAAATATATTATTAACATTTTATAATTATACTAATAAAATAATAAATTTACTAAAAAATATAAAAAAACAATAACAATATTACAACATAAAATAACATTTCTGCATAACTTCTTCTTTTGTAATAACTTAAAAGTTCTTTATTCTCAACAATTTTTTTTAAATAAGTAATAAATCTATTTAATATTCTAGGTAATAATTTAGGAATATATATATTACCTTTTTTTTTCTCAATTAAATCCATTAAATATAAAGTAATTACATTAATAAATATAGGAATAATTATAGTTAATAATAAAAATAACTTAAAATAAGGATAATATATTTCTTTATTCAACTCTTTAAAAAAATATAACAAACTAAATCCATCTAACATTAAGAACAATATTATTAATGTAAAAATTGAAAATACTATCACTCAAATATTTACTTTTTTAAGTAAAAATAAAAAACCAAATATACTATTTTTTGTTGAATTATTTTCATTCTCACTATTACTTTGTGCAACATTAATATTAATATCAAATAAATTACCTTTTGTTCTCAATTGATTAAAACTAAATAACATCAAAGGTGCTACTAAACCAGAAAATCAAAATCTACTAAAACTTCTAACCTTTTGAAGTACCTTTAATTCCTCCCTTGACAAACCTTTAGGTATTGGATATTTATCAATGAATTTATTATAAGCTCTTATCAATAAACCATAACTTACTAAATTAAATGCTAATTCACTATGATTAGGATTTATATTAATATCATATTTAGATTTTAATTCTTTAGCTTTGTTATACACTTCTTCTAGTGTAGTTTCACCTATATTATTAAAAATTTCTCGTATTTTATACGAAAATACATTTCCGACTTCCTTTTTAATATCATAGTCATCTGAATTAGTAGTATTTAATAATGATTCCTTTACTATACCGCTTAATTTAATCTTTTCTAAGCAATTTTCATCAATACCAGATGATTCACATTCTTTAATTATTTTACTTAATTCTTTAACCACTGTAAAAACCCCTCTATTATCTTCAACAGAGAGAGCATTCTTTTTTACATAATTAGGAAATGCTTCTCCAAAACTTGAAATAGAATTAGTGTTATTATTTAAATAATCATTAACATTTTTATATTCTTGAGATATTTCTTCATTTGTAATCTCCAAATATTTAGCTTTAAAATATTCTAAATTTTTAATCATATCATTTGAACTATCTTTACTCAAAATTATATCTTCATCTTTATTAAAACTAACATTAACTTCTTTTAAAGCATCTAATCTTTTTTCAAGATCTTTATCTACATCACTATTTAAATAAACACTTGTATGAAATTTACTTGAATTTAAATAATTGTAATTAGAATAATAATATTTAGTAATATTTTTTTCCACACAATTTATATTAAACCCATAATTATTATAAAATTTATAATAAGATGATCTATTAAAATTTTTCATTATTAAATTGATTTTTTTTTTTTAATAAAGAGGTTTAGATAAAAAAAAAAGTCTTATTTTTGAAAGAGCTTAAAAACTTTTAGTCTCCAATTATATATGATTACTTTCCTCTAACTTTATAATCATATCGAGAAAATGATTAACCAATTTATTAGATATCGAATAATTAATTAAAAATTAGATTTCTATTCTAAATTTATTTTTGTTAATCACTCTCTCTAATAATGTATGTCCCAATTTCAAAACCCCTTGTGAAACGTTCTATACCCCCNTTTTGGGGGGGAAAAGCCCTATTACCTGGAAAAATTTGTGACATGTATAGAAGGAGGTCATGAAGATGGAGTGATCCTTCTTTGAATATTTTAAAAAAGAGTAGCAGAATCGGATTTTTTTGTTACAGAATTATAATTTTTTAATCTTTGAAAAAAAAAAAAAAAGTTATTCTTATTCTAGCTCCACTCACTCCGGATCCCTCCGGATCCTCTGGGTCCTGCGGCTCCCTCCGGTCCCTCTGGGCAGCGTCGTAGCTCCTTGGTTCTTGTATGCTTCGAAAAGCAGAAGAAAGAAGAAGGAAATGCACTCTTACTCTTGCTCCTTGCGTTCTAAAGAAAACAAAAAGGTAGAGTCTTGGATTGTTCTTCGAAGAAGGGGAGAAGGTATAGTGAAATATTAATCTATATTGGATTATGCGAGTGGAAAAAGCCCGGGATAAAATATTAAAAACTTCTTCTAACTGTTTTTAAAAAAATTGACAGGATTGAAAAAATAATTTTTTTCTTTCTATAATTAAAAAATATATTGAATAATGTGATATTTATCTAATTCATTTTTATTATCTTGTCTTGATAGTTTTGTATCTGGATTTGACTTCTTTAATTATATTTCTAATAATTTAATTAGCTTCGATAGTAATTTAGTTATTATTGTTTGTGGTGTAGTTCCTTTAGGTTTAGTTACTATTTTATTTAGTAAAGCATGAGAAGGAGCTAAATTGGGTGGTAAAATAGTAGGAACTGGTATTGTAGCTGGTGCTACAAGACATGTTCTAGATAGATTGAACCCATTAAATAATGGAAATGATAACAGTGGGAATAAAGGAGGAACTAATCAAGGTGGAAATAATACTAATAGTGGAGGAAATAATAATGGAAGTAAAAATGATAGTGGAGGTAGTAATAGTACTGATGGAAGTAATAGTAATAAAAATAAATAAATTTTATTTACCGTTATAATGTAATAAAACTGTTACTTTATATTTCATTTATTTTGATAGTCCCCATATGAGTAATGAATTCTCCAAATTTTTTTTCTAATATTTGTATTATTCCTTTTTATATTTAAACTTTTATGGTTAATCTTTAATATATTATTAAATTAATTTTTAATTTAACCCCCAAAATAAAAAAAAAATGATATTTAATATAAAGTATGTTACTTTAAGAGTTCAGTAATATATAAAAAAAAAACTCTTCTTGAATTTAATTAAAATTCTATTAAAAGATTTAAATCTTATAATAGAATTACTAAAAAGTTTTGGAATTGAAGTAAATTCTTCAAATGAAAATATTGTGATGTATGCAGTATGTGTATTTGCTTTTAGTGTTTTAATTTTACTTAGTGTTGTTAACCTTTTAATTTATTTTAGTATTTTATTAGGATTAGAAAACGAAAATATAAAATCTAAATTAAATGAGTGAATGAATTTAAAATATGGTTGAGTATTAGCAAAAATAATAAATTTATATAAAAAGAGCCGTTTAATTTTTATTTTTTTTGAAATAGGAATTTTCTTTTTCAATATTAGTATGCTACTTTGAAGTAGTTATAAAATTATTACTGGATTTATTTAATATACGTTATTTATTACTTTATATAATTATTTTCAAAAAAAAAAAGAAGCAGCAAGCAGAAAGCAGCAAGCAGTAAGAAGCAAGCAGCGCTAACCAAAGAAAAAAAAATTCTATTATAGTAATATAATAGTAAGTAAATTAATTATTAAGAAATTATTAAATAATTTTACTTGAAAGCCTGTTCTACTAGTATAGGTAAAATTTTATGATTTTTAGGCCTTATCTACTTATTTTAGATAGTAGATAAGGTTTTTTTTTGAATATTTAAATATTAATAATTTTTATTAAAAAAAAAACCTCTTTCAGCCGGCAACTGAAAGAGGTTAAAAAACTAATTTAATAATTTTTTTGAACATTAAATAAATGTTAATAAATATGTTTATTTTTACGATTAATGCTGAGCTGCGAGTAGCTCTGAGCACGGACTGAGTGGGGGTGAGTTAGTTGGATTAACTACTGACTTATCTTTTTTCTTATCTCTTCCTACCGCTGCTGCGCCTTCTTCTGCTTCGCAATCAGGCTGTGCAGGATTAGGTGCGTAGCATTTAACGCTTAACAAAAAAAATTTTCAGTAACTTGATAATTTTGTGTGCTGCTTCGCACTCCTCTATTGCTTCTTTTTTTCATAAGCAGTTGTAAAGTGATGCTTGCAGAGCATGTTAGTTTCTATCTTTAGATGGTTTTTTTTTAAGCAAGAAATGAAAAACTTTATTAAATAATAAAGTTTTAGGGTTTAATTTTCTTCAGGAAGTGGATTATTTTTTCAATATTCACCTCCATATTTATAAACTTTAAATTTAGGCTTATTATTATTATTATTATTATCACTAATTAACAGAGGTTTTGTATCAATTCAATTTCCTTGTACATTATATAATTTTTCTCTTTTTCTATAAGAATCATAATTTAATGTTACCTCCTTTTTTTCAATCGATACTGAACCTTTATCATATTTAGTAATAGTATTAAACTTAGTAGCAACAACATTTGATTTATTTCAATACATTGATTTAAAATCTTCTAAATTTAATGAATTATTGATTACCCCTAAAGATTTAATAATGGTTCTTCCATCATCTAAAATTAAACAATAAGTCTTATTAGAAATAAAATAAGCTTCCTTTATTTCATATTCTATTTTAAACTGACCAATTTCTTTTCCTATAAATTTTTCTAAATTAGATAAATCTTTTTTATCTATTACTAAACTATCGGTATCACTATAATAAATTTTTCCGCCCTTACTTATTATTTCTAATTTAATTTTATTCATAAAAACTCTTGCATTAGAATTTACAATAGCTGATATAGGTATAGAAACATCTTTAAAAATATCTAATTTATTTTCAATATTCATTTTATGTTCTTTTTCTAGAACTTTAATATAATCTAATCCGTGTTCCTGGCAAATTTCTTTTGAAATAATAGGATCATAATTAATTAAAAATTTTTCTTCATTAATTATGTTAAAAGAATGAACATTTCTAGTACTTATAATATAATCCATTCTTTCTTTATTAACTGTTTGAGTAATAGGTTTTACAATGTTTAGTCCAAATCTACCAAAAAAATTATTTAATAAACTTTTAAAAATTAATTTCTTGTGATCTTTAGCACCTTTTTTCAGATCATATAATTCATTTACAAATTCATTAAATGTTCCTTCAACTTTATTAAAATTATATCCTTGAATTACGGTAATATCATATCCTTTAGATTTAGCAAATTTAAGTTCTTCACTAAATCAAATACCTTTAAATTCACCATTAGGAAATATTAATTTTCCATCTTTGTGTAGAGGTAATAGTCCTAAATATTGATTATTAGTTTTAACTTTTGCATAAAAAAATCCAAATAAATTGTCTAAATCTAAACCTTTATCTTTCCTTCCTCTCTGGTTAATGGAAGTAAAACTTTTAATAAAATTACATTCTAATCCTGGCATTGAATTTAAGGCGGCAAAAGGGTATAATGAATTAATATCTAAATAAACTAAATCTTTTCCATAAGGTATATAAACTTCAGTTAAACCTCCATAATATCCTTCCTTTATAAAATTAAATAAAAATATTTTATTAATAGAAGGAATAGTCTTATTTTTATAATATTTCTTTTTATAAATATTTAAAGATAATCTAGTAATTGTCAAAGCTTCAGTCATTTGTACATTAAAATTAATATAGATAAATCTACTAAATTCATTCATTATATCAAACAAAGATTTAATATCATCATTTAAATATTTTAAGCATTCTTCTTTCAAATTCCAATTTGTCTCAGTTATTTTATTATAATCTGTAATATCTATATTATCATAATAATCGATATTTGGTTTATTACCTATATAATTAAAAGTTTGCTTATTTACAAAAGAATGTGGGAATTTACCTTTTTTTATCCCTATATTAAAATTTTTAGTTAACTTATCTAAACTATAATTTAATATATTAAGTGAATCAACTAAAGAAATTTTAATATATCTATAATTATTTTCTGTATTATCAGAATTTATTCTTACTTTAATATCTAATCTAATAATATTATTATCTCTCATAGTATGTTTTAAAATATAATATTCATACCCTTTATCTAAATTAGCCTTTAATAAAACATTATATAAGAATATAACATCATATTTTCCTAAATTATGTACGTAAAAAATAAAATTATTATACTTATTAATTAACATATCATTAATACAATTTAATATTAATTGATTAGAATCATAATTTTCATTATCACTTATATAATATAATTTAGGTGATTCATCTATTGAAGTAATAAATCCTAATGCATAAACTCTATTTATTCCATCTGAATCTCTAAAACTTTCTAAGTCAAAAGATCCAAATTTTATATTTCTATCTTTAACTTGAGTAGTAAAAGATTTAATAGGGTTTAATTTATTATTTACTTTCATATTAACTATTTCTTGATTTTGAATAGTTAAAGTTACAGAATCTATATTTCTATTGAATTTAATATAACTATTATTATTTGAAATAATAGTATCTTTGATTTCTTTAATTAAAATACCACTTTCATAATCAAAAATATATCTTAAGAAATTTGTATCATTTATATTTTTAGAAACTATAATAAATTTATTTTTTTTATTAGGTGAATTATATAAAAATAATTTATCTGAATTATTTATTTCAAAAGAATTTTCATTTTTACTTAATTTTATATTACTATTTATTAAATTAATATATTTTTTTCTTTCTTCTATAGAAATAGGATAACCATAATAACTAGTATCAGTTGTAAAAGGTAATAAATTTTGATTGAAATTTTTTTGTACTTCTTTATAGTTAATAAATTGTGTTTTTATATCTATATTAGATATATTTTTTAATTTTAATTCCTTTTGAGGAATTATAACTGAATATATTAATTCTATTGCATCTATAGTATCAATATAATCATAATTATCTATTGTTGATTCTATTCTAGTTAGAATAGCTTTATATATTTTATTATAATTAACTAAATCATGTTCATTTTTAGTAACTATTGCAATTTGTCTTCCAGCCATTTTAAAAATTAAATTATTTTTAGAACTTATTTTTATTAAAATAGAATAAGTAGTATTTAAATGAAAATTTTGAACAATAAATTTATTAAAATTTTCATGTGTGAAATCACTAAATGCAAAATGTTTAAAATTAAGTTTTTTACTCATTATAATTTTTTTTAATATAAATTTAAGAAAAGGTAATTAATTTTTTAAGATTGAATAACCTTTTAATATCAATCTATCCTTTAGGAAGAAAAATTTTTTTAATCAATAATAATCTCTCCTTTAGGAATTCAAGACAAAATTGTATTATACTGTATATTTAGGTGTATTAATTATAGTTTTAATTGATAAGATATATTGATTTTAGTATATTATTTGCTTCAATTTTTCCTAGTGTTAAATTTTCTACAAAAGGATAATTTAATTCCTTTCCATCAAATTTAATTTTTTTAGACTTATCACAAAATGATTCATTTCCAAAATGTAATTTTATATTATCAATAATAGCTTTATCAAAATCTTTTAAATAATTATTATCACAATATATTTTAATATATACCAATTTAATTTTTTTTATAAGCTCTTCAATATTATTAGGAGTTACTGCGAAGCAATCATGTATAGCAAAAAAATTATTAATTTTATTTTCTTTAAAATATGCATCTACAATTAAAGCTAATGAAGCTGCATCTAAAGAATGTATTAAATTAGGCATCAAAGCTCTAATTTGTTTAGCTTTATTCGTCTTATTACTTTTTATTAATAATTTAAATGTTTTAGATTTATATCTAAATGGATGTAATCTAATAGCTTGAAAATCTTGATAATTTTGATTAACATTTAAACCTGTAGGTAGTATTCATGAAATAGTTAAATTTAACTGACAACATATTTCAGCTACTCTTCTTAAATAATCATTAAATTCTCTTAATTTAGGGAATTCAGTATAAATAAGCTCTTCAATATTTTTAACTAAAGTATAAAAGTCCTTATAAATTAGTATAATATTTTTATCATGTTTATATATAAATATATTGTGTTTATCATTTTTTTGTAATAATCTTTCAGGGAATTTAATATTATATGAGTTCAAATCTTCATTATTAACTAAAAACTTATCAAATTGTTCTAAAATATAATTAACCATTTGGTAAAAAGAAGCATTATAAGGTTTAACCATAATAGGTATTTTAATTAATTTTCTATGAAGTTCTAACTTAAGCAAATTATCAATAGAATCAATTTCTTCTTTTATTGGTAATATTTTTTCTTCTATTACCTCTAAATCTAATTTACTACTAATTTCTATTTTTTTTATTTTAGATTCTAAATCTCCTTTCTTTTTTACCAAATGATCTTTTAATTTAAAACAAATATAAGTATAAAAATCTTTAGGATCAGAATCTTTATCTCTAGATTCAGGAATTAAATTTAATTGTCCAGCTAAAGGTTCATCAGCAGTTAATAAACTCAAATGTTGAAATCCATTACATGTAGCATCTAACTGCACAGGAAAATGAGAAATATAAAAAGTATCATTATTTTTTAAAGAATTTTTATAATTTAAATATTCAAAACAAAAAGCAATAAATAATAATTTAGATTCAGCTTCACTTATTAATTCCCCATTTCTAAAATTTATTATTTTATCTTCATTTTTATTAACTCACTCAACCCTATTATTATAAGATTTTTTTTCTAATCCATTACCAAAACAATTAGCACCAAATATTTTTAAATAATCAATACTTATTTGATCGCTTTTTGAAACTTTTTCCCCTTTACTAAATAATAATAAAGATTTAGCTAATTCAACAGATTGATAATTTAAATAATCAGCCATACAATAAACTCTACCTCTATTATCTATTCTAACAGGAATAAAAAATTCAGGAATATTTTTAAAAATTAAAGCTAAACCTAATATATTCTTTTCTAATCTTTTCTTACTTAAAAAACTATCTAATTCTTTTTCTTCTGATAAAGTTAATTTATGACCGGCTTCTTTTTTAAGTTCTAGATTACTCTTATTATTAGGATCTATAATTAAATTATATTCTAAACCATTTTCCAAAATGAATTCTAATACTTGATTATTAATTTTATACGCAACACTACTAATATTATTAGCCATATCATAAATATTATTTTGTTCTCTAATTATAGATTGTGATTTTAATTCAGGATTATTTATTATTAATGGACTAATAAAATCTATATCATTAAGTAAATAACCACCTAAATTTAATTGTCCAGTATTTTGATTTATTTTATATTTTTTAGGTTCAACTATCATAGGAATTTTATAAGATATGTCTAATAAATTAAAATAATTTCCTATTTTATCAACAATTTCTTTTTTACATACAAATATACTTTCTTTTTTTGATGAATCTGTATTTGATTTTTCAGTTTTAGTTTCAATTAATTTAGCTTCTACTAAAAATTCTAATAAATTTAAACTAATATTTACTAATACTATGTCATCTTCTAATTCATAAAATTCTGATCCATTTTCATCAATGAAAGTTCTTAGATTCATATCCTTATATTTTTCTTGATCTTGATAATCAAGGTCATACTCCTGAAGGCCTGCAACTAATTTTCTTGTTCTTTTTTTTTCCAATTTATTTATAAAATAAGAAATAAGTAAAGAATATCCAAGATCTCTAGCTACATCAATACAAATTGTATTACTATTACTTAAATTATTATTACTAATTATTTTTAGAAATCTTCCTAATAGATTAGAAATTATTTGTTGATTAGTTAATCCTAATAAAAGTTTACTTTTTAGAATTTGGTTTTTAGTTTTATTATTATTATTATCTGATTCAAATTCAATTTTTAAATTATTAACCATTTTTTCTAAATCTTGAACAGAATCACCTAAATGTTTCATAATTTCTGAATTTAATTTATAATAATTAATATCTAACTCCTCCTCAATTCTTTGTCTAAATAAAAAAGAACCTTGATCATTTAAAAATTTTTCTATTTTTTTTTGAGTACTCTCATTTAATTCTGAGCTTTTTATTAAACGTTGTAACTCTAAAAAAATTGGAGATTCTATAGAAAAATCTAATTTTCTAATTGAATTTATATCTTTTTTATTAGTAGAATAATATCTTTTATTACTTAAAGAATGATATTCTCTTTTAGAACTAATTCCAGTATTTACTGAATTATTAATATTAGATATATTATTTTTATTTTTATTTAATAATCTTATTTTTTTACTTTTCGATTCAATAAGATTTTCATATTCTGCTTTAGATTTATTTAATGAATTTAAATCATTTAATTTATTATTTAATTTTTTTTCTAAATTAATTAACTCTATATTTTTTTTTTTATTCTCATTATATAATTCATTAATTATTGACTGAATTTTTTTAATTCTTCCACTAATTGATATTTTATTTTTATTTTTAATAGATTCAATATTTTTATTTTTTAGTTCATATAATTTATTTTTTAAAAATATAATCTTTGAATCTGAAGAAGATATCGAAGATTTTAGTTCTTTTATATTATTTTCAAGAATTGCATTAACATTTTCAAGATTATCAATTTCCCATTTAATTTCTGCTAATTTAGTTTCAAATTCAATTTTGTTATTAATTCTTATATATTCAGAAATATATTTATTTGTGATCTCTATATTTTCACGATCAAATTTACTAGAACTAAAAAAACTTTCTGCGTAATTATCATAAAATTCGCTTTTATTCTGAGTATATAAATTTGAAAAGTTTAAAAATAAAGATAATCTATATTCACATATACTTAATTTATGTCTTTTAGAAATACTTCCCCCATGTAAAATTATTTTATTAATTTTAAATAAATAAACAATATTACTTCAACTTAATCCTTTAAAAATTATTATAGGATTAATACCTAAATACATTTTATCTATTTTTTCAGAATGACTTCTATTATCCATTATAGAACCTATTTTACTGAAAAAAGTTTTGTAGCCCATTCTCTTAATTATAATTTTAAGTTCATAACCATTTAAATTTTCAAATTTAAATTCTTCACATAATTCATCACTTAATAAAGTATCTTCCCAAGATACAAATATTATATAAAGATCTACATTTAAATTGTAATTTAATTTAATATTATCTAATAATTCTTCACCCTTTATATTTCCTATATAAAAATTTGAAGAAACTATACAATTAAAAAATTCACTTAACTTATTTTTTTTATAGATATCCAAAAAAGAAAAGGAACATATAAATTGTAATGAGTCCATTAACTCAATATATTTATCAAAATCATCAATACTATCATACCCTGTATTAATTAAATCTAACAATTCTTTAGAAATTAACTGATTTTGATTATCATTTTGATCTTGATTTATATTTTGATTTTTATTTTCTAAATTATTAATCATTAATTATATTTTTTATAATATTTCTACATTTTAAGAAAAAAATTATTTTTTCAATCCTGTCAATTTTTTTAAAAACAGTTAGAAGAAGTTTTTAATATTTTATCCCGGGCTTTTTCCACTCGCATAATCCAATATAGATTAATATTTCACTATACCTTCTCCCCTTCTTCGAAGAACAATCCAAGACTCTACCTTTTTGTTTTCTTTAGAACGCAAGGAGCAAGAGTAAGAGTGCATTTCCTTCTTCTTTCTTCTGCTTTTCGAAGCATACAAGAACCAAGGAGCTACGACGCTGCCCAGAGGGACCGGAGGGAGCCGCAGGACCCAGAGGATCCGGAGGGATCCGGAGTGAGTGGAGCTAGAATAAGAATAACTTTTTTTTTTTTTTTCAAAGATTAAAAAATTATAATTCTGTAACAAAAAAATCCGATTCTGCTACTCTTTTTTAAAATATTCAAAGAAGGATCACTCCATCTTCATGACCTCCTTCTATACATGTCACAAATTTTTCCAGGTAATAGGGCTTTTCCCCCCCATTTCCCTATCTTTTCTGTATTNCTAAGAGTCGAACTTAGTTTACATAATTTTTAAGAGATACCTCTACCGAGAGTTATGTTTTTTTAAATCTTTTTTTTTTTATTTATTTTTCTCTTTCATCTTTTAATTATTTGGGGGTTTGAGTGTTTTTTAATTTTATGCATATTTTTAAAAAACATAATAGTAAAAATAACAAATATAATTTTATTCTCTAAATTTAACAAAATCTAAATCTATTTTATTTTCCATCAATAATTTTTTAACTTCAGGATTATTTTTATCTAAAGTAAATGGAATTTTAGGTGTTGATGGTTCAGAATTAGAACTCATTTCTTCTAAATTAGTTGTAGCTTTCGAAATACTTTCTGTTAAAGTTGATATTGTTTTCTCTTGTACTGCTAATTCTCTTGCTTGTGTTTTTATTACTTTATTTAGTTTTTCAACTAGTTTAGTAGAATTAACACTTTCAGTTTCTGTAATAGATTGTGGTGTTACAGATTCACTTGAATTAATTAAAGTACCCATACAAGATTTAGGTGTAGCAGAAGAAGGTGAATCCAAAGGTGATTTAAAATATTTATTATCTTCAGCTTGAAAAGTATCAATTGACATTCTTGAAAGAGAAGGAGAAGAATAGGGTTTTGTTGTTGGGGAGCATGAATTTAAATCAATTATGGATTCATCACATTCAACTTTTTTAGAACTAAAGTATGCTATAATAACATCTCAATTTCAATAAATAATACCACCAATTATTACTATTCCTCCAATGATCAAACAGTATTTACCAATTTCAGTTAATTTATTTGAATCTTCTGAATAAGAAGAAGGTGAATCTTTTGGATAATAATCATCTGGGAAATTATAATTATAAACTTTTCTTAATGATTCTGAAGTTAATTCTGATTCTGAAGAATTGGTTTTATTAAAAGAAATTTTACTTTCATTAAACGAATCTAATCAAAAAGAAAAATTATCTACATAAGATTAAAATCATTTTATTAAAGTTTTAATATCAAAATTTATTGATTGAAATCAATTATAAAATAATTCATTAGTATTAGGATTGATATAAATAATGATTCCACCTAAAATTAATGTATTTAAATAAAGAATTATTCTTCAAATAATTGAAAAAACATTAAAATGAGGACTAACTAATTTATATAAAATTTTTATAAAAGTGAAAACAGTAGAAAATTTAGCTTTTATTTTTTCAATAATTAAATTTAATTTATTATAAAATACAATAAATTTATTAACATATGTTTCCATATAAAGAGTATAAAATCTAGATGGATTAGCTGTTAGAATATAAAGTAGTAAAAAATTTTTACTTATTATTTCTTGGATGAATTTTAATATTTTTTTCATTATTTCTATATTAAATTTAGTACATAGTACTAATATACTTATTTCTATTTATTTTTAAATCTATGGCCTTGGTTCCTTAAATATTAATACGGTAAAACAGCTATAGATTTAATATTTCCTAAGCAAAAATTTTAATTTATTAAAAATAAATTAAATGTAAGAAAAATTAATCAAGTATTACTTTTTTGCAAAATTTATAATAAGTTGCAAGGTGATTAATTCAGTTTTAAAAAAATTCTTACACTCAGGACACAGTAGATAGTTATATACTGTTTACAAAAAATATATCAATATCTACAAAAATATATTACTATATTTAGGTGTTATTAGCTAGAATTGAACTAGAATCATTTTATTAAAGATTACCTAACCATTATTCAGTCTAATAACTTTAGTATCTGTTTCTATAATATTTTAATTTTTATGATTAATCAGATTCGAACTGATGATCCTTCATTGGCTTAATGAAGGGTTATTCCAACTTAACTATAATCACATTAAAAAAAAGGCTTTAACTAAAAGATAGGTAAAAAAGTATACAATTTTAGGCTTCTCCTTTATTCCTAAAAATTTTTTTAGGGATTATTTTAAAATATATTTAAAATAGTATTTTTATAAAATTACTAATATTTCATAAAATTTTTAAAAAATTTTGAAATTTTATTTTTCAACTTAGTTAAAAAATTTCTATTATCTAATTCATGATTTAAATTATTTACGTAAATTGGATAATAATTATTATCCATAAGTTTTTTCACATTATTTTTTTTAATTGAAATTTTACAAGATTTTATTGTGATATTTAGATCCTTAAAAGATTTATAAAATCTAATAGGTATTTCTTTTGTTAATACTACACTATTAAAAATTAATTCTATTTCTTTAAAAGTTAATGAGTCTCTTTTTATACCAGCAAATACTGATTTTTCAACTTTCTCATTTTTTTTATTAAAATAGTAATAACCATATTGTTTTATACCAAAGAAATATGCTTCTTCAATAATATTACCTTCTAATTCATCTTTCATTAAGCCTAAATCTTTACCAATTTCATTATTAGGTAAAGGTTTATCAATAAAAATAGAATCAGTATCAGTATAATAAATGTTATTATTTATTTTATATTTCATCATATGTATTCTAGCATATGAAGTAACAGCACTTGCTAAAGCTACATTAGATTTAACATTAAATCTTTTTGAGGTATTATTTTTCAGGCTTATGTTTAAAGTATTATTTAAATCTTTCAATATATCTACATTTATATTATTTACTAATAAAAGTGTACTGATATTATCATTTATTTCAATAATACTTTTAATAATTCTTGTACTTAAATAAATTGGAATATCTTTATTTAAAACATTAACATCAGATTTATATAATAGTCATAATTTAATAAATTTAGACTTTTTCTCAGTCTCCATTAATTCTAATTTATTATTAATAATAGTATACCTATTTTTATTAATTTTTCTAATAAATGTATTCTCATTTATCTTAGTATCAAAATATTCTAAAATTAATTCATTACCAAGAAATAATTTACATTTAGTTGAAGCATTACTTATAATTTAACTTTTTATTGTTAAATTTAAATTTCATAGGGGTACGTATTCGTAAATTAATTATTATAATTTATATTATTATCTGTATTAGATAATGATATTGCTCCAGAACCTATTTCTAATATAAATCCTATAGTTAAAACAATAAAGAATATGATTGCAACAGAAAAACCAAATGTACTAACTTGGTATAAAGTAACGCCAATAGGCATAAGAAGTAATATTTCCAAATCAAATACTAGGAATAATAAACCTACAATGTAAAAATGAATTTGAAATGTAGATCTAGTTTGTCCTTCAATTGCATTGAAACCACATTCATATTGAGATACTTTAGCTTCATCAGGTTTATGAGAAGCTAATAAAAAATTTAAAACAAGTAGAACAATTGCTAATATAGGAACAAAAATAAATAAAAAAAGTAAATTATTCATTATTGATTAAATAAAGATATAGATAATAATTGTGTTGTATTTAAGATTAAAGAAGGTTTAAAAATAAAAAATAATATAGATAATGTTAAAGTAGATATTAAAAAACTATGTAAATTACTTAATTTATTATTATTAACTTGCACGCCGTTTTGAGCGCTTAAATTAAATTGTAAATTTTCCTCTAGTTCTTTAGATTTTTCTCCCTCCAGGCTTGAATGTTCAGTTGCGGAGTTAGACCAAAAAAATGTTTTTATTATTTTTAAATAATATGAAGCACTTATTACACTTACAACTATAGCAATTAAAGCTATAAAATTATATCCACTTTGGATTGCTGAATATAAAACATATTGTTTTGAAAAAAATCCTATTAATGGAGGTATACCCGCCATAGAGAATAAACATATACTGAAACTTAAACTAATTAAAGGATTTAAGAAAAATTGACCTTTAAATTCAGATATGTATCTTATATCTTTAATATTATTATTATTAATTAGATAACTGAATGCAATAATAATTAAAAAAATATTTAAATTAGTAATTATGTATTGAATTATATAAAATATAAATGAATCTATAGATTGTTTTGAATGTATAGCTAAAGCTAATAAAATAAATCCTATATGAGAAATTGTACTATAAGCTAATAGTCTTTTTATTCTATTTTGGGCTAAACCTACTACACTACCAATTATTAATGATAATAATGAAGTAATAAGTAATAAGTATTTAATTAATTGATCAATATTAAATTTAAATCCATTTAATTGACCAAATAAAGTTAATTGGTCTATCAGATCTATATGTAAATATAAGTCTAATAATAATATTAAAATTGATATTTTTGGTATTATAGTTAATCATATAGTAACTATTGTAGGTGTATCATCATAAACATCAGGTGATCAATTATGAAATGGAGCTGCAGAAATTTTTATTAAAAATCCTACAAAAATAAATATTAAACCTAAAAAAATAGATCCACTTAGTTCTTTAGAAAAAAAAGGATAAATTATATCTATAAGATTATTATTAATTTCTATATTATATATAGATAATAAGCTATAAATTGATTCAAAATTTGTTAGCCCTGTATAAGCATAAAGTAAACCTGCTCCAAATAAAATTAAACAAGAAGCTAAAGCACCTAATAAAAAATATTTTAATCCTGCAGATGTAGATAATTCAGAATCTCTATATAGTGTAGATAAAACATATAAAGAAAAAGATTGTAATTCAATACTTAAATACATTGATATTAAATCAGAACAAGATATTAATAATGAAGCTCCTAATGAACTAAATAAAACTATTATAGAATAGTTTATAGAATGACTTACAAATTTATTATTATTAAGAATAGAATAATTTATTAGCTGAACTGAAAAAGCAGAACTATCTACACTTTTATTTTTATTATAATTTTCTAATAAGATACTATTTAATAAAGAATATAAATAGGAATTTTCTAATAAAGTATTATAGGATGTAGGTAAAATTGGATTTTTAACTTCTATTATTAATTCTTCTTGCTTAGGTCAAGAAACTAAAATAATAGATCCTATTATTAATAAAAAACTTTCTAATATTTGAGAGTGGTTAGTTATATTGAATAATCCACTATATATCCCTATTCCTGAAATACTATCTAAATTATAAATACCATTATAACTTAATAGCCCAGCAAATAGTAAAATTATAGCTGATATTCTATGATAAAAATCTTCGGATAATTTATCATTTATTAAAGCTTTACAAATAATTAAAATTATGATTGATAAAAAAAGCATTTTAACACAATAGGAATTGAACCTAACACAAACTCTCTTTAGCTTTAGATTTTTTTTGCTGCAACTGCGATGCTGCGCTGCTGCGTACTGCGCAGCTGTGTACTCCCATCCGAGTTATGTGTTTTCTAATTTAAAAACAAATTTTTACTAAAAATATTGAGAAGTAACTCCTGCATGTAATTTACAAACTAGCTTATATGATAACTAGGAATGAAGATAGATTCCTAAAATGATATGCGTTCTTCTCCAATCCTTAGCATACTAGCACCAAAGGAGTGCGTAGAAGTGATAGAACTAACTCAATACCTTTGCTAACAAAGGTAGGTAATCTAAGTAATGAGAAGG
Source organism: Moniliophthora roreri (assembly GCA_001466705.2). Lineage (NCBI taxonomy): Eukaryota > Fungi > Basidiomycota > Agaricomycetes > Agaricales > Marasmiaceae > Moniliophthora > Moniliophthora roreri. The sequence continues at coordinate 37,607 of LATX02000011.1, forward strand.
TACCTACATATTTCTCTATTAATGAATGGCTGCCCCTTCTTCGAAGCAGCTGCGCAGAAAAAGTTAAGGAAATTTTGGACTACTTCTCTGCGCAAGAAAAGCAGCTGCTTATTCTTATTCCGCAAAGAAAAGAAAGCGAGGAAATGAATGAGTAATATTATATATTTTTACTTCGCTGTGCAGCGCTACGTAGACTTGGATTCGCACGAAACACTCATTCTATTAGCCATTATGAATATTAAAAGCTGAGAGGTAGAAGCAAAAGAAGAAAAGGCTCCTTCTTTCCCTGATTCTGCTTCTTCTTCTGCAGGAGGAAAAGCTAAAGAAAGCGCTCCTTCCCTTCCCTTCTTCTTCTAGAAGAAGCAAGGGAACCCGCAGGAAGGGAGGGGAAGAAGGATGTGAAAGAACGAAGCTGAAGATAATTTAGGTATCGCTTAATCCTCCTTATCAAAAAGGAGGGACTCATTTTAACTAGAGGAGGATGGGCTGCGACTGTAATTAAAATTTAATAAAGATAAAGCTAGGATAAGAAAGTGAAAACAATGAAGAAAATGTTATACAGAAATACACTATCTGTTTTAAACTCAGTATACGGTTAAGTTTAATCTTAAAAGATGCAGCTTCTCCCTTTCTTCTTCCTGATTCGATCCTGCTCCTTTACCCCTCCCTGGCTTCTTCTCCGAAGAAGCCAGGGAAGGAAGTAGCAAAGGTAGGGAAAAAGAAGAAGGGTGCTTCGCAAGAAGGAGGGCTAAAGATAAAAAAACGCTAAAACGCTTCTTATTTAGCTTATACTTAAGTTTTATTTTGAGTTAAAAATATTTAAGAAAATTAAATATTATATTTATATTTATATTAATAAATTATTACGGGCATTGTTGGATTTGAACCAACGACTTCTTTAGAAGTACTCGTTTTCAAGACGAGCGCCATAAACCAGACTCGACCAAATACCCCTCCCTTGCTAGCTACGCACAAGAAAGCGCTCCTTCCTTCCCCTCTCCCTTTTATTTGCTCCTTCCTAGCTCCGCAACCGGAGGGATGGAGGGGGGCTTTATTTCTCCTAAGCAGAAGCAGGGGAAGTATTATTTTTATTACTAATTATCATATTTATTACTAAATTATTATAAAAGTGACTAATAAGATTCATTTTCTTGCCGTGCGGAGCAGGCAGCAGCTACTTCCAAAAAATACACTTTGTGGGTGCTGGCAGCGCTTCGAAGAGCGCACCCTCCAATTTTTCTGCTTCTTCTTGCTCCGCAAAGAAAAAAAAGCGAGGGAAAAAGGAGGAAATATAACAAAATATTATCTGATCAATGCTCCTAGCATTTTTAGCAGAAACCAATGGATAATTGAGCTCATCTATGAAAAATTATGAATCATTTGGCAAATCATAAAGAAAAAGATAGAGCCGTATCCCAGCAGAACAGCGATAATTAACTTAGTAAGTATAAGTAGAGGTATGCTGCTCAGCACCTTATCACTCTCATTAGTATTAAGTGTAGAGTCCTGCGGAGGGACTCTGTGCCGCGTTGCAGCCTGGTTAGCCAGGCTAGACTAGCGTAGATATCGGATCAGTGGTCGTTATACATATTGATAACATTTAAATTTTTTTTACACTCCTTCATAAATAATATAAAAAATTAATTAAATTATGAATTAAGACCTAAGGGAATTGAACCCTTATAATATCCATTATGAGCGAACTGCATTAACCAATTATGCTAAAGTCTTTTTTCTCTATTTTATTATTTATCATATTCTTTTAAAAATAATTATATTTATTATTATCTAAATGTTATTATAGCAAAAATGAATAATCAACCTACTGATATTGATATATATAAGAATACTGATACTAAATCGCTAGCTGTGCGGAGCAACCTTGCTAACTAACTTAATGCTTGCTAGTGTAGCCAAGCGCATCAAGCAGCAAGCAGCAAGCAGCAAGAAGCAAGGAGCAAAGAGCAAGGGGAAGGGAAGAGTTTATAAATGCAGTAATTTAAGTGAAAAAATTTACTTGCCGAAGGCAGAGTGTGTGCGCAGCAGCAGTAGCTTAAACACCTTAAATATAATTAATTTTATAAGGCATTAAATTACATAATAAGTTAATATTTAATTTATGTAGATTTAAGGACTATAGATCTTTATTTTATTAAATTATTAATATTTTTAAATTGCTATATTTTTATTACTCAAGTTATAACTGCGGCTTCTTGCGGAGCATAAGCAGCATCCTTTCCCAGCTCCCCTTCCCAAAGGGAAGGAAGCAGAGATTTATTAGTTTATAAAGTTAACTATATTAGCTGTGTGTATGCAGTACTGAGTGTACTGTAGTAAGTACACTTAACTTGTGCACAGTACACTAAAAGCTCTACTTTCTTACTCAGTTCTAATTAATCAATTCACAGTATGAATTAAAAAGATTGGGTTGGGGGTGCGTAAGTTGCTTATCATTCTAGATGTAAAATTTTTATAATTATATTACTAGTGTAAGTCTATAGCGTCTTTAAGATATGAACATACTAATAATGTAAGTACGAAACTCTGGATGAAAGAAACTGCTATTTCTAATCCAATTAATCCTAAGAATATAGTAAATGGTATTATAGTTAATATTGCAACTATAACACTACTTGAGAATAATTTATATAGGAATGTAGATAGTATTTTTAAAAGAGTGTGACCCGCAGTTAAATTAGCAAATAATCGAACTCCTAAAGAGATTGCTCTAGCAAAATAACTAACTAATTCAATTAAAACTATTAAAGGAACTAGTGCTAAAGGTGTCCCTGAAGGTATAAAATAAGAGAAAAATTTTAATTTATGTATATATAAAGATAAAATTGTAACTCCCATAAATATAGTAACAGAAAAACCTAAAGTAACTATTACACTAGCATTAACTGCAAATGAATAAGGTATATTAGAAATTAAATTTCCAATTAAAACATAAAAAAATATAGAATAAATAAAAGGTAAATATACTTCATTTGATGAACCTATTTGATCTTTAACCATTGTTCCTAAGCTTTGATATGAAGATTCAAAAGCTATAGACCATTTAGAAGGTATTAATTTAGAATCATTGTTACCAAATATATGTAAACCTAAAATTACAAATAATGTTAGTAATGTATATAAACCTAAATTTGTTAAACTTAAATTAAAAAAACCTAATATAGGAGCATTAAATCCTATCAAACTGTTTACTTCAAATTGACTTAATGGAGATAAAATAAATAATTTAAACATTTTAAATAAAAAAAAATATTATCTATACTTATAATTTTTGTTTAATTATTCTTTTATTTATAAAAATATTTTATTTATTGAATTGGTTTCTGCTGCTTCTTGTGAAGCAGAAGAAGCAAGGAGCAGAAAAAAAAAAATTAGAGAAGAATGTTTAGATATTTTAATTATTGATTCTAACTTTTCATGCTCCTTCTCCCTCCGGTCCTCCGGATAAATGCAGCCATCACTCCTTTGGCTGCAGCTTCCGAAGGATGCAGCTTCCTAGCTCCGCAACCAGAGGGAAGGGGAAGGAAGAAGCAGAAGCAGCCATTTTTCATTTCTCATTTGTCATTTTTTTAATATGTATTGATGCAAGATAAATCAAATAATGTTAAATATTTTTGAAATGTAAATATTATAATCATATTTGAACTGATGATTTCTTAGGACATATGTAAAACTAAAATTAGGGGTGCGTATAGATTTTTTTTTTAATAAAATTTAATTAAAAGATATTGGATGAGTAGCAATAAAATGTATTCCATAACTTAAATTACACATAAAATATAGAATATTTTTAAAATTAGATTTTTTTAATTGCATGCTGCGAAGCAGTGGCTGATTCCTCTGCTGCTTCTTCTCAGAAGAAGCAAGCGCAGGACGGATGCTATGAGCTAGGGAATAGATATATTATTTATTTTAATAATTAGTCTTTATTAGATTTTGAAATAATAATTGTTGCAAACATTGATAATAATAAAATTATACTTAAAGTTATTAATAGTATAGCTCCATAAGTATATAAATTATGACCTAAAACTTCTATTTGTTGAAAGATTGTAATTAATAAATCTGAAGATGAAGAATAATAAATACTATCTACAATTGAATTAATTAAATTAATTTTTATTATATAATAATTTGAGAATAATCCATTTGAAAAAGTAATTTTATCTAAAAAAATAGATAATACTGGTACATTATTATAATTAAATTTAATTATTGAAAAAATTATAAATATAAATAATGAACCTACAGCTAATGCTAAAGGTAAAGTTTTAGTATATTGACTACCTGTTTCTAAAATATCTGTAAGTTTGATATTAATCATCATAATTACAAACAAAAATAGAACAGCTATAGCTCCTACATAAACTATTATATAAGAAATTCCTATGAAATTTATTCCAATTAAAATTAGATAACCAGCAGATAATACAAAAGTACCTATTAAAAAAAGTACTGAAATTACTGGATTTTTAGAAGTGATCGAAAAAATACCTGATAGTAATGTAGCAAAAGCTAAGATATTTATTAATAAAGTTGTCATTGTATATAGAAAAATTAAATTTTTAGCTTACGGTTTTAAGCTTTTTGAATTTTTAATTTTATTATTAAAAATTAAAAGTTAAAAAATTAAAGCTTATAGACTATCTTAAATATTTTAATGTAAACTATCAATAATTTTGATAATTGACTCAAAAAGTTTACATAGTAACAAGAGTAACTACATTTTAATTTAGCAGGCCAGGCGCAGGGACGGAAGCAGCAAGAAACACTACATCTTCTGCTTCTTAGGAAGAGTCAGTGCCAATAACTGCTTATTCTTAAGTTAAGAAAGCAGGAGGATACTGGCCTATATAATCAGCATCTACCACTATTGAGAAGGAGGAAGCACTCCGTTCGCTGTGCTTTGCAAGGGAGTGATTTTAACTAGAGGTCCGGAACGCGTAGCAAGGAGTTTTATATAAAATGTTGTAAATTAATAAGATAGAAGGTTTAACCTAGAATATTTTTACCTATAATATAAATTTTAAATTATACTAAGGCCGAATGACTAAGCATTGTATTCTTAAAAAAAAAATCAATTATCTTTATCCTATATTAAAATAATTTGCTTACTTTCACTCGCTTGCTTCTTCTTCGTAGAAGGGAAGGAAGGAGCGCTAATTAGGTGAAGCTGAGTCCTATTTGAAATAAAGCTAATCTAAGAAAGTTGGCTCAGTAAAAGGACAGAGCAGCTGCATTTATACCTTAAGAAAAATGATCACTCCCTTGCTCCGCTTCCCCCTCCCTTCGCCTCCCTAGCTTCTTCGTAGAAGAAGAGGGGAAGGAAGGAGCAAGGGAAGGGAAAGGAGAGATAAGACTTAGCCCGCCCTCTTGCTTCACTTGGTTATAGTGCGGAGCAAGGAGGGCTGCTTATAAGATTAGGCTAAGATTGAGTAAATGAATCTTTAAAACTATGATTACTGTCAGTACTAAGGATGTGGAGCAGGTAAAAGATAAGTAGATAAAATTTAGATAAGATAAAAGAGACCTAATGAATCAAGTCATTCTTTAATTTTTTAATTTTAAAAACCGATAACTAAAAATATATTTTTATTATATTTAAAATAGTTATAAGGTTTATAATGGTAAAAGTGTTATTGATTTTAGTAAATAATATTTGAAAAATTTTTACTATTATTTCATAATATTAATTAAGTATAAATATAAATCAAATTTAAGGAGATGGAAAAAAATAAAAAAAAACAACTATAAGACTAAGTAATACACACCCCATTTCCTTCCTCTCCTTCTGCGGAGCTATGAAGAAAGAGCAAGGGGAAGGAAGAAGAGCAATAAGTCGAAGATAATTTAGAGTTAACAAGACCTATTGTTGTACTAAGCAAGGTCTACTTATGAAATAAATATATAATTTATATTCTAAGTTTAAGTTTTTATTTTAAGATCTAAAAAACAAAATTTAAAAACTCTAGAAATAATAATAAATCTAATCATTTTATTTGATTTGCTGTAACGTAAATATATTATTTATACTTTTTTCTTTTTATTTAAATTTATTATTATTATTTTTGTTTGCTTGCTCCTTCCTGCTTCTGCTTCCTTCCGTAGGAGGAAAAGAAAAAAAAAAAAAAAAAGAAGAACCTGAAGGAAAGCGCTCTTCGAAGCGAGGGAAGGAAGCAGCAGAATTAAATAAAATATTGAGTAGTCTAGGAATCGAACCTAGTACGGTTAAAAACCAATTCTTTTACAGAGAATCACCATTACCAATCGGATCACCTACCCTTTTTTTTTTTTAATAAGATAAATCTCCATCCTTTTAGTTACTCCTTCCCTTAGGGTCCCTCGCTTCGAAGAGCGCTTTCCTAAGGGAAGGCATCTTTGCTAGGCCTATATTTAATAGAAAATCGGAGCAGCGCTGCTTCGCTGCACTCCTTTTGTTTCTGCGAAGCTGCAAAGGAGCAAAAATAAAATATTGCCTACAGCTCCTTAAGTAATAACGCTACTTAGGGTAGCAGCTTACATGCATAATAATTGATGTTAATATTAAAACATTCAGCTAAGATAAATAAAACCATAGTTTTTGTGTAGTTAATAAATACCAAAAGTTATTTTTTGGGCTAAACTTTTAAAGTATAAGAGAATTTGGCTATTAATTAAAATGCCTTTCCTTTTTAGCTTCTTCCTTTCCTGCGAGGGAAGGGAAGCGAAAGCAAGGTATCGTTCCCTTCGGCTCCTGCGGAAGGAGCAAGGGGAAGGAAGTATTATCTGCAGCACACAGAAAACACTAGAGAGCAAAAAGCATAATGCAGCATCCATAGCCCCTTGATGCGTTAATGGCTAACGAATTACTAGACCAGTGATAACGCATCCTTACTGCGGAGGAAGCACTAGTTGGGCTTCCACCTGCCATAAATGCTATTTTGTAAAAACTTGAAAACACATGGACTTGAACCAAGACTTTCCCATTAAAAGTGGGACACTCAACCTTCGAGTTCTGTTTTCATATTAAATTAATTAAATAGTTTATTTTAATATTTTAATATTTAAAGAGCAACCTATTCATACTAATGTTGATAACACTACAAAACTAGTGCTACTCATAACTGATTAGCCTTAACTTCTTATATTAACTACTTATAGAAACTACGGAATAGTGTAGTGAGGATCCCTCACTCTAAAGACTTTTACTCTTATGAGTGTGGACCGACTGCGCCTTCTTACAAAGTAGAAGTAGCGTAGGATAAATTATGGCTAATACGAAAAAGTGAGTGGCTGAGAACGCTAAAAACCTAACTTACGATAATAAACTAGCATCTTTTTCAATGAATAAAACTATATTACAAATATTATTAAAATTTATCTTTGACTGCTCCGTAGGAAGAACTAGATCAAGATAAGCTTAATCAGATTTTACGCTTAGAATTGATTCCGTTTGCTGATATGCTAAAATAAGTTATTAGTAGGGACTCATACTGCGCAGCTCAGCAGAGCTGACCTGGATACTTAGCAAATGAGGTGGCTGCGATTTCTTCTGCTTCTTGCTCCGCAAAGAAAAGAAGCAGCCAAAGTGATAAAGAGAGCTAGAAACTGTTGCAGTGAGGAGCAGAATATTTTATATTAATTTAACTATACATTAAATTTATATAAATCATAGACTGAGTTGACCAGATTCGAACTGATATTAGCCACTACCAAAAAATGGTGTTTTTCCAAATTAAACTACAACTCATATACCTATATTGTATGTACAATTCTACATTATAATTTAATAATCATTTTCCAGCGATTACTACTTCAGTAACTATTCTCTAGTTACTAGTTATAGTGATAAGGCCATAGAATTTGTAAGCTACCAGAGGCTCTTTGTAGTAGCGTATCTTTACATCTACTTTATATAAATAGATATAAAAAAATTAAAATTAAGTTACCTAAATATCTACATTCCTATTATACCAAAACTAATTTTAATTTAGTTTAAAAAAAAATAATAAAATTTAAGAAGTAAAAAAAAAATAATTATCAAAATATTAAGCCGAAAAATGGAATTGAACCATTATTTAAATCTTACAAGGAATTCGTTTTAACCATTTAAACTATTTCGACATTTTTTAAAAAAAAATATTATAGAATTGCACCTCCTTTCCTTCGCTCCCTAAGGAAAGGAGCAGCTTTGCATTACTTCCCTGCTAAGAAGAAAGCCCCCTCTCCATCCCTTGCGGTTTCCTCCATCCCTTGTGGTTGCGGAGCAAGAAGGAGCCCCTCTGGGAAGGAAGAAGGAGCTAGAAAGAAGCAAGGGTCCCTTCGGTTGCGGAGCTAGGGAGGAGTAGAAGCAGCAATAACTAATTCATACTTTTTATATTTAAATTTTTAATTTTAAGTTTTATTTTTTAAGTATTTTTACTGCGCCTCCTTCGGAAGCAGCAGCTTCTTTTACTATTTTTATTAATGATTTCTCCTATATTTTTTTCCACATACATCTCCAAAAACAAAAGTGTCCTGATTCGCAGCGCGAGGATGCAGCTTCTTCTCCTTCTTCTTAGCAGCGTTGTAAAAAAATGGAGGATGAGATATGCTATGCAGTATGAGTGCAGAGCAGAATATTAAAACTTTAAAAAAATAAGCTATTAAGCCTTCAACTTCAAAATAGTTAATGCTGTTTATTTAATTATCCTAATGTAAATGGAAGGTAATAAGCTCAATTACTTATTAAAAATAAACATAAGTTTTATTGATATTAAATAATATCAAAATTATAATTGAATAAATAAAATTTATTTATGAAAATGAAAGATTTAGATTATTTTTTTGGTTGATCTTTGCCCCGGGAGAGAATTGAACTCCCATATTTATAGCTTCAATATAACGCTTTGACCACTAAGCAACCGAGGCTTAAAAAAAATATTTTAAAATATAAATTAAAGAAATTTAAAATTTAATAGACTGAGTGCAGCATTAGCACAGCACCGAGTTAATACATACCTAGACCTTAAAAAAACCTCGGTGCTTCCACCCTTACCTTCTTTTTAGAAGCATGGTAACCCTTCTTCTGCTTCTTGCTGCTTGGAACAGCAGCAAGGGAACCCTCCTTCTTATAAGCAAGGGAACCCTTGCTCCGCGCTCCGTAACTAAAACAATATATTCTCTGCTGGCTGCTGCGCAGCAGAGGGTTGTTAAATAACTATCTAGCTTCTTCTTGATGAGCTGAAAAAAACGCTTCTAGCTAAGATGGCTAATTACTCATTAACATCGCTGCAGGGATTCTACACTCAATAGTTACTTTTTCTTTAGAAATAGAGTTAATTCCTTCGGTTGCCCCTTCTTCGAAGCAGCTGCGCAGCAGCAAAATTATGTAGCAGCTCTTTGATGACAATTAAACAAGACGGATTAACGTACCTATTAACTTTTATTTTCTTATTTTTATTAGCACATAGCTTATTTAGTGCTTCTTCGAAGAAGCAGGCGAAGCAGAGTACAATCATATATATTAAATTTTTTCTTTAGTAAAACTATTTAGCTAGTAAGTTACTAATATAATTATAATTTTTAATAAAAGTGGTTACATACCGAGTCGAAGGATGCTGCTATCAAGCTAATCTTATAAAAAATAAGTGTAATGAATGGATCTGGCTGGAGTGTATGTAATAGTAATTAAAGCTAGCAATGTAAATAGAAGGCGGAGCAGAGAGAAGCTCTGATACGCAATCTACACGAACGGACGAACTGAGTATGCTAGAGTACATAGAATCAATTTTCCTTCTTTGAAGCAGGAGTCCACAATTACTGCTGGTTTCCCTTAGGCTCCTGTGGAAGGAGCTAGGGAAGGGGAGCAGGGAAAGGATGCAGCTTCTTCTCCTTCTTCCGCAGGAGGAAAAGCTAAAGAAAGCCATCCCTTGTGGTTGCGGAGCAAGAAGGAGCAAGGGAACCTTCCCTTGCTAAGAAGAAAAGAAAGGAAGAAGTGTGAAAGATAAAAAAATTAAAAAAAAAAATAACAAATAAACTTTCTTTTCTAGAGTAGTTTATTTAATTGGAGAAAGATAGACTCGAACTATCATTTTTTATATTGCAAATATAACTGATTACCAATTATCATATTTCCCCTATTTATAATATATATAAAATTAATAAAGTTAAAATAATTATTTATTAATTTATTTTTTTTTTTAATACTTCACTCCTCTTTTATATTTTTTTTAAGATAAGATATTTTTTAATTATAAATTACTTGAATTTTTACCATATTAATTTAAGATAAATTTTCCGTATGAATGTTAACTAGTGTGTGCGGACGCACAGCTGGTTTATTGAACTAGTTATACCTCCTCCCTCGCCTCCCTTCCCTTAGGGTAGCAAGATAAGCGCTTCCCTAAGGAAGGAGCGAGCTACTTAAAGCGTTAGCACATTTGGCATAGCGCATACTGCCTTATTCGTAGCTGAGCTGTTAAAATAATATTAACAAAAAACATCTTATAGGACTTGAACCTATAGTCTTTTGCTTCGAAGGCAACTGCTATAACCATTTAGCTAAAGATGTTAAGTATTATAATCTATATTTTGATACCTTCACCTCGCGTACTAGAAAACGAAAAGCAGGTAAATATTTTTTTTTGCTATGCTCGTAATCAAAACTTAGCATCTTTATTTGCCTAATATAGAATAAAGTATTATCGTAGTAAGGAGCTAACGTTATTAACACTAGAAGATAAACATAGAAAGTATTATTGTTAATATTATTTTTCATTCTCATTCTTTTATTAAAAACCTATGCAGATCAGCCTCCCTTTAAAAATAATATAGAGAGTTTTTACGGTAAAGTATAATTCTAGTAAAGATACGCATATACAGCTAAGTAGGAGTGCTGAGTGAGCACAACTAGGTTTTAGAGCGGTTATCACTTCATATTTTCATATATAGAGTGCCCTTCCCCTTGCTCCTTCCACAGGAGCCGAAGGGAACGATCCCTTGCTTTCCTTCAGGGAGAAGGTAGCTCAATTTTTATATGCTTTAATTTTTTTTTTCTTGCGTAGCAGCTAAATTTTTAATAAAATCAGAATTTATATTAGGATTATTTATGATAGGTAAAGATTATAATAATAAAATATCTAGTGTTTCAGGATGGGGGTTAAATATTACACCAAAGAAGGTGTATGATATAACAGAGAACTAACTGATATATGTAATGTATCTAAAATTACATTAGGGAAAATACCTAATAATATTGTAGGAATTAGTAATGCTAATAATAAAAAGAATTCTCTTCTATTAATATCTTTTAATATAGCTAAATGAAGAGAATAACTACCATAAGAAAGTCTATTATATAAAAATAATGAATAACAAGCTGAAAGAACAATACTTGTAGCACCTAATATTGCAGTTATAGGATTTTTTTCAAATATTCCTAATAATGACAATTGTTCTCCTAAAAAATTAAGAGTTAATGGTATACCAGTATTAGCTAAAGTAAATACAAAAAATAATATTGTAAATACAGGCATATAAGTAACTAATCCTTTTATATAGTTAATAATTCTAGTATGAGTTCTATCATAAATAATACCACCTACACAAATAAATAATGCTGGTGATACAAATCCATGTGCTATTGATAATAAAATAGCTCCTTCTATTCCTTGTATTGTATTTGAAAATAGTCCTAAAACTACTACTCCCATGTGTGCAATACTTGAATAAGCAATTAATCTTTTAGTATCTTGTTGCACTATAGTTGAAAATGAAGAATAGATAATACTTATTATACAAATAGTTTGAACTAAAGGTGAAAAGTAATGAGTAGCATCTGGAAAAAAGTTTATTAAGACTCTAAGATAACCATAAGTTGCTAATTTAAGTATTGTGGCTGCTAATAATATAGATCCAGCCAATACTGAATCAGCATGAGCTTTTGGTAATCAAATAATGAAAGGATATAGTGGAGTTTTAACTGCAAAACCTATAAAAAATCCTAACCATAAAACTTTTTGAAAATCAGAATTAATTTCATATAAAGATAGTAATTGAAAATCTGTTGATCCTATATAACTATAAATTGTTAATATACTTAGTAACATAGGTAAACTTCCAGCTAAAGTATATAAAAAAAATAATAGTGCTGATCTATATTTATCTTGTCCGTGACCAAAAATTACTATAACAATAAATAATACAGGTAAAACACTTTCAAAAAAAATATAGAAAAGTAATAAATCTAAAGAAACAAAAGCACAAATTTGTAAACTTTCTAAAATTAAAAACGATATTAAAAAAACTTTTAAATTATTAGTTATATTTGTATAATTTGATAATAAAGCTATTGGTGTTACAAAGGTTGTCAATAAAACAAAATATAGTGAGATACTATCAACACCAAAATTTAAATGATATAAATTTAAATGATTAAATTCTGTTACAAACTGATATTGAGTAATATTAGAATCAAATTGATATCACATAAATAAAGAAATAAAAAAATTTATTAAAGAAGTTGTTAATGCTATTTGTTTCATTTTTAATTGATTAGAATTCTCTTTTATAGGTAATAATAAAATTGAACCTAAGATAGGTATAAGTAAAAGTAAATTTATCATTATATTAGTATAAGTATAAAATTAGTATAATTGTTAAATAACAATATTTATTTTTAATTCCGCATCCTATAATTATGCAAGGTTATCTTGTTATTAGAGATAAAGAATGTATTAATTATATTCTAAATTAAATATATAAAACTAAAGTATAAATTGATTAAAATTAAAAATTTAAGAGTGTTGAGTGGGGAGATAATAAATTATATTTTGATTTAACAAGGCGCAGCGAGGAGAACTATTTTTTTCTCCTTCTTTTAAGCTAGCGCATAATCAACCAGAATCGAACTGATAATTTATACTAATGTGTGTGCTGTTTCTGCTTCTTCTTGCTCCGCAAAGAAAAGAATAAGCAGCGGAAGAGGAAAAGCAGCGGATCCTAAAGCTAAAGATAAAACTAAAGCTAAAGATAAATAGCATATGTTATTCCATTTTAACTATGATTATTAAATAATAATTCTTTATTTACTTATATTTTATTTTTTTAATTTTTCTTCCTGCTGCTAAGAAGAAGGGAAGAAGCTGCTTCTTCTTACTCCGTAAAGAAAAGAAAGCGCTCCTAAGAAGAAGAGGGAGCGAAGCAGGAAGGAGCTGAGGAGCAAAAGCAATAATGAAGTATTTTATTTAAAAAACTTATCGTTCCTTTAGTATTATAATTTTTGGTTTTTGTAAAATATGACTATTATATTAAAATTATGATTTACAAAAAAAGCATTTAAACACACCTAGGAATTGAACCTAATTCCCAAGCCATAGTTTTGAGTATAATTTGACTTGCCCTGCGCAGCCCCAAGCAAGAAGGAGCGAAGATTATTTTTTAAAATATTTTATTTACAAACAAATATGGGGGTTAAATTAATTTTATTATTAACCATAAATGTTTAAATATAAATTATGAGTATAATAATAAGAAAGCAACCATCAATGCAAATAGTCCTGTAGCTTCCGCTAGAGCGAAACCTAAGATTGCATAAGTGAATAATTGACCTCTTATTTGAGGGTTTCTAGCTGTAGATGAAATTAATGAAGAAAAGATTACACCGATCCCTACTCCAGCTCCTATTAAACCTGAACAAGCTAAACCAGCTCCTATGTATTTTGCAGCAACTAACATTATTCATAAATATTTTTTGCCAGAGTTCTTTAATCTTAAAATTTAATTTATTAAATTTTAATAAATATCTTTCATAGGAAAGGAGAACATTCCGGACATTTGAAAAAAAAGTATAATTTAAGCTATAGTGCTATATCTATCTTTCAGGAACAGGAAGAGATGAATGGAAAGATTGATAACCTTAAAAAAAAAAAGCAGTGACAGCTCTATAATAAACGTTGATATTAGGCTTCTTCTGCTCCTTCGATATTCTTTATTAAGATAAATTAATTTATAATTAGTATAAAAATGAATTAATAGTATTCTTATATACATTTAATTTTTAAGATTTGTATTTAATAATAATTTATAATACCTCTCTGCTTCTTCTGCTTCGCTCCCTGCTACGCTAGCTCCGCAACCAAAGGGAAGGAGCAAGAAGTTGCTTCTTAGAAGCGAAGAATCGAAGGATACTGCCTCTCCCTCCTTGAGGAAGAAGGATGCTGAGACTATTTTAATACTTTATTTTATAGATATTATTATAGCCGAAAGAAGGAATTGAACCTACTTTTTACCGTCATGAATGGTATGTTTTAACCATTTAAACTATTTCAGCGCAGTCCTTGCATTAAAGCAATAAATCAGAAATTAGAAATCAGAATTCAGAAATCAGAAATCAGAAAGCAACAGTATATAAATATTTTATATTTTATATAAGTTTTTTTTTTAAAAAAAAAGTATTAAGGCTGCATCCTTATTATTGCTTCTAGAAGCAAGAAGCAGAAGAAGGGTCCCTTGCTGCTTCGAAGAAAGCCTTCCCCTCCATCCTTGCGGTTGCGGAGCTAGGAAGGAGCAAGGAACCCTCGCTTTTCCTAAGAAGAAAAAGAAGGGCTGCTTCTTCTTCGCAAGAAGGGAGAGGAAGAGGGAGAGCAGCTGCTAAGCTGCTAACGGAGTTAAGTTTTTAAGCAGAGTTAGATTTTATTATCTATAGGACAAGTTTTGTAAAATAAACACTGTTAATAATTTGATTATAATTATATAACAGTTTACTGATATTCTAAACATAAACAGGTCAGGATATAGGATTTTTTTTTAATAACTTTATTTTTTATTTTTAACATACTAAAGTGTTAGATACATAATATAATTTTTCATAAAGTTAAAAATTTCTTATTTAATTATCCATAAAATTGATTTTATTAATATATCCATATAATTTGACCTTGAACCTTACCTTAATTTTTATAAATTTTCAGTATTAGATATCTTAACTCTCTTTTAAAACTTTATATTAGAGTTAAAAATTAAAATTAGTAAAAAAAATTAAATTAAAAATTCAATAATTTAGTTAATAATTTTTATTAAATGTATATATTTTATTACGAATAAAGAGACTTGAACCCTTACAATTAAATATTATGAGTGCCTAAAACCCACCCGTCTACCAATTCCGGCATATTCGTTTAATTAAAATTAAATTTTCTACCTCCTTTTTAGCCACATCCACTAGTACTAATAGTTTAACCTTTTTTAAAGATGTAATATAAATAGGTTAAATTCTTTAGTTGCGGAGCATGAGCTTAAAAAAAGCAGCAACAAAGTCTAGCGAATCCTTCACAAGCTTAAACTAGTGAAGGATGTATCCTTCTTCTTCTTCCCCTTCCCTAGCTTCGCAACCAGAGGGAAGGGGAAGGAAAGGGAAGGGATGGAGGAAAAGAAGGGGAGGAAGAAGAAGTTGAATATGTTTTAATAAAAGCCTCAACTAATGAGGTATGTAGACTGTAAACACCAATTAACGGTTCTGCGTTTGGCGTAGCATTGACACTTATCGATACCAAGCAGAGCTAAGGATCTAATAAAGGTATAGGCTACGCAGTGTAACAAAAATAAATAATAGTATTATTCTTAAAAATTATAAACATTAGCTAAAAGCCACAGTTTATTAACTGTATAATAAGGAGTAGAGTAATCGAAACTCTGTCTTCAACGTGTAAAGTTGACGCTAAAACCACTCAGCTAACCCCTTCCTGCACAGCACTAAGCTAATTTTTTTATAGTGATCTGCGCAGCATCTCATTTCCCCTCCCTGCGCAGGCGCAGCCCCTTCGGTTGCTTTGCTATGAAGGAGCAAGGGAAGTGTGCTTTCCTTCTCCTGCTTCTTCTTCGAAGTAACAGAAGAATAGAAAGTGAATAAAAATGAGCCAATAACTATCTAGAAATATAGCTAATTATAAAATAGAAGCTAGTAAAATTATGGAGTGCTAAGGCTAGAGCATGTAGAGGAGTTTGATCAATTTTTGATCAAGCATCTTCTCTCGTTCGTGCGGCAGGGGAGAAATTTTTTCGTGCTTCTTTTAAAAAATTAATTTTTTAATGTCATCCTCGACATGAAGTAATCGAAAAACCTTAATTTTGATTTCTCTCGGGCTTTGAATCCTTATAATCCAAGTTTCATATAGGTAGTCGGCCACAAAAGTGTCCCTAATCTCTATTAGTTGTTACTTTTGTCCTTAAACAATATCCTAGTGAAGATAGGCTCCTCGGACTAGGAGGCTACAAGACTAATGGGTTTAATACGTTCGAGTCGTATACCCGAGCCATCTCATAATTCTTTAATGAAAAATTATCTCTTCCGATTATTTGGTACCTTGGTTGTTACAAATTCCTCTTGGGATTTAAAAAGTATGCAGAAGAATAACGGAAATTATCAACACGAAAAACACAAAGTTTGGGTTCCATTCAAACCCATTCCTAATGTAAGAGATTTTCGAATAGAATTATCCCCCTGGGATGTTTTATTTGCCTCATTTGGGATTAGTCGACGAGAGAACAAAGGGAAAATTATAATTTCCCGATACAAAAATAATAGATTCAATAGATACATGAAACATCAATTAATTCGATTATCTACTAGCTCTTCTCCTGCCTTATTTTGAGCCATAAGTTTACATCTTCTACGAAGATCCCATGTTTTTTTCATTTTAAACTTAAATCATGTATTATTCAATTGACAAAGAAACGAGACCTTAGAAAATATATTTAAGTACGCCGCTTTATATTTTCGAATAGCGAATAGCCAGAGTGTTCCCGATTCCAAAAGAATGTACATCTTAAAATCCGGTGGTCGAGTTCGACCTATAGGTATTCCTTCTAAACCCTGACGACTTTATCTTCATGGTTTAAATCAATTGTTTGTTAAATTCTTGATAACCTTTAATCACCTTCATCCTTCTCAGCACGGTTTTGTTCCCGGTCGAGGTACGAAAAGTGCCTGGATAGTAGTCTTAGAGAAAGTTATAACAAGTAAAGATATTTATGAATTTGATTTAAAAGGTTTTTTTAATTCCGTTAGTCATAACTTAATTAAAACTACTTTAGAGAGTTATAATCTTCCCCCTGAAGTTATTTCTCATCTTCTCTTCATAAATACTTGAACAGCCTATAAGGGAGGTTTGGAAGTAAATTTCAAATCTGGTGCTTATACTGAATCGAATACTCCTTTATCACCTCATGCTCAAATGATGAAAATGTTTGCTCCTCTCTACAACAAAATGTCTATATCTGGTGGCTTCACTGGGAAAGCCCTAAGTTTATCGAAAGGTAAATTTTATAGATTTGGTGTTCCTCAAGGTTATCCTACCTCTCCGATTTTATCAACTATATGTTTAAATTCCACCGTATTGAATGTTCCGTGATCTAGTTTAATGTATGCTGATGATGGTCTTTACTATGGAGATCTAAGTAAATTTCATCCTGCGAATAGTGCTTCGATGAAAGCCGGCAACATCGAATTTAATTTCGAAAAAAGTGGCTGAGTAAAAAAAGATGGTGTTTGATTGAAACCATTAAAATTTCTCGGTCTCGAATATGATGGAAATCTAGACATACTACGAGGTAAAACTAGCAAAGGTAGTACCTTAGAATTTAATCAACATGAATTAATTAATTCTGTATTATTTGACGAATTAAGTTATGATCAGTTTAGTTCTTATAAAACTAAGTCATCTTGAGAAAAATTATTAAAAAGTAAACTAATTGGCTTTATCCAAAGTCGATTATACACCGGAAATTGAAATTTAATGAATTATATACAAGATTTTAACTTAAGTTATTCTTCTGGTTCTTATTGTTCGACTAAAGCTCCTTATGATGTTGATATATTCAATTCTTCTAGTTATGCTTGCCACTGGTTAATCAACAAATTAAAAAAGAAAAGAAATTTAAACACCAATTTAAAGAAACTAACGAGTATAAGTCCTGAATTAATGTTACAATCAAATTTCTTTCCTCTAGCGTTATTAAGAAGAATCTTTAAATTACGATTAAGACCCTACTCATTCTTAATTAGACGATTAAGATTTCTTTCCTATTGAACTTTCTTACTAACTATTTATTGATACTTGACCGATCTCACTACAATGGCTCAAGCTTGTTTATTATTATTTAATACCGTACAATTAATCTACGCTTTAGTTCCTCTGCCTGAAGATTCTCTCCTATCTAAAATGTTCTCAGTAATAGGAAATGTTTTATTACATATGATAGAACTTTATGTATGTGCCATATTTCTCTGTGCGTTAGCGAATTACCAATTATGTTATGATCTTTTATTAGTTAATTTGGAAAGATTTAGTGATGGCTCTATATCTTTATTAACTCTTATATATGATTGTTGTTTACAATTAAATGCTCTTCTCTATGTTGTTGCTGGCAATGTAACTCCTTCAGTAACTAATATAATATCTGGTATCTCTTCCTCCCCTGAAATAATTAAAGTCTTAATAGGTTCATTAAGTTCCTATGTATTATGGTACTTTATAAGATGATTATTTAGTATATAGTGATAATATTACTCCTCTAGAAATGGGATATTCTGTTACGTGAGACTTAATATCCAGGTTGGGTTGGTCACCCAAGGCGAATAACAATATGACCCCCGAACTCTGAAATTAAGAAAGTAAGGTATATTGAGGGTTAAAATAAATTTATTTTCCAGCAGCACCTTCCAGTACAGCTACCTTGCTATGACTTTTGAGATGTTACTCAAATGGGTTAAAAATAACTAATTATTTAAACAAAGATGTTTTTTTTTTAAAAGATTTAAAATATTAAATCAATAAAGTTTTTATTTTTATATTAAAACTAAATATCTTTGAATAGTTATAATTAGGCTACAATTTCCCCCTATCCGAATTCCTTCCCAGTGACAGACGGTTAGTTCATCACGGATGCACTCTTCACCGTTGCGCTAGTGATCAACGATTACTCGAAATTCCTTCTTCATGTCGCCGAATTTCAGGCGACAATTCGTCTAAAAATTTTTAATAATATTGACTTTCTTTAATGATTAGCTATTCCTTATGATCCTTAACTTTTTTAATTTTATTTAAAAAAAGATAACATATTAATTGAATGCTAAAGCTGCTTAGCAGCGTAGCGATCGGATGATCTAAATTCAATAAATATAAGGTCTGGTTATTGCATCACTTTGTAAAAGTCCTTGTGGCACATCTATAGCCCAGTTCATTAGGGCCATAACGACTTGTCTTAGCCCCAAATGAAAGTATATAAAATTCATTAATTGTAAAGTATAAATTTACAACAGGGATTTTGTCCGTTAGTGGATTTAACCTAACTTCTCAAAACACGGACTGACGACAGCCATGCAACACCTGTAAACGAGTTATTAAATTAATAATAACTACTCATATATTACTATAAAAAATTATATCACATACTTAATAAAATATGTCAATATAATTTTCTAAATAAATACGGCTATACAAGAACTGGTAAGATTTTACGCGGATTATCGTATTAAATAACATGCTTCACTTCGTTTGCTCCGAGACCGACTAATTTTTTTGGTTCCAGTTTTGCAACCGTACTCTCAAGGCGGAATGGTTATCGCGTTAACATCGGTACTAGTTTTAAATAAAACTAATAATCCACCATTCATCGTTGACTGTGGGAGGTACCAGGGTCTCTAATCCTATTTCCTTTTCCCACCTTAGTATCTCAGCGTCGATCAATATTAGATAAAAAGCTTTCACCTTTAGTATTCCATTTAGTATTTGCATATTTAATCCCTACTCTAAATATTATTCGGCTTATCCTCAATTTGATTCTATCTTTAATTCATTTTATTTTTAAAATCAAAAAAATAAATATTTAAAATTATTTATTTTAAATTGAAATAGCTATGATAAAAATAAAACTTTCAAGCTGCCTACATACCCTTTACGCCTGGTCAATGTGACTAACGTTCGCGTTCCTGGCCTTACCGAGTCTTCTGGCACCAGATTTGGACAACACTAAGAGTAAGGTAGCATCATTTTTTTCCCTTACTATGGACATTTATCACTTCTCCCGAAGATCAAAATGTGATTTCAGTTAGCTAGTTCACTCTTTCGAGCATTGACTAATATTCTTGACTGCTGGTAGTTAAACACTACTAGGGACATTTCATTCCCAATGTGGCCATCTGATCTCTCAAACATGGCTTCTGATCGTTGGCTTGGTAGGCTTTTACTCTACCAACTACCCTTAAACAGAATAGATCGAATCTTATAGCAGAAAATTTCCTTTATTTAATAAATAGCTTATTTATCTTTACTTTTCCTAATAATTATAAAATTAAAGTATCTTAAATTTAAATTAATTAAAAAAATTTATACCTAAGAAGTAAAATTATCTCCTATTTAAGAAGACTACAAGGTATCTAATCTATATTACTCACCTTTACACCTTATTTTTTATAAGTTTTATATTATTTATTTTAAATAATTAACTTATTATAAACAATGATTTGCATGTCTTAAAACTACTGAAAAACGTTCAATCAGAACCAAAATTAAATTCTTCTAAATAATTAAACAATTCAATTATATTAATTTTTTTTAATTGTTATATTTTATATGCTTAATGCAATATTTATTATCTCTTTTAATTATAATATTTTTTTAATTAATCTTTATTTTATATAAATTGAAGTTAATATTTTTATATAAAAATGTAGTGACATACTAGATAGCGTTGCTACATGCTAAATAAGTATATAGCTAAACTTTATACCTAAATAAATTGCTACCAAGATTTCAAGTTAAGGATATCTTAATGGTAGAATAGTGGTGTTGCTGCCCTAACTTTTTCATCCTAAACTACCTCCCACTGACAAGCTAAGCTACTGGAAGGGCAAGGCTTAAGGAGAAAAATCACTTAGATTTCCAGTAGGTGATGTTGGATAAAAATCATTTCGTTTTCATTTATATGATTTTTATCTAATAATTCTATTATTACTTTTTCCTTAAATAAAGCTAGAGTAGGAATAAGTAATTCTTTATTGAATTGAATTCAATTATTATCAGCTTCATAAGCAAAATTGTTAATTTTGTTAAAATTTGTTAATTTATTTTGTAATTTAAACATTGTATAGAAAATAAAAATTAGATAATTAGTAAGGAAAATAACCCTCATTTTAATGCTATAAAATAGACTATAAGATAAAAATAATATTGTATTCAAAGTTAAATAGTTCTTGATACGCTGCATAATCCTCTAGGTGCGCACCTGCAGCAGCGGAGGACGGTTGATGGCTACCCTTACCCTACAATAATTATTGTTAAATATAGCAGAGATTAAGCGCAGCTACGCAGCGGGAGGATGCTAAAGCTAACGAGAAAAAGTAACTCTATTACTCACTTCGGTTTCTGCTTGCGAAGCATGAGCAAGGCAGCTAAAGAAAGAGAGATGGATTAAAGATGTTATTGTAAGCTAACGTTTAAAATAATGTTTTAGTATTCATTGTAAAATTATAAAAAGGTGAATATTCATTAATTATTTAAGTAAAAGATCTATACTATCTAAATTAGTAATTAAAATAGGGGTGCGTATTAAATTTTAAATATTATTTTTTATTATAGTTATTTAATAAAAATATATTAGTGATTTCCCATTTAATTTCTTGATATTTTTAAATTAGTACGGATTTTGATTAGATAAAATGTTAAATATTATATTTTTTTTAAATCTGTTTAAAGTATAAAATGATGGGAGTTTAAAAATAGCATTTTTCAAACATTAAAATATTATGCTATCTAATAATGTTATTTGTGTTTTGGATTTATCTATTTATCTAAATTTATTAAAGATAGTCGATTAATAAATTGATATTCATAACTGATGATATTTTATTTTATGAAAATAAGTAAGGATAAATTTTTTTTTAATATGAACTATATAATAATTTAATAATTATTTCAATAATAATAAGAGATTATAAATAGAATAAATAGATACTAAATTAAAAATAAAAATACTAAATACTATTAAAAGTATTCATATATTACTACTCTTCTTTCAAATAGAAATATATTTTTTAAGTAAATAAGAAATTACTCCACCAAAAGGTAAACTATTAATAGTTTTAAATTCACTACTTTCGTTTAATAAAAATTTACTACTAATAATAAGTATTAGCATAATTAATAAATATAATACTATAAATTGAAGTAATAAATTATTACTCAAAATATCTATGATAAACTGATTGTTTTCTAAAGGAGAGTGAATAAAACTATCCTTTCAATTAGGATTATTTTCTTCTAACGCTTTAATTACTTTATTACTAGATTCATTACCTATTAATTCTATACTATTATTTTTAAATTTTTCAGTAAATGGTATATTATAGTTTCCATCATTAATACCAAAAAAATTTTTAAGCGCAGAAGGTAAATCTACAGCAGAATTATGCTGCTGTACATTACTTAATTCTATATTTAAAGTTACAGGTTTTATTCCTATTCTAGCTCCAGCAGCAGCTGCATTTTCAGGGGTAGACATTGAATTTGAGATTATCTTATAGCTAATAGTTAATCCACTACCTATACTTCCTATAATACCAGTTTTAGGTAGAATACCTATACTATGTTTTGATACTAAAGCTGCTCCGATTCTTGCTCCACAACAAAATACTCCTGCACTACCAAGATTGTCACAAATCAATTTAAGTGCATCTCCAGTTATAAAAAAACTACTATTATCCATAGTAGCACTAACTGTGACAGAAGAACTATCTAAATATAAAAAATTAAAACTTAAATATATTTGAAATAAAATAAAAACAAATAAATTAAATATAGGAATTAAATTAACATTTTTATCTAATAAATTAATTAGAGTTACTCTCATACTTAAACCAAAAACTCCTAATTGAATAATACTTAAAAAGAAAAGATTCAAAATTATAGAAAAAACTAGTAAAAAGCAAAAAAATAATAAATAAGTTAACATTTTTTTATTTAAGGTTTTAATAACTCTATTAATCTTATATTAATTTTCTTAAAAAAAAAAAATAAAAGATTAATTGATTATACTATAATTAAATTATTCTTAAAAAAAAAATAAAAGATTAATTGATTATATTATAATTAAATTATAGTAGAATTCTTGCTATAAAAGCAAAGTAAATAATAAATAATAATGTATAAATATATGATTTTTTTTTAATCTTATATTCATAATATATGAATATGAATAAATATTATTTAAGGATTTTTAATAATTATTTAATTCTTCTTAAATACTAAAAAGAATTAAACTTTATAACACTGTAACAATCATTAATTTATTTTTTTTTTAATACTATACTAACTATATAATTTTTTTATTACGATTCTTTTAATAATGTTGTTTTTAGTTTATTTAATTTTTATTTTAAAATAATAATTTTGAATAAAATAAAACAATCCCTTTTCATTTTGTGTAGAGATATATCTTCCTACTCAAAAGAGAAAGAAAAATATAATAGTCATAACCATAATTAGTCTAGGATAAATCAAATTTTTTTATTCTTATGCAGCGGAGCAGCGGAACAAAGGAGATATAGGAGATTATCACTCCGTCTTACACTATGCCAAAAGAAAAAAATTTTAAACTCTAACATTGTAGGAAATAGCAGAACAATTAATCCTTTAGATGGAATTATCCCAAAGAATTGGAATTTTTTAATAGAATTTAAATTTTATTTTCTCTATCTTTTAATAATTAACAAATTTATTTAAGTATCTTTTTTATAATATCAATTTTTATTAAAAACAGGATGATGCTGCAGCTACACTATAGATAGTTTAATTTTTAGGAGCTACGTAGCACTAATAATTAGTAAATAGTAAACTTGCTACCATATGAGGGTGCGTAACACGATCCTTTTTAATTCTATGGACTGCTTTATCTCCAATGTGAGAGTTGCTAGGAGCCTTTTGAAGGAGAGCTACTAAGCTTAAGGCTAATAAGAATAACTAACATGCACCACATTGCTTCGGAGCGCGGAGTTTGTATGGAGAGTTGAGTTATCATATTTTTAATCTCTCTGCTGCTTCGAAGAAGCAGCGCCCTACGTAGCAATCAAATCAAGGATCATAGCATCATAAGAAAGCTTGCTTAATTCCCTGTTAAGGGTAAGAAAAAACACCCTAACTATAAAAGTGTGCAGCGTTAGCACAGCAAGGGGAAGGAGGGAATTAGGATGGTTACACACCGTAAGGATATAATTTTTTTTTTACTATTATTCTGTACGGTGCGGACGCAGCACTAACTGATAGTTCAGTAGTTCTAGCTTGGCTAGATAGCTAGTCTAGATATTTACGCACTCTTATTATCTTGATCTGCACTATAATTTATAAATAGAGCAAAAATCAAAATAACTGTTATTCTTATAAATTCATTAATACTATCATTAAATATAAATGAACTGAATAATAGAGTTAGTAAAAATAAAAATCCTATTGTTATATATAGAGCATAAGTTGTAATTACACCTGAGTCTAATTTAGCAATATCTTTAGCTATTTTTATAATTGAATTACTTAATCCATAAGGTCCTACTAGTTCAATTACACCTCTATCAATTTGTTTTGATATAGCATAACCTCATTTAAATCCTCTATTGATTATATAGTGATTATAAATTACATCAAAATAATATTTACTATTAAATAGACTATATAATTTTCTTCCTATTAATGTTTTAGTAATATTATTAATTATTTCAGGTTTGTTTATATATAGAATTAAAGCAGATATAGCACCTATTAAACTTAATAAAGATGGTAGTAATTTAGTTATTACATTAAGAGAATATTCAGCTTCAACTAAAGTAATATTATTAGGATGTATAAATAAAGAATTACCAAAAAAATCTGAACCAATACCTACAAACATATCAGAAAATAAATATCCAAAAAAAATACTAAATAAAGATAATATTATTAATGGAATTATTACTGCTCAATCAGATTCATGCACTCCTAAATAAGATTGTTTATTACCATTAGGTGAAGTAAGGAAAACTAAGCTAATTAATCTGAAACTATAAAAAGCTGTTATTCCAGCAGTAATAGAACCTAAAATAAAAGCATACATTTGACTAAAATTATAATTACCATAAGCTAATTCTATTATTAAATCTTTACTGTAAAATCCAGATAAAAATGGAGTTGCTAATAATGATAATGTACCAACTAACATTACTGAATAAGTAAATGGTAAAAATTTTATTAATCCACCCATTTTTCTAACATCTTGTTGATCAGAAAATGAATGAATTACTGCCAAGTATCTTGACTAACTCCTGAGTTCAGGCATGATTAAAAATCTCTTAATTCTTTTTATTCAAGATAATTATTCCTCACTTCTTCTTCCTAGCAAAGCTACCGAAGGGCTGCTAGGAATAAAGAAAATAAGTGTTAGGAATTAAGGTTGGTACTCAATATATTACTATATTGTTGGGACCATATCTTAGTTATGTAAATTATAAAAATTTTGCAAATGATCTCATGTAAAAAACGTTCTTCTATCATTCATTGAAGATTTTATTTTAACAATTTCATTATATTTTATTTTATGTTCTTTGTTAACAAAATAAGTTAATACTAAATTTCAGTCTTTATAGTCTAAATATTTACTACTAAATAGAGGATACTTTTGTAAATAATCTATTAAAACTAAATTACCATTTAAACTAGTTGTTCTAATTCTGTATTGAGGATTTTTAGAATTAGTTTTAGTTTCTTTAACTTTACATAGTAATAATTCACCTATTATAGATAATATATTAAAATAACTATGACTAATTAAATCTTTTTGTCTTTGACATATTTCTAAAGAACAAGCTATTCTTTTTAATAGATTGTTTTTATCAGTAGAGACTCTTACAGAAAAATGACCATCAGAATCAATTAATCCAGCTAGTCAAGCATTAGAATCTATAGGGCTATTATCCAAAGGGTATTTATTAATACTATACCCTTTATTATTAAGGTAATCAATTAGTTTATTTAAATTATAAATTTTAGGTGTTCTCATAAATCCGTTAATAATATCAATAAATTTTATTAAATTTACTATATTTGATATTCTATAGGTATATGCATTTTTACCTTTAATTTTATAAATATGCCCTGTAGCTAATTTTTGTTGTATTATCATAGCTAAAGGTAGATCTTTAGCATTAAATGAAAAAGTTATAATAGGATATATAAATTTATCCTGCGAATCTCTATGATTTACAGGAATTCAAATAGAACCATCACCTTCAAGTAAACCAGCTAAATAAGATCTGAAATTAGGATTAAAAGATTCTGCCCCTCCCTTTGGTTTTAATATTACCTCCGCAGGATGCGCAGGCTTATTCTTCGGTGCGGAGCAAGAAGAAGCATTGGTGGAAATAGGAGCAGAAATAAAGGAAGAGAAGAACGTATAATTTGTCTGAGATATTATGTCAAATAAATTTATATTTATAACTTCCTGCGTGTGGCCTCTGAGGATCTCTCATAAAATATATATAAGATTTCCTTCTGATAGTCCTGTATTAAATAGAATACCTTCAAATATAATAATAATAATAATAATAATAATAAAAAAATTTGATTTATTTAGATACAGGATTTTCCAGTATATAGCAGGATTTAAAGCTGGCACAATCATACCAGCTGCTAAGAATAATAAAGCTTTAAAGAAAGCATGGTTTACTGTGTGGAATAAAGCCACGTTATATTGAGAAAGACCAATAGCCATTACCATATAACCTAATTGTGATATTGTTGAGAAAGCAATGATCCGTTTAAGGTCATTTTGTACTAATCCAGAAGTAGCTGCAAAAAAGGCTGTTGAAGCTCCTACTATAGTTATAACCATAAGTGCAGTAGGACTATATTCTAATATAGGTGAACATCTTAATAGTAAATAGATTCCAGCAGTTACCAGTGTAGCAGCATGCAGTAAAGCTGAAACTGGAGTAGGAGCTTCCATACTACCTGGTAATCAACTATGTAAAGGTATTTGAGCTGATTTAGCACAAGCACCTCCAAATAATAGTAAAGCAATAATAGAAATTGCTGTTTCATTCATATAAGGTACTAATGAAAATACAGAAGAATAATTTAAAGATCCAAATAAAGCAAAAATAGCAAAAAAGCCTATACTCATTAACATATCACCTTGTCTATTCATAGTAAATGCTAGTATAGCTGCTTTATTAGATTGTATTCTTGTAAAGTAGAAATTAATTAGTAAATATGAAACAACTCCGATAGCTTCCCAACCAATAAACATAACAAAAAAGTTAGCTCCAGTTATTAAAACTAACATTCCAAATGTAAAGGCTGAAAGATAAGAAAAGAATCTTTGAATATGCATGGCTATCAAATTTATCATGCAATTAAATATTAGAAATATTTCTACCTGTGTTCATCCGAGATTTAATTGTTCTTATTAAATTTAATCCCTCAATTGTAAGATGAGATCCATCATTCATTAATTTAGCAATTTTACACCAATCAAGATAATCAAATAGTTTTACACCAAGCAGAGGATTTTTTTCAAAAAAAGGAATAATTGTGTTAGTTATATCCGAAAACTTAACTATTGTTAAACTAACAGCAGCATTTCTAGGATATTTGTATATTTTACCTGATCCTAAATATTTAATTAAATACTCCATTAATTTTATATCTCTTTCGTGTTGGGTTATTCTAAATCTTAATTGAACTCGATGTCCAATTTTATTTGTTGACTGGGGAATATTTACATCAAAACTTCCTTCACCTGTTACAAATCCTGCAATCCAATTAGGATCAGGAATGTTTTCAGTATTAATGACTGGTCTTTCAACCGGAGTAAATTCATTAAACTCAGATTTTAAGAAATCAGATAAACCTAAATTCATTGATGCTTTTATATTAATTATTTGATGTAACCCTTCGATAGAAAGATGAGCTTTATTGTTCATAAGTTTTACTACTTCTTTAAACAAAATAAAATCTGCTGCTTTTTTAGTTAATAAAGGGTATTTTTCGAAATGATTAATTAGGTTTGTTAAATCTTTATTAGAATCGACTGAATAATTTACTATGTTTCGAGTAGGATGTATATATATTGAACCAATTCCACCCAAAAATTGTTGTATTTGTAATAATAAAGATAGATCACGTTTATGTACACCAATTTGAAATTTTGATTGAACACGAAAACCTAATTTACGGGTTTTATTTCTATCAATTATAATAGTAAATGAACCTTCACCGTCAATAAGACCAGTCCAAAACCAAGGATTAACATTAGATGAATAGTTAAAGGTAGAAAATTTTTTGACATTTAATTGGTTAGAAGGGATTCTGATTCGATAGTTTCTTTCGAAACCCATTAGAGTACACCTTAAATGAATTGGTTTAATCCATCAACTACCGTCTACTCGTTGCTCTTTTACAATATTAGATATTAATACTGACTTAGATCCGCGATAACCCATTTCATTTTCATTCATCTCCTGGCTTATTACCATACCTGAGTGATTAGTTCAGCCACATATAGCCTTTCGACTATAGCTTGGTACCAGAAGCTTTAGGGTGTCCCCGGAGTTTGGTAGTTTATCCCACAATAGGCGTTTTCCCAAAACGCTTGGCAGGATCAGAAGATAAATAAGAAATACTATAAATGTGAATTGCAGTTGAACAATATAAAACAGCCATACCTAACATAACTGTTAATTGGTCAAAATAAAATACTCAAGATATAGTCATAAATTCTGAGTCTATCCAACTTCCTAAGTTAACTTCAACAGGGGAACCGCATAAACAAACTTGATAGAAAGCTATAGACATAAATAAAGATGATAAACCTAAACAAACACAAGTAATAATTTGGGAACCTGTAGTACCTAATTTTCTCCCTAATAATCCAGCTCCAATTGAGCCTAATAGAGGTAATAATAATATTGATAAATACATTTTAGTTTCTTATTGATATAGTTCCTCTTAATCTATAGAATGCAACAAGAATACTTAAACCAATAACTGACTCTGCTCCAGCAATAGATATTATATATAAACTGAAGGTCTGTCCTACATTATCATCAAATCCAAAGGAACTGATTAATACTAACAGAGTAACAGCTAATAACATTATTTCAATAGCAATGATCATAAGTATAATATTTTTTCTATTTAATATAAAACCTAAAATACCTATTAAAAATAAAAATATTGATAAATTCATAGTTTAAATATTTTGTTGTTAAACTTAATAGTTTTTTGAAAAATGAATTTTTTTGTTTTAAAAAAAAACAAATAAACTATAAAAAAAAATTAGGATGATTACAGCTACTACTTCCTTATGCGCTTGCTCTCTGTAGCTTTAGATTTAGCCGGAGGAAGCAACTGAACGGACCGATCGGTCCGAACGGAGGGGATGCAGAGGAAGCAGAAGATATAATTTATAAAAAATTTAGAATGGCTCCAACTAGAGATGAAATCTAGTCTGCTATGGCTATGGAAACAAATAGGTAGAAATAGTAAAAAAAAAATAAAGGGTTAATATAATATTTAATTTAATTAAATAAAGGCTTAATGTAAATTAGATATTAATACTAAAAAAAATAAATTAATGATAAAAAATTAATAATAAATATCACACTATACAATAAAATTAATTTTAGATAGAATTTTACAAAAGAATTTTTTTTTTCTTCTTGCTTTTGCTCAAGCTCTTCCGCTGCTCCGCCTGCGCTGGGTAGGCCTCGCTTTCAGTCAGATTCATCGGAGAAATCTGCTATAGGAGGAGTAGAAATATTAATACTATTTTTTAATTCTAATAATCAATTTTTAATTTTATTAGGATAGTAAATAGGAATTATATAATTTTTATTATAATAGAACATTATTATTAAGTATAATTTAACAATATAGTAAATAACCATAATTAAACTCATAATACAACAATATTTAATAAAATAAATTGATAAACTATTAAATATATTATTAATGTCCTCATTATAACCAATTATAAATAGAAAGATTTTTGCAAATATATAAGCGATAGAAAACATGATTAATGCTCTTAATCAATTAGGTAGTTTATTTCCTAAAATTGATAAAAGGCCTAAACTATTGTTTGATCATGTAATTGATTCTATATCTTTTTCATCAACAAAAGAACCAACTTTATCATCACTTTGTTTAAAAGTAATTTGTATTTTCTCTTTTGATACATTAGTTATAGCAAAAAGAGAACCAACTATCATTGGAGCACCTACTATCATAAATAAAGCTATTTCTTTAGATCTAGTATCACCAGATTTAGATAAACTTTTAAAAACAGAATCATTAACATATGCATATTTTGCATATGATTTTACAGTTCATTTATACATATAAAAGGCTGAAATTAAACTAAGCCCTAATCTAAAATCTACATGATTATTAAGTTCTTGAATTAAAGGTAATAAAATTTCTTTCCCTTTAACTATTAATTCATTTACTGTAATATCCCCTAAATCTCCTAAAGGTTTAGTCTGCGAAAAAGAATCAAATATACTTTTGTTTTCGTTAACTTTACTTAAATGATCTATTAAACTTGAGCCATCATATTTAATATCACTTGCTTGTTTAAATTTATCAAAATAAGATTTATCCTTAATACTATCTCATAATCTAT
The DNA here is from genome assembly GCA_001466705.2 of Moniliophthora roreri. Classification (NCBI taxonomy): domain Eukaryota; kingdom Fungi; phylum Basidiomycota; class Agaricomycetes; order Agaricales; family Marasmiaceae; genus Moniliophthora; species Moniliophthora roreri. The sequence continues at coordinate 68,291 of LATX02000011.1, forward strand.
TATACTTATCACTATCTTTATTAAAATTATTTCATAATTTATATTTTTCAGCAAACAAATTATCATTTAAAACTAATGAGTTAGCTGAGTCACCCTTATTATATAATACCATTTCTTTACCTTGTGCACCGGATAAAGTATTTTCAATACTTTTATTGATTAATTCTTTTAATTCTAATCTATTTAAATTTTGCATTATTTGTAAATAATTTTTGTGTAAATTTTAAGATTAAAGAATTTTTCCATTAAATAACTAATTACTTCCCCAGAAGTATACTGCCACAAACAGGAATAATCATACAACGTCAACAAAATGCCAATAAAGTATACCAGTTTCAACACCAATGTGTCCTTGTTTATTAACATTATAGTTAATAATTCTAATGAAACCAATTATAATAAAAAGTGTACCCACAATAACGTGGAACCCATGCAGTCCAGTTGACGCATAAAATGTAGTTCCAAATACACTATCTGCGATTGTAAATTGTGAATCTGAGTATTCAATATATTGAAATACAGTAAATACTACAGCCAATATAATAGTAATAAATAAACTATTTATTGTGTGTTTTCTTTTTCCAGCTATAAAAGCATGGTGAGCATAAGTGATAAATGCACCACTAGATAATAATAAGAAAGTATTAAGTAATGGTATAGCAAATGGATCTAAAGGAGTAATACCTACTGGCGGTCATTGACCTCCTATTTCAATGCTAGGTACTATACTTGAGTGAAAGTAAGCTCAAAATACAGAAATAAAAGCAAATACTTCACTAATTACGAAAAGTATAAATCCTATCATTAATCCATTTTTAACTTCTTTTGTATGATGACCTAAAAAAGTTCCTTCAGTATTTACATCACCCAATCAAAAGTACATTATAGATAATGTTAATAAAAGTCCTAAACTTAATAATAATTCTCCATTATAAAATCCATGTATAGATAACACTGCTCCTATCGCACTAAAAAATAGAGATCAACTTATTAAAAAAGGTCAAGGAGATTGATCAACTAAATGAAATGAATGAGATTGAAATTTAGATTTATTGTTTATTATTTGTAAATTTGTCATTTTAATTATAAAATAATTTATATTTTCCTTTTCGGAAGATATAGACACTAACACGACGATTTAATTAAGTAATTTAATAAATTATATTTTGTATTGCATTCACACCTAACGGAGAAGGCTACGCAGCAAGAAGCAAGCAGCAAGAAGCAAGGGTGCGGAGCAAGAGAAAGGCTCTTCTTTATCTTTAGAAAAAGCCCTTGTAAAAAAAATAAATTCATTATTATAAATTATATCCAGTATCAACAAATTTAAAATTAATACAAGAAATATTTAAAAATTGTTAATTAAATCCAAGTCCATACATATGGACTTGTTAGTTGCTTAAAAAAAGGATCTAAAAATTTAAAATAATTTAATTATTATTTTAAATCCTATCTTTTAATTAATGTAAAATTATTTTTCAACAAGATTAACAAGTGTAATTTATATTTTTTATGAATAAATCACGGTTAATATTTTCATTATAACCTAATAATTAAACTTTTTTTTAATTAATTTCTGTATATTTATCATAATAGTCCTCATAATAATATATTTTTTTTTATTTTTTTAAATTTTTTTAAGACTATCTGAACACTGATTCATAGAATTTTGGGGGGGGTGCATATAGCATTTTTTTTTATGAATAGGTATAAAATATAATTAGAAGTAATAGCGACACAATATGAATAATTATGTTTCTTAAACGTAAATCCATAAAAGCACGCACCACATCAGGATTAAATTTTCTATCTTCTTCTATATGAGATAATCATTCCGATAAAAATGGTGGTAAATAATAAGGTATTTTTATTTTACCTCTTATAAATAAGATAAATATATATAAGTCAATAAATAGATATATTAAGTATATAAATCCTACTATTATATATAGAGAAAGTACTTTAATAAAAGTTATATTTTCTAATATTTGAGAGTGTTTTTTTATTATGAATAATCCACTATATATCCCTATTCCTGAAATACTATCTAAATTATAAATACCATTATAACTTAACAGCTCAGTAAATAGTAAAATTATGGCTGATATTCTATGATATAAATCATAAGATAATTTATCATTTATGAATGATTTAAAAATAATTAAAAATAATAAAAAAAGCATTTAAACACATCTAAGAGTTGAACTTAGTTTACCTTATTTTTAAGAGATACCTCTACCGAGAGCTATGTTTATATTTTTTTATTTAAAAAAACTTATAATTCTTTCTTTCTTTTTTAGTTGTGGTGATGGTAGTGGGTTTATGTATAAGTTTTAGCATTATTTAAAAATAATTATAAATTAGCACAGTATTTCTATTCAGTTTTTCTATTTATTTTAAACAATATTTAGTAAAAATAAGTATCTCTTGCACCGCAACTACTTTCAACTGGGATATCTTTAGTTTAATTCTATTAAAGTATCTATTATTCTTTGAAGAAGCAAGAGTATTTAACTAAATAATTTTTTAATCTCAAATAAACCTTTGTGGAGTGCGGAGCAAGAACCACTTCTTATTCTCTCTTGTGTTATGGTAAGATGGTTTACACTCCTGCGCAGCCCCTTTGGTTGCTTTGCTATGAAGAAGGAGCAGAAGGAGCTGCTTCGAAGAAGGGAGGAAGAAGGGACCCTCGCTTGATGCTTCCCTGCTCCTTCCCTTTGGTTGCGGAGCTAGCGTAGCAAGAAGAAATTAAGGGCTGCTTCTTCTTCGCAAGAAGGGGGGATGCATATAGCTAAACTAATTGAATTTAAATATTTTGGGGGTAAATAATTACAATTAAATTTTTATAATATTGTAATTAATAGTTATATCAGAGCATAAAAATTTTTTTAATAGTAGATTTTTATTGCATCTTTGAATTTAATAATCATATATTTAATTATTACATTTAGGTTAAGATTGAACAGGTAATGATTCAAACGCATGTAAAGGAACTGGTGTATTCAATGTTCATTCTATAGTATTAGATGAAGTCATATCACTGTCATTAATTTCATTTTCACTTCCAACACTTAATCCAAAGAAATAAGAAACTATTTGCCATGGATTTTTATTGCTGAAGTTTTGGTTTACAAAAATATTATATATTATATAAATAAATAATACAGTAGCTACTACAGATATTAATGATCCAAAACTTGATACAGCATTCCATCCGCTATATGCATCTGGATAATCAGGTATTCTTCTAGGCATCAATTGTGTTAATCCTAGGATTAAATCCTAGACTCCTTTCCTTACGGTACTTTATTATAACAATAAAATAGATTATTTATTTGTTTAGATAGATAATCAAAGGTTCAGACTATGTCTTTCAGTATTAAAATAAAAAAACTTATTACAAAATACTGATTGGGCGCTTCTGTTTATAAAAATAAACAGTACAGGATTATTGTTAATACTACTCACCTGTTAGTCGTTGAACGTTTTTATTCCGAAACTAATTAAAAAAAAAAATTAGCTGTATTGAAATAAACTTCGCTGCAAATTTTCCTATATTATCTTAATTTATATTATTAAAAAAAATATTTTATATAAAAATGTAAATATAGGACTTCCTTGCAATTCACCCAATTTACTAATAGAATCTTTAAAGGATCCTATAGAGGCAAAAGAAATTAATGTAATTTAATTCGAGAAAATAATTTATTTTTAAAAGGTAAACCATTATTTAAATACTTAGTTAAAGTGTCTTTACCTATTTTAAATTCTTTAGAACAAAGTAGTGTTGGATAAACACCTATAAATTTTTTTAGTATCATATTCATATATGTAAACTAATTTTTGTAATTTAGTTATAGTTTCAGCTGATTTTTTTATACCGTACATTGGATTATTTATTCCACTTTTATCTTTGATTTGATATTTTAAAAATTAAGAAGAGAACTCTCGACCATACATTGGATTTAATTTTCCAGTTCGATTTAATTTAAATTGTTCTGAATGTTTAAATCCTAAAGTGGTTCCTGCACTTGGAGATAAATTTAATTTTGAATAAGAATCATTATTAAAAATAATATCAAGATAATATTGTTCTCGCTGTAACATATATAATTTAGAAACAGATCCAGTTGGACCTAAATCTTCTAAAATAGCTAAACAAAAATTATTATGTCCGTACTTAACTATACTATTATAAATAGGTAAATTTTTTTTTAATACACTTGGTGCTCAATATGATAATAATCTAAATGAGCCATTTCAACCACTACCTACATATATATTACTATTTATTAAATTAAATCATTGATAAATGATTGTTCTTTTCCTATTTTCTACTCCAATTAAATTTCTATTTAAATTAGGTTGATATAATCTAATTGGATCTTTCAAAAACTTAGGATTTAAATGAGGTCCATAATATATAATAGAAGATAAATTAAAAGCAAGATTTAGATTATTTTCTAAATTATTAAGAATTAAATTTGATGTAATTTCATACATACCAGCCATACCTAAAAAGTGTTGAGGGAAGAAAGTTAAATTAACTCCAACGAATAAAGTTCAGAAGTGTACTTTTCCTAAGAATTCATTGTATAATTTACCTAATATTTTTGGTGTTCAGAAATAAAATCCTGCAAATAGACCAAATACAGCACCCATTGATAATACATAGTGAAAATGAGCTACTACGTAATATGTATCGTGGAATGCTACATCTAGAGATGCATTAGATAATATTACTCCTGTTATACCACCTATAGTAAACAATGCTAAGAATCCTATTGTAAATACTAAAGGAGTATTAAATTTTAAACTTCCTCCATATAATGTTGCCATTCAAGAGAAAATTTTAATACCAGTTGGAACTGCAATAACCATTGTAGCAGCAGTAAAGTAGGCTCTAGTCTTTTTTTATTTTAAGAACTAACGAACTTAATTAAAAAAAAAATGGACAGTATCTTAGTTTAAAATAATAAATATATATTATTAATATTAAACTTCTTGCGTACTTGTCTCTGAGGATCCTTTAGTTGCAATACTTTTTATTTTAATTATACCTTTATCTTCCAAATGTTTACCATTAGTAATCATAATATATACTTTTCTAAATTTTAAGTAATCTACATACTTATTTGCAAAAAGATTAAATGTATCAAAATAATTAATTAATAGTGCTGCTGTTTTAAAACCTGAACTTTTGTAGCATCAGATACCATTACTATATTGAGAAATATTTCCCATTTTTACAGTATCATATAAAAGTTTAAGAGGAATATAATCATTTTGTTTTAAAGAAAATTCTAATCTTACACTATATCCAGTTTTGTGTGTTTTACTTTTTACTACACTAATATGAAAACAACCATCAGCTTGAGTAAAACCTGCTAATCAATAGTTATCTAAACTTAAACTATTTAAAGGTGGTAATATCGAAATATTGAAAATTTCACTATAGTTATTTTTAATTAGTTGTTCATATTTATATTTACTTACCAGTTTACCATTTATTAAAGATAAAATTTTAAATAAACCTTTTTGATGTTTACAAATATATCTGACAGCTTTTTTATCTTTTATTTTATAAACGTTACCATAACCAATACTCTTTTTAATAAGGTAAGCCAATGATACATCACCTTCAGAAAAAATAATATGTAATTCTTTATTACCAAATCAACCATCACCTTCTATCAAACCTGCTAAAAAGTGACCTAATTCTTCATCAGTAAGATTACTTTTATGAATTGGTAAATGTTCAGAAATTAAAGGTAAATCATTAAATTTATTATAAGTATTTTTAGTAACAGCCGAAGCTTTTGTACTAAAACTAAAGTTTCCTGCTGATTGTCCTTTCAGCTTAAACTGTAATAAGTAGATTTTTCCGATCATAATAAATACGAGTGGACTACTTATAAAGGAGTTTCCAGCAAACAGCAAGATTTTTTCCCAATCATCCAAATTTAATTGATGATGTTCTGTGAACACAAATTTATCCACATCCATTCCAACAGCAAACATGTGGTGAGACCATACTAAGAATCCTAATATACCAATTGAAAACATTGCGTAAACCATACCAATGTATCCGAATATTGTTTTACCACTAAATGTAGATACAACGTGACTAACAATTCCAAATGCAGGAATAATTAGAATATAAACTTCTGGGTGACCAAAGAATCCAATTCCTTATTATATAATTATTTTTCACCCAAGAATTATATAACCCAGCAAAGTTATATTAATCTACAATTAATCATATATATATTGTAGGAAATATAAACCTAACCGGCCTTTTATATATAATATGATATAATAAAAGAGGAATCCGACTGTACATTAAGCAGCATTTCAGCCACCCACCGGTGATGCAGTCTGTAGCGGTCTATTAGGAAACCGACGGTCTTGTCCAGGGAAGATTTTGACCGTTCCACCAGCATAGCTCTAGCATTTTATTGTTTTTTCCTAATAATTACACAATAAATTAAAGCAAAGAACTAGGGTTGTTGTATACTATTAGTATTCACTACCTAAGGTCTTAATTTGTTTTACATCTGCCCTAAGTAGCTTCATAGCTTACGGCTAAACCAAACACCCTGTTTTCCTATAAATTATATAGCTTTGTTAATTTGTTTTACCATATTAACTAATTCTAACCTAGTACTATCATTTAAATGATCTCCTTTGACTAGTCTAGAATAAATTAATTTTCATTTTAAATAGCTATCTTTCTTTTTAGTTATAAGGCTATATTCGTCAAAATAAGTAAATAAACCTTTACAATTTTTTAAACCATTTACCCTAAGTTCTCAAACATCTTGAGCAGAATGAGATACTACACAACCTTTAGCTAAATATTCGCTAAAAATATTCATAATATTTTCTAAAACAAATTTATTAGCCTCTCATTTCTGAGTCAATATGTATCTAAATCTAAAAGCAGAACTATTAGATAGTAAAGAACAAGAAAAACAACCTTCCCCATCTGTTATACCTGATATTCAACCATCTTTTAAAGAAGGAGTAACACAAATATCTAAAGGAGGTATAGTAGTAAGATTTTTTTTTAAAAGCTTTTCATTAAAATAGGAAAGAAAAATTAGGAATCTAGCTTTTCTTGTAGGAAATACAATATTCCCATTAAATAAAAGACAAATTAAAAATAAATTTTTAGCGTCCTGAACTACAAATCTATGTGTATTTTGTTTTTTAGATTGTTCAATTACTTTACCAAAGCCAAGATTATCCTTAATATAATTTAAACTTTGTACATCTGTAGTAGATTGTGTAATAACAAACGCTAAATCACCTCTTTTAGATAAAATGAAAGAACCTTCTCCTTCTGAAAATCCTATAAGTCATTCCAAAAATTTATTTGTAGGTTGTTTTATATTAGGATAGTACTCGATAAATTTAGAATAAAAAGGTGTAAAATCGAAAGTTTTGCTTTTTCTTCCCTGCTTCGCACCGGAGGGAGCGGAGCAAGGGAGGGCTGTTGTTAATATAGCCGACAAGCATATATAATTTGTTTCTCTTAAGAAAAGATGTTGATAAAGTATAGGATCACCACCACCAGCAGGATCATAGAAGCTTGTATTAAAATTTCTATCTGTAAGCAGCATAGTAATTGCCAAAAATTCTTGCTATACGAGACTACGTCCCATGAATACTAACTTAAAATAAGGGATCCTTCGGTTTCTTGCTCTGCACTCCCTCCTTGCTTCGCAAGAAGAAGAAGGAACGCGGAGCCTTTTCTTTCCCTGCTCCACTTCTTCTGCTTCGCAAGGGAAGGAAAGGAGCCGGAGCATAGCAGCATCCTTCTTACGTAGCATAGCGAAAAGCGATAAGCGCGTTGCATTCTTAAAAATATATTTAAATATATTTAGAGTATATACTCTTCTATTCACATAGAAGGTGGGAATATATCTTAATAATCTAAGTTGTAAAATTTATTTAAATGATCCCAAGTAAAATTAGTTCTTTTATCATTCATTTCTGATTTTATCTCTAAAACTTTTTCTATATTCTCTTTAGAATATTTAAATCTAGGCTCTGCATGAAATAGATTAATAATTTCTTTCCAATTTTTATAGTCTAAATATTTAGAACCAAATAAAGGAAATTCGTTTAAATAATTTACTAATCTTAAGTTAGTTTCTAGACTTGTAGTTCTAAGTCTATATTGAGGATGTAGTGTATTTTCTCTTGTATTTTTTATAGAAACATTTAAAAATTTAGCAATATTTGCTAAAAATAGTTCATTACTATAACCTAAATGATCTATTTGTCTTTGACTTAATTCAAATTTACATTCTATTTTAGGATACTTACCTGTCATAGAAGTTCTAACACTAAAATGACCATCAGATTCAATAATTCCAGATAACCATGCATCTTTACTTAAAGAATCAGTATTAAGAGGTAATTTACATAAATTTAAATTTGGCTTTTTATTATTAAGTCAATCAATTAATTTATAAAGAGAATTCATTTTAGGGGTTTTCATGTTACCATTTAACAAATTAACTAAATTTAAAATTCCTTTTTGATCATTAATATAGAAGATATAAGCATTTACACCTTTTTTACGTATTAATGAACCACATCCTAAATTTTTTTGTACTAGTAAAGCTAAAGGTAAATCTTTTAAATGAAATACTATTTGAATAGAAGGGTAGTTAAGTTTACCTTTAGGTGATCTTTCAGTTTTTGGAACAATAATTGTTCCATCACCTTCTATTAAACCAGTTAAATAACTTATAAATTTATAATTATTACTTGGATTTATCAATATACTATTACAACAAATTATCTCTGGCGTATATTCTCTGAGGATTATTAAATGATTCAAATCAAATAATTTTCCTGCTGATTGACTTTCTCCCTCCCATAGGCAAGGGACTGTAAAATTAAGAAAGTGTTTCCAGCAAATAGCCAAATTTAAAGCCGGCGCAATATTAAGTTTACCGGCTAATACAGGTAATGTCAATAATAATAATATAGCTGTGATAAATATTGCTCAAACAAATAATGGTAGTTTATGTAATGACATACCGTTAGTTCTCATGTTTAATGCTGTACTTATGAAATTTATTGCACCCAATAAAGAAGATATTCCAGCTAGGTGTAAGCTAAAAATAGCCAAATCAACTGAACCACCTGAGTGTGATTGTATACCGGCTAAAGGAGGATATCAAAAAATGAGTAAGCTAGTATTCCTCTGTCACTACCATAAAGGCAAGAGAGGTAGATTACTCTGTGCTTTCACACAGGATCGGACTATACCTTTATTCTTCACAAGTAAAATTTTTTGTAAACTGTTACTCTTTTGCACCTTTTGGATGGCGCTGCAAATCAGCGGAGTGGGCAGGCGCTACGGGCCTTACTCCGGAGTGCGAACGCAGAGAGTTATTTATAATCTGAAAATTTTTATCTAGTCGTATAGACCGAATATTACGCATTTGATTTCGTACTTTAGTTAAATATTCAAATCTAGCTTGTCCTGCTTTTATTTTATTGAAAGATCGTGCTCAGATTCGATATTCTAAAGATTTCATACCTTTCATGGTCTTATGATAGTATAAAATAATATTAGAAATATGTTTAGCATTAGTAGTACCAACTGTGAAGTAACTTTTTTTTTTTATAACTTTAATACCCAACAGATATCCTATAGAGTCTAAAACAATTTTATCTAATTTCTGAGTTATCTCAAAAGCATGAACAATTCGCCCTACGCTTTTGGTTACAAGATAGAAACTTCCTTCTGCTTCTGTAAAACCAACTAATCAAGATTTAGTCATAACAGTTTGTGCTTCAGCTAAACAACTTACATTATTATTAACTACATTTCAAGCAGGTGATATATAATTATCAGGTCGTACTTTACTTTTTAGTTTAGTTAGTAAAATGTGTTTATCTGCAGTTGATATAGAAGTGTCAGTTAAGATAAAAGCAGCTTGTTTAAAAAGATCATAATTATAATGTTTACTTGTTAGTAGAGGATATTTATCAAAAAGAGGAATAATGTGTTGAATTATTTTTTTAACATCTCGTAATCGATACTCAGCCATTTCATCAGCACATACAGATACTTTACCTACACCAAGTTTTGATTTGATATGATAAAGAAGTCTTAAATTATATGTACTTTGACCTATTTTAAAGTTAAGTATTCATTTATTAGGAAGATGTTCACTGAAATGAAAAGTACCATCACCGTCTGTTACTCCAACTAATCATTGTTCAAATTCAATATTTGTATTCTTTTTGTTAACTATTCTACTAGAGAATACTTCACGTGTAGTCTCTGATGAATCAGACAAATTATTGCTGACTCAGGCGGATTGTCCCCGTGTCATTGACATTATTACTACGGAAATAGCGTTATATATCCTGCCTAATTTACCAAATGGTACGGAGGCTCAGCCTTCGCAGGTAAGGATAATAATTAGCCCTGATAGTATTCAATTTCATGCTAAAAGGCTAGAGGAGTTTCCCGCATCGAGTGAAGTTTTTATGTCTATCGTTAATACAAACATAATGATAGACAAGGACAGCATATCATTTACTGTCCATCCTGTACCGGCTCCATTCTCAACTAAAGCACTCATAAGAAGTAATAATAAAGAAGGTGGTAATAACCAAAATGACACATTGTTTAGTCTAGGGAATGCCATATCAGGGGCTCCACAATGTACTGGTAAAAAATAATTACCAAATCCACCTACTAGACCAGGCATAACCATAAAGAAGATCATTATAAATGCATGAGCTGATATTATAACGTTAAATAGCTGATGATCTCCTGATAAAAATTGAACACCTGGAGCAGATAATTCTAATCTTATTAGTACGGAGAATGCAGTACCTATCATACCTGCAAAAACTGCAAATATAAGATAAAGTGTACCTATTTCTTTAGCATTGGTAGAATTTAATCAATACAAAGTTTTTTTTTATTAAGTGCACAATATTCGGCATTTTTATTTATTTAACAATCTAAAACGCCATATATTCCACCACAGAATATATGGCCCTATTTATTTTAAGTTTTATTATTTTAACTCTTATAATCTCTCTATAAAGTATAATACAGTAAATATGGTGAGTGGTTAGATACCGCTCCATGTGCTTCTTCTTCCTCCTGTACCCAGCAAGAAGGAGAGAGGAAGCTGCGTAAGATTATGATACGCGTAGCACTCAAAGTTTTGGCTCCCTCTCTGAGTAACTGCGTAGCCCTTTTACTACTTACTTCGCTAGATAGATAGCGAAGCTAGTTACTTAAGCAAGCGACGTAATCCTTCATTTTGTTGAGTGCGGAGCAGTTTCACTCCTTTGCTAACGAATCTATGGCCCTTACTAAATAAGGAAGGATGGAAAGCCTTGTTACCATGATCTGCTGAGCTGAAATGAGATGCTAACTTTATATAAATTTAAGAAAACTCAGCTTCTATGCACACTGTTTTTTTAATTTTTTTTTTTTATTAAAAATCTATTTTATAGAAGAATAATCTTAAGTATTTATATATTAAGAAAATTATAGTATATAATAGTAATAAGCCTAGCTACCCAAAGAATAGCTTGCTTATTTTGAAGCGTTGCTTAATTAATTTCTTTTTTTTTTAAAAAAAAAAGGAGGGGTGCGGAGCAAGGAAGCAGCAAGATACTTCTTTGATAATGAGTAAAGTAATCTACACTTAATTTAAGATATTATGCTAAGATCTAAGAGGTATAAAATAAATATAACTTAATCTCAACTGAAATTTTGAAATCGGAATGAGGGTGATTCGAACACCCAAGAGTGTTAACTCCAGCAATTAGCAATTGCCTTATCTTACCAATGAAAACCATTCCTTATAAATTTTAATTTTTTATTTACTCTTATTTTATCGACTTTTAAAAACTAGTGAAGCAATGTATGCTTAATTTTTAAGATTTAGATATCTATTTTTGATCACTCCTTCCCCTCATGCGGAAGAAGCATGGAAACCCCTCCCTTCTTCTTAGGATAAAGAAAGGGAGGGAGGAACACTCTTATATACTGAACATCAACTAATCTGGACGGTCGGACAAAGGGTTATCTTCTTCGCTTAATATATAATTTCTGCTTCGCTAATTTGCTGCAAGATAGTAAAGGCAGCAAAGGAGAAGCTAACTTATAAAACAGGAACTTAGATATTAAAATAAGATAAAAAGAGAGCTGATTACCTTACCATATAATTATAACTTTATTTATGAAGGTTTGAAGCATCATAAATATCTAGCTCTTTTTTTTTTGGTTGCTTCTTCGAAGCACTATTATTAAGTTAGTAATAATCTACGTACTAGAGTTTTAGAATTATACTGTACTGATCTTCTTACCCTTAACCTAAACTAGAAGGTAAAATAATAGCAACGATTTATATTGGTTGCTGCGGAGCATGCATAGCTGCTGTGCTTACGTTAAAGCTAAAATTGGTTGCTAACTACTACTAGACATTATAAGGATAATAATTAAAAGAAACTAGCTGGAGCAGATATAGTAGCGAATATTTAATATAGCAAAATAGAAAGCAGTTCCCTTCATGCGCTCCTAGCACGAAATCCAAAGATTAACTATTTTGCTTCAGTAAGCTTCATCAGATATTGTGTACTAGCTAGTAGCGATGAGGGTAAAAAAATTTTTTTTCTTCCCTAGCTCCGCAACCGCAGGGAAATCTGCTTCTTGCTGATTGGAACAGAAGCAAGGAGCCTCACTTTCTTCGAAGCAGAGCGGAGCTTCACATTTTTTTTATAAAGAGGAGCGCTGCATCCTTAGAAAGGAGCTTTGTTTACGTATTTTTTTTAATATTAAATAATTATAAGTGATCCTTATCAGAATTGAACTGATGCTAGCTTTGTGAAAGAAGGCTGTACTACCACTATACCAAAGGACCAAATTAATTTATCATATTTAAAATATTTTATTTTTTTTTCCTTAATTATTCTAATCTTTAAAGTAATTAATGGAAATATTAGCAGCCTGCTCCGCTGCTTCACGCTGCCAGGGCTGTGCTGCTGCGTAGAGGAGCAATACTTAATACTTAATAGTACGTTTAGTTTGAAAAATGATAACCATTGACAAGTTGAACTGCTACACACCAAGCATATTGCTAAGATATAATGCTTACAGAGCTAAAATAACGAAAATTTACAGAAAGCTAGAAATAGGTGATGATAAAGTAATATTTTTTTATTTAGGGTGATTGCGAAGCAGCGCATTATTCTTCTCTTAAGAGAAGAAGTTAAAATAATTAATATAAGAAAGAAAGTAGACCTGATATAACTTAGTTAGGAAACTTAGCTATACCTTCATTTAAATTAATAATAAGTTAAATTAATACACCGCTATTGAGAACGCAGCTTTTAGCTTTTGATAAGAATCAATTATAAGTAGCCTCCTCCCTTCCTCTGCTGGGAACAGAAGCAAGGGACCCTTCTTCTTGCTCCGCAAGGAGCAGGGAGCGAAGCAGAAGAAAGGAAGGGAAAAACTATATTTAACGTTAACACTGGTGATTAGTAGCGGAGTAGATGCTAGGTATAAGAGGAGAAAGCTAAAAGCGTTATTATTTGTTATAAATTCTAAACTTTAAGGATGATTTATAACAAATAAAGAAATTAATTTATAATAAAAATAATAATTTTTAATGACTATACTTTTTTTCCAAATTTATCATTTTATAAAGTATTAATATAAATTTAATTAATTAAATTTAAAAAAAAATATGAATTTATATAAAAATAAAATATAAGTTTTTGCGAGATTAGGACTTGAACCTAAACCGTAAGCTAATGAGGCTTTCATGCTAACCATTACAATATCTCGCATACCTTTAATTTATAATATACTTTATTAAAATATCTGTGCCTGCGTAGCCGCAGCCAACCCCTCTAGCTCAGCAACAAGAGGGGAGGCTACCTTTAAAAAAAAATTTAAGTAGTGGTAAGGCTGGCACCATAGCTGAGTAGATAAAAAGATGAATTGCTTGTAAGCTTGGAGGATTTTAACTTGGAAGCTAGAAGCTTGAAGTAGAGAAGATTGGTATATTGGTAAAAGAGAAGCAGTGCTACTACTATCTTTTTACTATGTAATTTTTGGAGTAAAGAAATTCATAAATACTATTATTAATAGGAAGAAGAGCTAAAAATTAAGAACTAATTTCTACACTACGCTGCTTCGAAGAAGCAGCAGGGAAAGGTTAAAAATACCTCATTCCCTTGCAAAGCTAGGGCTCCCTTAGGGAAGGAGGGAGAAGCAGCTTTTTAAATACATCCAAAGGAATAATAATTTAGAAAGGAGCTGATTAGATAATTAAGCATAAAAATTTATCCTAGCTGGATTATAACTAAATTTTTTTATTAAATATATAGACGCTTACTAGTTTATATTTTATTAATTATAATTGGAATAGTAATAAAAGAACAATTTAGAGTTAGAAAAAGTGAATATCTTTAAGCTTAGCTTACAGGTTGATTCTTTTTATTAAACTATACTATTTTATTTTTAAATCATACGAACAAAGAGACTTGAACTCTTAAGGAATTACTTCCACTCCTGCTTAAGAGGAGATTGTTTACCAATTTCAACATGTTCGTTTAGAACGTAAAATAATTATTTAATTAAAAAAAACAATATAAAGGCAAATCAGCCTACTAATACTTTTTTTTCTTAGAATAAGAAGCAGGCGAAGCAGGGCTCCTAGCTTAGATCGCTTCACACCTTACTCTGCAAGCTAGCTCTAGTAACCATTCAGGCTTCTCAGCAGCAACCAAAGGAATGATAACTAAGGTAGCACCCTCATTATTCTTAAAAAAAAAAGATTAATTTAATAAATCAGGTGGGTTGCGAAGCTAGAAAGATCTGCGCTGCGCGCTGCTTTCCGAAGGAAGAAGAAGCATCGTGGGATGAGTTTTATTTATTAAATATAACTTTAATATTCTTCTCTTTCTTTTATAAATTAAAAAATTTAAAGTTATATTTTTTTTTTAATTAAAATTAATTTTATAGTAAAGGCCTTAAGAGGATTTGAACCTCTGTAAAAAGTATTAACAGTACTTCGCTTAAACCACTCAGCCATAAGACCTTAAATAAAGTGTTTTTTCTTGATTACCTCAGCAACCTGAGGAGGGCTGCTTGCTGCGCAGCTCAAATTTAATTATTTTATTATTTTACTATTTTAGCTAGTATTCCTATCTCACTTGCTCCGCAGGAGTAGGGAGCGGAGATAAAATTATATTTATTTACAAATATAAGATTTTTATTAAACTAATACCGAAGAAAGGTGATTCTAGAATCGCTTACGCACGGATGCTGATTTATTTATAATCCTCTTTAACTGTAGTTGGAACACCTTCTTATTTAATATTTATTGATATTGCTTTTTAAATATATGATATGTAGATTAGATAATATATCATATAAATTTATATCATTTTTACAATAAATGTACAGTAGATAAGATGTTTTTAACATATAAATCTCTTTTTTTTTTAATTTATTATAGGCGCCTCATTCTTCCCTTGCTTCTTTTCTTCGAAGAAGCAGATGAAGAAGCAAGCGAGGGAAACCAGCAGCCCTCCCCTATAAACGGATAACCTTCAGGTTATTAGGAATATGATTCAGGTAAGGCTAACTTTCTTTATAGCTACTAATAATAGCGAGATCAGTTATAAAAAAAAAATTAAAAAGGATTTACCTTAATTTTTTAAAATAGACTCCTCCCATAGCTAGGCTGAGCGCTGAACAGTGAGGGATTAAAAAATTAATATAGTAAAATACTTTTAAAGGATATAGAAAGTATTTATCTTATATTTTATATTTTATATTATAAAAATTTTCGTGATAGGCGCGACTCGAACACGCTAACTCTCCCACCCAAAAGGAGTAACCATCCAGTTGGTATTCTACCACTTTAAATTAAATATCTTATCTTAATTAATGTTAAAGCTCATTCATACGGAAAAATTGCCTCCTAAGGAAGGAGCGCGGAGCAACAGAGGGTACTATAGTATAAAGTGCTATATTATAAGCTAAATAGATATACAAACACCACCTCATTGCACTGAAAGCTGAAAGCAGAAAACATAAATTAGCCTACCTTTGTATGAGTGCGCAGCTGCAGCAAAAACGCTCAGCGCTGATAAGCCCTTAATAAACTAATACGGTACATTGCAGTGAGTGATGAGTGTGCGGTTCCCTCGCTTGCGCAGCTGCGCAGGGAAGGGAACTTTATTTATTGATATAAAATTAAAAATAATATTTTAGTTATTATAAGTACTTATAAGTCTATTTTATTACGAATAATCAGATTCGAACTGATGATATCTACTTGGAAGGTAGAGGTTATAGCCACTTAACTATACTCGTATTAATTAAATTTATATAAAAACCTTTTGCTGCTGCTTCCTTCCCTTCTTCGAAGCAAGCGAGGGAAAGGATGTTCGCTGCGCAATATATATGTATACCTAGATATTGCTTCCCTTGCGCAAGCGAGGGAAGGAAAATATAATTTAAAAATATAAATGTTAAATACCTTAACATTAAAGAGAAAAAAAAAGTTATTAATAATAAAATAATTCTATCTCTTCTCTTTTAATAATTTTAATTATAATAATTAAAATCTATAATTTAATTAAAAACAACATTAGCTAAATATAAAAAATAATTTACTTACGCTGCTCTCCTATAGAGAGTGAGTACTAATAGTAGATAGGATGTGGCTGAGCGGGAATAAAAATTATACACTTAAAAAGCCTAACTATAAGCATGAAGAGATCTTAGTACATCTTTTAGTCAAAGAAAAAAAGTAAATAAAAGATGAATATTATAATTTTTCCTAATGAAGCACCTAATATTCCAGGTAGCTGGTTAAACAAGTTCCTCTTTTTTTGCTGCTTCTTCTTCTTCGAAGAAGCCGAAGGAGGGGCAAGCTGCGCAGGAGATAATTTTCTATAATGAGTGTAATTGAATCTTAATCGCTGTAACCTCTTTATAAGAAAGCAGCCCCACCCTGCTAAGAAGAAAGCGAGGGAAGGGGGAGTACAATAATAACTAAAAAGTACTCATTTCCATTGATTTGTGGAACTGCTTAAGGAGCTAGAAACAGGATAAGTTGTAATAATAAAAATAATAATGATTAACCTTTGCACACTCATAATAAAACAACAAGCAAACCGCTCATAAAGTTAGTAAAACGAAGCAGGTTCATTACTGCAGATAAGAAAAACTCATCCTGCTAATACAAATGAGGGGTAGCTGTCTACTGCGTTATCAGTGGCTGCACCTCCGCAGCGGGAATATAAAACACCTAGATTGCTAAGGAAGAAGTAATAGCATAAATTATTTAATAAATCAACCGCTGCTTATCATTTAACATAGTTATACTTCCCTTGCGCAAGCGAAGGAAGAAAGCTAATATCGCTTCTTATCAGAGAAAAAATAGGTCCACTAATCGAAGTAAAGGTTAATTTTGACCTTCGCTGCACGTAACTTTATCTGTTAATTAAATAAAAATAACTTTATTAATTTAATAAAAAAAAAAAAGAATAAACTAAACTAAATAATATTATTATAATGCTGCACAGCTAGGTGAAAATGTTGTGCGCGGCTCCGCAAGTTAAGCACCCTTTGTTAATCGTAGTGCTACTTCTAACCAGATGATTGCTCCGCACTCACTAATTTTAGTTCCTCCTCCTCCCAAATGGAAGAGCTTGGCGCTTCTTGCGAAGCAGAAGCAGCTTGGGAGGGTGCGGAAGCAGCTAGGGAGCAGGAAGCTGCAAGCAGTAAGTGCAGGGTTTTTTATTTTATAATTTTAACCCTCCCCTTCTTATGCTTCGCTCCCTCCGGTGCGGAGCAAGAAGAAGGAGAAAAGAAGGAGGGCGCCTATAACTTTATTTTCTTTTGGATTCGAACCAAAATTTGCACTTTAGAAGAATGCAGTTCTAACCAATTAAACTAAGAAAATTTAAATTTGATTTTAATAATTATTTTAAATATTCATTTTATAAAATTATATAATCCACTCTTCTTTTAATTTTTAATACTAGCAACTCATGTGCAGCGCTTCTTAGAAGCCCAAGATTATCGCTACGCTTGCAAAGGGAAAAATAATGCGTCCATCACTGATTAGCTCTCCCCTGCGCAGCGCAGGGAGTTAAGCATTAACTAATTAGATTAATAAATGTATTACTTTATCTCTGCGCTACGGAAAAGCAATTATCAGATATAGTATTCAATACTAATTTATAATGCATAAATTAAGTTGATAAATGGTATATTTACAAACAAAAAAGAAAATACAATAATAAATTTAATATTAAAATTATAGAGTTAAGAAGGAATTGAACCCTAAAAGTTAGACTTTGCAGGTCTACTACAGAAAACCATCTGTAACTTAACTCTTTTATATAAAATTTTTATTTAAATTACCAATAAACTATTATGAAAAAGAGTATCACTTTGCTCCGCGCTGCGTATAGCGATTGGCGTTTGGCTAGAGCGTTTGGCAAAGCTTGCTCCACCCAATCACACCCCGCTCCTTTCTGCGAAGGAGCCTTATCTTATATTAAATTTTAAAGGATAACTTAGATGTTATTTAGTTAAAGTTATTCAGCCAGACAATCTTACTTTAATTTCATCCTTCCCCAGTGCTAATGAAGGAAAGCTAAAGAGAGTGTTTAAGTTAAAAATAATTTTTTTTATTTAATAAATTATTCTACTTTTAATTTTTTTATTTTTTTTTGGTTTTTAATTTTTTTTTTAAAAGAAAGAAGGTTAAATTCTTTTAAGTTATAAGAGATTAAATTAATCCATCTAATTTTTAATTTAATATAAAGCTGCGCTTAATAATAGATTTCAAGCATCTAAACATCTGCAGCAGTTCATTCTTTAGAAAGGACAGTAACTAGCCTCGAATCACTGCATCTTTAGGATTGAGCGTTTGCAGATAAAAATCGATACACTCAGCTATGCATAGGAATACTTACTCCTTTTATTTTACAGACCGGTAAAGCATAAAATTTTATTTAAAAAAATATATAGTTTAGCCATATTTTGCTGATTAGCTAGTATTAGGTTTCTTAAAAAAATTAATTTTTTTTTTAATAAAGATTTATACCTGTTGATTGGTATTATATTTTATTGATAAATTTTTTATCATCTAAAATCTTACTCATCCATAGTCCTAGTAGTCGCGTTAATCGCATTAAAGGATATGCTGCGCTGCTGCGCTGCAGAAGAAATCTGATTATATATTGGTAACTTGGAATATAGGTTGAAGAGTATTTTTTTAAATCTTATAAGTTACCGATTGAAGTATAATAGTCAGCTGAGTGAACAACTTACTTTAATTCTACATAACTCTTACAACTTTATGGTATAGTTAATTTATTACGAGCATGCTTTTTTTTGCTCTGCGGAGCTGCAGCAGGATGTACCTATAAAAAACATTTAATATTTTTACATGCATGAATAAATAGATAAAATGATAGGGCTGTAGTAACTGCCGCTCTACCAGCACTCTGTTTGCAAACACTAGTCTCTCACTCCGACGCTTCTTCAACGAAGAAGCAGAGGTAATATATAACTTACATAATTAATAATTATATCTCTCTTCTCTTAAATTGCAATTTTATCTAATTTAGTTTGATTAAATAAAATACTATATAACTGAATTAGGTAAAGATTTTAAAAATTAAAAAATCTTTTTAAGATACCCTGGTTATTTCATTTATGTTATAGTTTTATTCTATAATTTGATTATTTATTATCTGCAGAAATAGATCTTTTTATGGGACACCATTTTTATAAATATTATTTTTAATATGCCTCAATTTATACCGTTTTCTTTTTTAAATCAAATAATCTTTTCATTTACAGTATTATTAATTTTAGTTTATATATTATCAAAATATATCCTTCCATTATTTACATTATTACAAGTAGTTAGAATTTATATAACAAAATTAAGTAATAAAAATTAATAAAAAAAAAAATCTGTCATAGTAATATAGTAGTATACGCACCCTCAAAATAAATTTTTTCTTTAATAATATCTAAAATTTATTCTACTGTTTTATCTTGTAGTTTCTAAAATAAGTATTATTATATCTTTAAATATAGGGTAAAGAAATGTAATAAAGATTCACAGTCTTATTACTTTAATTGGTGTTCTTCTTTTTGAAAATTGAAGAGCAATATTATTAGATGTTAAATTTATAATAATAGTGTAAAATTTTTCTATAGTAGTTGTACCTTTAGCCTTTAGAAAATACACTTCACTTTGTGAGGAATAAATAAATTATTATATTTTCTTTAAGATTAAATCTATCTATTAATAATCTCTTTATAAAAAGCTAAAAAAACTATTCTATAAATTAAATAAATCTTGTACTTCAAAGTTAAATAATTTTCCACTACAATATTAATTGATCAATATTACAGAAATTAATCTCTTTTACACTTAAAATAAAAAAAAAATAGAGGAGATAAAGATGGATTAAATATGTTAGTAAAAGCCAATGTTGAAAATACTGTTTTAGTAATTGTAGAAAAATTATAGAAAGGTGAATAATCATTAATAACTTAACTAAAAACACCTATATTTTCTAAATAAAGCAACTCACATAATGTAGGAAAAATCTGATCTAATGAAAGTAAACTTTTTATTCTTAAATTTTTTAAAATAAAGGCTAATAATCTTAAAGATAAATTTCTCTTTTAGATAAAGATCTTCCCTTCGGCTCCCTTCTTTGCGAAGCAAGAAGTGAATTTAATCCAATTTTCTAAAATAGATCATCAAATCTTAAAATATAATTAAAGAAAAGAATTCATTGTATTGATGAAAAACGCTAGGCTAATAAATAAGAATATAAAAATGAAGAATTTTAATAAAATATATATCTTTTTAAAATATTTAATAAATGATCAATAAATGATCAATATTTAAAATTTTCATCTGTCCTGTACATTCTAACAGATTAGAAGCAAGCAGCAACAACCTTAGCTATTTTTAGATCTAGCTTTGCAACTTTAATCTGCTCAGCACTAACTACTGTGGGCTGAAAAGGCTACCACTACTGCACTACTGCTATTATAAGGATGAGTAGGGACTGCTCATGCTGCCAAGCAGCCTGCTTAACCTCAAACTATACTGCTACACCTGCACCTTCCCTTTCCCTTCTTCGAAGAAGGGAGGAGTAATGGCTACGCTCTGAACGCACCTCCTTATTACGGAGGCGCTGCTTCTTGCAAAGCAAAAGCAGCCTAAAGAGAGGTGTTAAACGTAGAAGATGGTTTGCTAAAGCTTAGCAGTACCGTAGTACTCCCTTTTTTATTTGTAAGTAACAACCTTTAACATCAAGTTTATTTATAAATTAGTACTGCTAAACTTAATACTTTACAGTAAGCTCATTTGCAGCCTAACTAGAAATGTTCTATTTCTTAATTTACGGTTTTAGACTTTTTACGATTACGATCTGATAATTTTTTTAATTTAATACTTCATTTCATAATACTCTTTTTTTTATTTTAATTAATAAGTAAAAAGATCCGTTTTTTAGTATCTAGGGGTTAGATTCTTGCTTGATATACATTCAGCACTTATCTATTATGTTTGTGGCTACCCAACTATGCGTTCCTAAATTATTACCTTTTTATATTTAAAATTTCCTTCTTACCCTAAAATATTTTAACACTTTAGGGGCTAACAAATAATAAATAATAAATAAAAAAAAGATGCTTTGCTTGCTGCTCAGCCTTCCTCAATTTTATTTAAATTGAGTCCATTATAATAAAGTAAAAACAATTGGTACACTAGAGAAACACAGCCTATTGATCCTTTCGTACTAGAAGGTCTGCCCCTTTTTACTACTTATCTCTTCAGAAGATAGGGACCATACTGACTCACGTCGTATTAAACCCAACTCGCGTACCCTTTTAATCGGCGAACAGCCGAACCCTTCCAAGCTTCTTCCCCCGGAGGATAGGATGAGTCGACATCGAGGTGCCAAACCACCGAGACAATGTGTACTCTCGTCGGTGATCAGCCTGTTATCCCTAGCGTAACTTTTATTTATTGATCCCCGTCTATTCCATACTATAGCGAGGGGTCACTATGCCCTACTTACGTATCTGTGCGACTTATAGGTCTTTCAGTTAGGCATGCTTTCCGCCATTAAACTCTGCGCGACCCTTCACTGGTCGATTGACCTCCATTCAATGTCTAGCCATACCTTTAATAACTTTTATGTTAATTGTTTTTTAATTTTTTTTCAATTTTAATTTTATTTTTTAAAGTTATTGTTTTTTTATAAATGTGTTATAATTTTACAATAATTTTTTTTAATTTTTCATAGTCCCCCATCCCCCCATTTTACATTAATATATAAAATAATTTAGTCTTCCATTCATAAAAATAGAATAAAGAAGATATGGGAGAAAAATTTTAAAGATTTTCCTTTATGAAAAAGGTGGATTACTAAGTTTCTTTATTTTCTTAATTAAAAATTAATTAAGTATTTCCCCCTCTTAAATTAAATTTATTAAATTTAAAAAAAGTGGGAGAAATTATTTGTGAAAAATTTGAATATATAAAAATTTTAGCTTTGCTTAAATAAGTTCTCTGCTGGCGGACTGAAAATTTTAAGTTAAATACTTCTTCTCCTTACTACGCAGCAGTAAACGACAGTCTTTTTTTAGACTATCTCCTTAGTCTTAAATAAAAAAATAAGACTTGTTTTGATAATTTTAATAGATAATATATTATATATTACATATTAATTGTTGTGGAAAAATTTGGATGTACTTTGCTACTCTATTAAAGACGACCGCCCCAGTCAAACTGCCAATTAGTCAACTCTCCCTTTTTGTTCGTATAAAATACAAATAAGGTAAACATAAACCCAACCTTAACTATAAGGTTTCCAGAAGTCTATCGACATCCCTATTTTCTATCTGAAAAGGCTGTTCTAGATTTACATGATAACTAACTACAGTAGAAGCTGCATAGGGTCTTCCCGTCCCTCTGAAGATAACCCGCATCTTCACGGGTAATTCAATTTCACTGAGCAAGTTGTAGAGACAGTGAGACCATCGTTACATTATTGATACCGGACCGCATTTAACGGCCAACTTATTTTGCTACCTTAGGATCCTCAAGGTTAAGACCGCTATTAACCAGACTTTCAATTAGTCACATTTCACTATGACCGCTCTTATGTTAATGGCATTGGGCAAATTTCATCCAGTATACTATGATATTCATCATTGCACTGAATTGTGTTTTTAGTAAACAGTCGGGGCCTCCGATTCTGTGCCACCACCTTATATAAATTATCTATAGATCAGCTTAAATGTTTAGCCTCCTCAACTCCTTAAATAACAGGCTAGGCCTTGCTATACAAGAAGGATAAGAGGAGTGAAAAATTATAGTAAATATATAAGAGGTACCTCTTATCGTCAAACTTATGAGGTAATCTTGCCGAGTTCCTTAACAACTTTTAGCTCAAACGCCTTAGTATACTCTACCTACGAACCTGTGTCGGTTTAGGGTACGGTAGTAAAAAAAATTAATTAATAAAACAGTCACCCTTGCTTTCTTCGAAGAAAGCAGTGCCCCAACAAAATAACTATATATTTTATTGTTTTTTTAACTTATTAAATTTTATTAATATAATATTATTATTAAATATTAATTTCCTGGTCCATTAATTTGTAATTATGATAGGACTTTCTATTATTTACTCATCAGCCATAACTTTGGTTAGGGTCCTTAGAGGCCGCATTAACACTATTATGTAACCCTTTCGTTTTCGGCGAGAAGTTAATATCTTCTTTTACGTTACTCATGTCAGCATTCTCTCTTCAGTTGCCTCTATAAATAATGAAACACTATTTTTTCAATAGATTGACTGAATGTTCTACTACCTAGATAAAGAATAAAATAAAAATAATATTTTATTCTATACCAACACGATATCGGTTGATTGTTTAAGACCCGTTAAATTTTCGGCGCTACAGTCTTTCTGCTGATGCGTTGTTACATACGATCATTATAAGTAGCGACTACCAGGCTCACTTAACAGCTGTACTCGATTATGCTACGTCCTTAATTTCACTTAACAATCATTTGGGACCTTGATCTGTGTTCTCGGCTGTTTCCGTCTTGACTATTCAACTTAGCATGAATAGTCTGAATATCTACTATCAATTTATGTAATTCCGAGATTCGCCTCCAAAGGTAAGAGTTCTACGTCCCCGCATCCTAAACGCCAAAGAGGTACGATGCAGTAAAAATAATTTACTACACACTAAACCTAATTCTTGTTGGGAGTTGCCTTTCTGTACCTCCATAAATCTATATATGTAGATGTCATACTTAAATATGTTTCGGTAGAAAACCAGATAGCACGAGGTCAGATTGGCATTTCACCGCTTACTTGAACTCATCGGAGAAT
Organism: Moniliophthora roreri; assembly: GCA_001466705.2. Taxonomy (NCBI): domain Eukaryota; kingdom Fungi; phylum Basidiomycota; class Agaricomycetes; order Agaricales; family Marasmiaceae; genus Moniliophthora; species Moniliophthora roreri. The sequence goes on from LATX02000011.1 coordinate 92,768, forward strand.
TATGCAACATTCACCCGTTCGATCAATTATAATCTGGTCCAAGTAAGATCACCTCGCTTCGGGTCTAATAGAAGTAACTTATCCATCACTATATTTATATAGTCCAGTCGCTTTCGCTAGGGCTTTTAACCTTGCTACTCCTATTAACTTGCTGACCCATTATGCAAAAGGTACGCCGTCATTCATTAATCTTTATTTAAAGTAGAATTTCGACTGCTTATAGAGTTACTAATTCAATATTATTTCAAACTCAAATTTGTGCGCGCTTTGCAGCCACGAGTAAATTTAAGATTTTTGGTATAACAACCTATTTTTCTTTCAAAACATTTCCTTTACAGTACTTTTTCACTATCACTAAATTTATAATACTTAGCCTTAGAGGATGGTTCCCCTTTATTCCAACAAGTTATCTCTCGTCGTACTTTTTTATTTTATAATTAATTTACTTATAAATTTACAGGACTTACTTATATTTTCACCTATTTTTGAACTAAATTAATTTTTATTTTTTTTTTAATTAATTATGTTAATAAAAATTAGAAATTTTTATTATTTTAATTTATAAGTAAATTAGGCTAATCCGATTTCACTCACCATTACTTTCGGAGTCTCGGTTGATTTCCTTTCCTTTCCTTAATAAAATGTTTTACTTCAGGAAGTATTTAATAGTTAAGGTTTACCTTAGGATCGCTTTCCTAGTTTAAAAAATATAATAAATATTTTTAGAAAGCATTTGGCATGATAACCTCCTTTTATATAAATTTGATAGTTATCCTTAATAACCCCTTTAAAATACTTTGATGTTATAACAATATTGTCATCGATCCTTTTAATAATGAATATTTTTAATTGTATCATTATTTTATTATTATGTTATATAATCACCAATAGCCTATCTTAGTCTGCAGAAGAAGTACCGTGTGTAGCCCACATGCTATATAGCATGTAACTATCAACCTTATTTTGTTACTCCATTTTCAGTAAAAATAGATAAAAAGATAGTCCTGCATGCTTCGCAAGGAACCCAAAAAAGAAGGTAAGGTACACATAGTTAGTGATGTACTAATAATTAGTAAATAGTCAATAGTATCTAGTCTATAGTTAATAGTAAATAGTTTATAGTTAATAGTATAACTAGTGAGTGCGGCGCAGGATAAAAATAAGAGATGATGATAGGATGAAAGCACATTAACCATCTCCTATTACTAGTAAAAATGCTAAAGCTAAAGAGAGCTAATCAAGCTTAGTAATCTAAAAAGATAAGCAATAGTAGCATAAAATGAGCGTAACTATATGCAGTAGTGTATAGTACCGAAGCATTGGTTTATAGAAATGTTAGTTGCCCAGGCTGTGCAGCGGTGGCTACATTACAATATCTCTCCATCCTGCTACTTGCGTAGCATGGGGGTGCGTAACAGGTCACTAGTTTTCATTATTTTCTAGTGTCTAATGACTAAAAATTAGGTTTTATTTTTAATTATATAGTTTAAAAGAAATTTTGTGAAGATTTTACAAGAATAGTAAATGCTCCTCTTTTATTTTTATTAGTATATCTAGATAAATCAGTATAATTAATTTTTCCTATAGAAGAACATCCTTTATCAATCATTTTTACTGTTCTTCGAGGTACTGCCTTATAAGTTAGTAATCGTCCGGCTACTTTAATAGTCAAACCAGTTAAAAAGGCAGGTAGTATATTGCTTCCGGAGGCGCTGGAAGCCTTAATTTTCTTATTATCATATTTTTTAATAGTTTTTACTACAGAATTTTTAATTAATTTTCTAGTAATTCTTCTAAATTTAATTTTATTAATCATAAAAGCTAACAGTCTTGCTAAAATATTACTATCGTTATAAGGATAATGTAATCTAATTAATTCTAATTCAACAGGTTTTTTAAAGAAATTGTTTAAAACTTCAGATAATTTTTTTAATTTTAAAGGATAAGATTTACTTAATCCAATTTTATTTATTATATATATTTTTCTTAATCTTTTTCTTACTCGTTTTTTTAATGTAAAATGATAATCTCATTTTTTATTAAATCATACATAATTTTTTAATGCATTATTTAATGATGAACTTCATTTTATAAAATTATATTTTTTTCCTTTAAATTGTTTAGGACCTAATAAATAATAAAACAATTGTATAATTATTTTATTTGATTTAATAACAAATATAGGTTTACTAATTAAACAATTCATAGATCTAAATGAAGAATATAATAATTTATAAATATTTTGTGCTTCTGGTCTTAAATTGTTATTATAAAAATTATATCCAATAATATTAGAAAAATACATTATAGTACCATTAGTTATCATATTATAACTACTCATTGATTTTAAATATTGATTAATAACTGGTTGATTAATATTATTATTAAAATATAATAAATCAACTGGATTAGAATTTAAGGAAATTGTATCTAATTCACAATCAAACTTTTTAGTAAAAATACCTTTATCCTGAAGAGATAAAACTTCTGCAGCAGCTACACCTTCCTTGCTTCTCAACTCTTCATCACTGAATCGATTGCTATTTAGAAAAGTAATACTTGAATCTTCGGTAGATTTGACTCCGGACGGAGAGCTGCTTTTAGTGATTGATTTAATAGTTTCTTCTATTTTTATTTTATTTTCAGTAAGTACTCCTTCTATATCTTTGTTTCTTAACAAAATCATAGATTGATCAGCACTATGTTGGCTAGTAATTTCTAAATATATATCTTTTTTATTAGTATTTTCTAGATTAGAAATATTAAGTTTTTTAAATTTTATTTTGTTTTTTAAATATCTCATTTTATGTATATAAATATAAAGTAAAATAATTATTTTATAAGTATCTGTAGCCACCGTAACTACCTACTGCTTCGCTATAGTTATGAATAAAAATTTTACTACTGATTTCATCATCTGCTTGCTGCTTACTCCATGCTACGCTGCTCCCTGAAAAGCACAGCCTCTTCCCCACCCTGCTTCCTAGCGGAGCAACCAGAGGGAAAGGATGGAGCTAAGAAGAACCCCCCTTGCAAAGCAAGGGAAGGAAGAAGCAGAAGAAGGATCCCTTCGGTTTCCTCCCTCCCTAGGGTTGCGGAGCTAGAAGAAGGAGTAGGAGGAAGAAAAAGAGCTTGGATCAGTGAGGTAATTTTTCTATTTTTAATTAAGGTAAGTTATATATTGACTGCTTTCTACGCAGGACGGTTGCATAAAGATAATTATAATATATTTTAATAGTATAGTTTATTATAAAAGCAACTAATTAAATAATAATTTAAGAAAATTGCTTTTTTCTTCACTCATTAGAGCTAGCGTAGCGTTAAAAAAAATTGCTAGCTATCTGTTAATTGCGCAACTGCTACGTTGCTTAGCAGAAATCAGAAAGCAGCATACATCATACAAAAAAGATTAACAAGTTAATGTGCAAGGTAAACGCTGCGGAATAAAATAAATATAAATTTAATATAAAGTGAAGATTAACCTTCAAATAGTATTAGTTTTTTTAATTAAAATTTGAAGTGGCTAAAGTTTTTATTTTTTTAATAGATTACATAAAAATATAACATATATTATATATTACTATATATATAGCTTTAGCTTATCTTTTAATGAATACTTATATTTCTTTAATTTAAATTTTAATTTTCCAGATTTTTCTTTATTTAATAAAATTATAAAATGAATTAAATCAATATTAGATAATTTATCATCTTGATTAATTAGTTTCATTAATCAGTTAAGTATCACTAATACTAATGATATAAATATTAAGACTACTTATCAAATAGATAGTAATAATTTTAAAACTACTAAATCAGAATTTGATAAAGTAAAGATTTTGATGATAGTGGTTTAAGAAAAAGTTATAATTTTAATGATTATTCATATAATATAGATCCTAAAGATTCATCTTCTGATTCTATAAATTGAAGTAAATATCTATTGATTATTGGAGGATTTTTAATTGTAGGAGGATTAGTTTATCATAATTGAGATTGAATATTATCTCATTTAGGTTATCTTCCTAAAAATAGTGATATTACAACAGTAAATACAGATTTAAATGATTTATCTCCATCTCAAAATTCTCCAGTAACTTCTACAAATTCTTCACCTAATAGTGATCAAATTAAAAGATATTTTAAAGATCCAGATTTAACACCACAAGGATCATCTTCTTCATTTTCTTCACCTAATACTCCTACTAAAGAAATATTAGACTATTACTCAACATCAACATCTTCTAATTCACCAACAACAACTAATTCATCTTTAACTATTAAACCTGAAGAAATTATAATTAAAACAGATTCTCCTGAACCTAAAAAAATTCTACTTAGAATTAGTGAAGAAACTCTTAATAAATTAATAGAAAAAGGAGAATTATCTCCATTAGATAAAGATATAACTACTCAAATAGAAAAATAATCATTTTACGCACCCCTAAAAATTATAAAAGAATAAAAAGTAATTGTAATTAAAAGAGGATAATTAAATAGTTATTCTATTATACTTTTTTTTCAAATGTCCGGAACGTTCACCTTTCCAATTCTCTGAAAGATATTTATTAAAATTTATTTTATTAAATTTTAAGACTAAAGAACTCTGGCAAAAGTAAATTATTAATGAAAAGTTGAAAAAAGATTCAAGATTTTATGCTAGTAACAGGATTTGTTATAACTGTTGATCAATTCTTTGATAAGTTAAGTCTTAGACATAAACAAATTATTCAACAAATTGAAGAAAGAAGTCAAGAAGTAACTGAAAATAGAATAAGTCAGAATATAATTCAAAGTTGTAAAACATTGAAATCAGGATATGAAACTAGAACTGGTTTAATTCAAGAAAATATAAATGAGTTAACAGTTAAAAAAAATAAGTATGCTGAAATAATAAATAATCCTACTAATTTTGATAAGGATACAGTTAATAATGCTGAAATATTTTTCAAAAAATACACACAAGAAATTCAAGAATGTAAAGCTAAATTTAATATGGAATCTAAAAATGTTTTAGAACAAATACTTGATATTATTGATTCTAATAATAAAAATAAGTTTATTGAAAATATTTCTAATTTAAAAAAAGTTTTTTCAGAATATTTATCAACTCTAGAATTAGATCAATTATGTGCAATTTCTAACTTATTAATAGGATTGTTAATAACATCTTTAATAATAAACATCATATTAATATTTTTTGGTGATTTTTTAATCAAATATTTTAGTTTAGAACAAAAGTTTCCTAAATTAGCTATATTTATTAATATAAGAAGAAAAATAATAAATATTTCTATGTTTTATAATACAATGTTTATTTTGTTTTTATCTATTATGGCAATTATTATTAATGCTAGCTATTTATTTTACTAATGAATTTTAATAATTTATATTTAAACATTTATGGTTGAATAAGTAAAAGACTAATTTAACCCCCATTTCTTAATTCAAAATGATTAAAAAGAATATCTTTCTTTATGATTGTTTACAGTGCAATTATGGTAAAATTTCTTTTATATGTAATTTTTAATAATTAATAAAATCTCTATCTCTATTATTCAATTGAATTAGTATACATTTTTTTTATAATAATTAATTTATATTCAAACATTTATGGTTGAATTAGTAAAAGACTAATTTAACCCCCATTTTAACATCAGATTTTTATAATAGTCATAATTTAAATAAATTGTAGACCATTTATTGGTTTTTACTCTCTTTCTCCCACTTCAATCCTTTATCAAAATTTTGCAAAATAGTTATTTTAAAAAACCATTCCTCTCTTTGTTAATCCAGTAAAACTACACACACACACATATCCGCACCCCCAAATAATAAAAGAAGGAGAAGATTTAAAAACTGTGTTTAATCTCATATTAAATAATACTACTCCAATTTTAATTAACTAAAAGAATAAAGAGATAAGATAAAATTTTGATTTAAAATCATAGTTAAATTGGCAATAACATATACTAATAACATTCTAAAATAACTATATTAGTATAAATTATCAGTTCAAATCTGGTTGATTTTACCTTACAATTACACACTAAGGATTATAATCCTTACAGTTAAGGTTACATTCCCCACTCAACACTTTTAAATTTTTAATTTTAATCAATTTATACTTTAGTTTTATATATTTAATTTAGAATATAATTAATACATTCTTTATCTCTAATAACAAGATAACCTTGCATAATTATAGGATGCGGAATTAAAAACAAATATTTTTTTTTAATAATTTTAATGATAATTTTTACATTTAACATATATCCTAAAATAATTATTTTTATTTTTTCTTTATTATTTCATTCTTGTTTATTTATTTTAGTTTATTCAGGTTTTTTTGGTAATAAAAATAAAGAGAGATTTATTTACATATTAAATCATATCAATAAATCAAGTTTGATCTATCTTTTTATAATTATATTTTTTTGTATCATTTATAAAATTTATCTATACGAAAATCTAGTGTTTCTAGATATCAATGAAATTCACATGAAAATTGATAACCAGCAAGTAACTTTAAAAGGACAATTTATTAATGATTTAATTAATAATATAGGTCCTTATGGTGCTTTTTATACAGGTGCTCGAATTTCAGCATTCTTGTTAGCTAATAATAAAATGGGATTTATACCTAAAGTTGGAAATTGTGTTTTAGGTGGAACTGGATTTGCATTAACTTTTAAAATAATTACTAAAGTTTTTCCTAACACATTTAATCCTCAAGGAACTATTCTAGAAGCAGGCCCTATTCATATTGAAGCAAGTGTTACAGGTAATTTATCTGACTTCATTAAACATGCAAGAGATTTTTCACAAATAAAATCGAATTCAATCTCTCATAATTTAAGTTCTCATATTGAAATGAAACCTAATTTTTTAAATAATAATAATCCTTTAACTACAAAATTCCTACTAGATCCAATGGAATGAAAAGGTAAACTTTCGGTTACTAATGAAGTTAAAAAAGTTCAGGTAGATTGAACTCAACCTTCTCCTATGAATAATAATGAATTTAATTTTAATTCATTCATAAATTGTCCTTTGGAATCAAATGAAAAAAATTTTATTATAGATATTTTAACTGATACTATAGCACTGGAATTTATAAAAATATATTTATTATTAATACTATTAATTATTTTAACCTGTAAATTTTTAATAAAATCAGACTCTTTAAATTTTGATTTTTTAAATAAATATACTTTTGGACGATATATTAATTTCTTATTAGATAAATATATTCATATTTGACAAAAAAGTAGCCATTTTTGAGTGTTCTTTAATATTATATTATTACTATTCTTTTCTCTTACAACCTTTATAACTTTAATTAAAGTAAAACAATTATTTTAATAAAAAATTTACGCACCCCTAAAAAATAAATAAAAGAATAAAAGAATGATTAAACAAAAATTAAAAGCATAGATAAAATAAAATTTTTATTTAAAAATGTTCAAATCAGTTATTTTATCTCCATTAAACAATATTAAAAAAGTAAATCTATTTCAATTACTCCATAAAGTTAATAAAATTATAAATATCATTACTCCAGTACTTTCCTTAACATTATTTTTAATTATCATTTTAGCTGTATCTTACTTATTATTCAGTGATTTATTAACATTGTTATTTAAATTATATAACTTTTTATTAAATGATTCAACTAAGGAAATAATTTGTACAATGGCTGATTCTTCTAGAAGTACTGAAGTAAAAATTATTCATAACGATAATGGTTGAGGAGAAGTAATTAAAAAAATATTTATATATGGTGTTGGTGGACATAGATTTATTGAGTTAGTTAGAACTAGTGCTAAAGCTAGCTCGAGAACTTTTACTGTAGCAGCTACAATAGGAACTGATATATCTTCTAGCGTTATTCAAAGAATAGTTAATGATCCTACTTATATAAATGCTCATTGGCAGAATTTTTCCGCTATTTTTAAAGATTCGAATAGTGTAGAGATTAATGTAAGAGAAGATAAAAATTTACATGAAATTATTACGAAAATTATTAAAGAATCATCTTCTACAGCTATTGGAAGTGAAACTTCATCATCTTCTACAGCTATTGAGAAAGGAAATAAATTACTACCTAACGATTTCAGTTTAGAAGAAATTTATAATAAAACCTTTGGTAGTTTACTTGAATACTTCGCTAATTTTTTACAGCCAGTACAAGTTGATTATTCTAATGAGTTATTAGCTAACCAAATTAATGATTTAAGCATTGTATTATTTATTTTATCTATATTAATTATATTTTTATTTATTTCTTTAATTATTAATATTTTTATTTTAATAAATAGTGATAAATTATTAAATTTCTTCACTAATAAATATATAAGAGCTTACATTAACTTCAATAAGAGAATCATTCAAATTGAAGTATTCTTCTTATCAGCTAATATTTTATATTCTATGTATAATTTATCTTATGGTATTCATTTCATTGCTACTCATCCAATTAGTTTTAATTAAATAAAGGTTTATATTATTAATAATTTTGGTTAGTCTTTAGTTAAAAAGTTAATCTATTACTTTAACCCCCATTTTTACATCAGATTTATATAATATAAAATTTTATAAAAGAAATATATTTATTAAATAGTTTAAAAATTATAGTTAAGTGGAATAACGTATACTTAATCAGTTTGATTAAATTAAGTATAAATCATCAGTTCGATTCTGATTAATTGGTGGAAAAGGGAGGAATTCTTTTTTTTTTATAATTTATTTTTTTCTAGTAAAACAAAAAAATTCATTTTTCAAAAAACTATCAAGTTTAATAGAGGTATCTATTATTAAAATCAAATGTTAGAAATTAATCAAATACTTATTTATTATTATATATTAATACTAATAGTATTAGTTATCATTTTATTTAAAAAATATCTTAATATTAGACGCCTCTTATATCTGTTAATAAATAAATTTATTATATTTTTTAATAAAATAAAAGATTTAATTGAGAAGGATAATAATTTTATGTTATCTGAAATTAAAGAATTAAATATTTTAGTTACAGAATATTCAAAAAGTAATCGTTTTTTAGAATTTACTTTGTTAAATAATCAATTGTATGATCATTATAATATTTTTTTGGCTATTTATAAGACTTTATTTAATAATGAAATTTTCATTAACTTTGGTAATAAAAAGGTTATTATAACTAGAGGTTCTTATAATGGAAAAGAATATACAATGCATCATAATATCTTAGTAGATAATAACACTACTTATCAAGAATTTTACGATTTAATTAAAGATATTATACAAGAGCATTATGAATATGGTTACCCTGTTTTCACTTTAGACTATTTTAAAGTAAGAGTTTGGAATATGGATGAACTACAAAATAAACATATTAAAATTACTAAAAACAGTATTAATATAAAGAACAAAACTAATAAATTAAATTAATCTAATTTCAATATTAGAAAATATCATACTCAATTAAATTGTATTACTCCTATTAAAAAAACAATTAATGATTTAGTTAATATTAATGAAGTTTCTACTATGGACTTAGAGACTATAGATTTTAATGGAATACAAATTCCTATAGCAATTTCTATTGCCTATAATAAATATGAGTCAAGATTATTTCATATTAATCCTGAATTATTAAAAATTAATCCTGAAAAAGCTGTAAATAATTTGTTTGAAGAATATTTTAATTTCATTCTTAAAAATAATGATTACTTTAATCATATTTTTGTACATAATCTAGGATCTTTTGATGGTTATTTCCTTTATAAAAATTTACTTAATTCTAATATTTTTCAACCTTCAGAAATTAGTACTATAATTGATCATCATAATAAATTTATTCAAATAGTTGTTAATAAATCAAATCCTAAATTAAAATTAATATGAAAGGATAGTTATCGTATTTTTCCAGTTTCTTTAGAAGATTTATGTAAAACATTTAATGTACAAGGTAAAATATCTAAGTATAATCCTATATATAATAATTTGAATTTATTTGAAAATGATACTATACTATCAGAATTTAAGGAATATTCTCTACAAGATTCAATATGTTTACTTAATGCTTTAAATGAAGCACAACAAATATATTTACAAGAATATAGAGTTGATATTACATCAATTTTAAGTACATCTACTTTATCATTAAAAATATTTAGAAAAATATTTTTAAAAGATAATATTCCTATTTTGAGTGGATGGGATGATAAATTTATTAGAGAAAGTTATTTTGGAGGTGCTACTGATTACTATAAAGGATATGGTAAAAATTTATATTATTATGATGTTAATTCCCTTTATCCTAAAGCTATGTGTAATCTCATGCCTTTCCAGATAATTAAAAAACATGAGAGTATGAATAATATTAATTTAGATAATTTTTTCGGATTTTGTTTAGCTGAGATTGAAACTCCTAAAGATATAATGATTCCTTTATTACCTTATAAATATCAAGGTAAAACTATATTTCCTAGAGGTAAATGAATAGAAGAACATTCCAGACATTTGAAACAAAAGTATAATTTTGATTAATATAGTTATGGTGGGTGCTGCGCAAGTATAATTTTTATTAATAATATTATGAAATATTATGAAAATGGATATTAAATATAGATTTATAAATATCTTAATAGTTATTAGTCTATATTAGTAATTAAGCCCAAGAAGATTTGAACTTCTACAGATTCCTCATCAAGAAATTATTCTACCATTAAATTATAGGCTTATCTTTTTATCCTCCCCTGCTTCTGCTTCGCAAGAAAGCGCTTCGAAGAAGCCGAAGGATGCAGCGTACCCTACTCCTAAATCCTTATGGATATGAGGAACTCAACCACTAGTAGCTGTGCTGTTTGCAAAGTGTTAGATTTGTAGTTAGCGATATTAGCTAGGCTTACTACGCTGCAGTTGCACAGTTGAGATTTTACTTTCTTTTCTTTACGGAGCAAGAAGAAGCAGCTACCAATATTATTATAAATAAAATATTTTAATCTACACAATCTACCAATAAACCATACTACGCAGAGCGAGAAAAGCTTAACTCCATATGGAAAAGGTGGATACCTTTATATCGAGCCCTTCCAGATTCGAACTGGGATAACCCTAATTGACAATTAGATGCTTTACCTATTAAGCTAAGGGCCCTATTTTTTTTAATAATTTTTTTAATTTTTAATAGCTATTGAATGATTTTAATATGATTTGATGTAAAGAAATAACTAAATTTAAATCCTTATTTATTTCTTTAAAAGTAGTGCAACATCTCCGTACCTCTCTTAATGGGGTGTACTTAACCCTCCCTTCCTTAATTTGCTCGCTAAGAGAGCTACACGGCCCGGATATACTTAAATACCACAAGGAATGTTAGGATTTAATAAGCGTAAGTATGTAAGTAGCTATTGTTAAACAGCAGTGTATCTACCAAAGATGTTTATTGCTAACTACACTTGCTCCTTCCCTTCGGTTTCTGCGAAGGAGCAAGAAGAAGCCGCAACCGAAAAGAGTAGCAGCAGGAAAACTAGTGAGGATGCTAGCTACCCTACCTGTGGCTGCTACGCAGTAGTATAGCTAATTCAGTAAAAAAATCTTTAAAGGGTAGTAAATTTTTTAAAATTAATTAATTTATTTAAATTACAAGAATGAGGTGACTCGAACACCTACGATTGATTTTGGAGATCAACATACTGACCAATTATATTACACTCTTAAAATTATTTTATTTTACTTACACTAACTTGTTTATATAATTTTAATTTTAATTTTAAGATTAACCTGATTAGGTTAGCTAACTAACTAATAATATTTGTTTACTTTATCTTTTCTTTATATCTTAATTAAAAGTTAATATAGTCTGCTGTAGGTGTTGCTTGCATTCCTTCCCCCTGCTAAGAAGAAAGCCCCTTCATCCCTAGCAGTTGCGGAGCTAGGAAGAAGCTAGTGAGGGAGCGCTTTCTTGCGAAGAAGAAGCAGGGAACTCTTCTTCTGCTGGGTAGAGGAGCAAGGGAAGAAAAACTGCATGTTTGCGTATAAAGCAACACCCAAATATACTTTTACTATATACTATCAATTTTTTTCTTGCTTCGCTTGGTACAATTCTTCAAAGGAGCAGGGAGGAAGAAATTTAGAAATTAAAAAGCTATTTTTTGTTTATTTTTGAAAAGGTATAGGGTAAAATCAGAGACTTGAACTCCAAATATCGTCGCCACAAGACGTTGTTTTACCATTAAACTAATCTTACCTCTTTTAGATATAAAAATTTTTTTTAGTTATATTTATGACTATTATAATATTTTTTTAAATTATAAAAATGATTAAACTTAATATATTATCTAATATTAACGCTAAACCTAATCTTATTAAAGTAAATAAAAAAGGATAAAGCCGTATAATACTTACACCTTACGGTTGCGGAGGGGTGCGGAGGGAGCAGCTGCACTCCTTTATTTAATAAGAAAAAATTTTAGATAAATATAAAACAATAAAATTATATTATAATTTAATAATAAATTTAATAATTATTTGTTAAACGCTGGGCTTTAAATATTATATTTTATTTTTTGTTTATTTTAGTAAAGCATTATTAAGCTTCATTAATCAACAGTAAGCATTAAGTAATACTAGCTAAAGATAAATAAATAAACTATAAATTCTTCTCCCCGCTTGCGGAGCTAGCAAAGTTTCATGATTAAAAATAAAATCTATGGATCAGTATAAAAAAATCTAATTTATTAAAATTAGTAAAAATATAAATACTGGTTACAAAATTATAAAATTATTGGTTTTTTTTATAAATTATATAAAATTAAATATAATTATTTAATTAAATTTAGATATTTTTAATTATAAAAATTTTGTTTTTAAATGATAAATAAAAGATCTTCTAACGATTTACCTTATTTAAATATTAATTAATCATATTAATATAATTTCTTACTAACTAATTACTAATTAAACAGTTATTAATCAGTAATTATACATAAATTAACAATTATTAAGAAGTTACTAAGGAAGGATTTCCACAGCTTGTTCCATCCTTCATAGTTTAATGGAAATATGCACTGCTAAAGCTAGAAAATAAAGTATTAATCTCTCGCCTGCACAGCTGTTCTTCCCGAAGGGAGGAAATATTTAATCATAATAATAAAATCATTTGCTGCAGAGCAATTCCTCCTTCCAATCTTTTTTAAATAGATATATAAAAATAATAATTAGATTATTATCTGCGTTATCTTTAAAAATCAGAAGGTTTTTATTATATTTTAATTATTAAATATTGGCTTCCCTGCTTCTTATTCTTGGAACAGTAGCTAGAAGGGAGGAAGAAAGCGCTGAGCAGAAAAGATTAATCAGTTTTTTTATTCACCTTTTTCTTCATCAAAATCTTCTATATCTGTATCATAACCTTCATCTTCCGAAGTATAATAAATTTCATCTGAATTATCTATTATTGCTTCGCTTGGTACAGGAGAAAGAGAATCATTAGAATCTCCATCCGAAGTACTATATCTATCACTATTACTTTCACTATAAGGTGGACTATCACTAAAATTAAAATCATCTAATTCAATTTAAGTTCAATAATTTTCATCATCATTATTGTTTGGATCAGGAATAGGATTATGATTGTTAGGATTATTTTGATTAAAGTTATTATTAGAAGAGTTCGATTCAGATGAAGATTCAAATACAGAATTATATTGATTATCAGAATTACTTGCATTCAATATTCTCATATCTAAATATTCATTAAAATTATCTAAATAATATAGATCATTAAAACTAGCTAAAAAATTAACAATATATATTTCAGATTTATTTATATCAATATGTAATATAATAAAAATAATAGGTCTAAATAATAGAAGATAGACAAATAAATAAAATCAAAATTTTTTTATAATTAAATCTATAGCAAAAATTTTTAAACTAAGATTGAGAGTCCAATCATACAAGGAATTCATTGCTTGTTACTGCTTCAACCGCAATAGGCATGAACCCGTGCCAAACACCACAAATTTCTGAACATTGACCATAAAATGTCCCAGTTCTCTCGGCAAGAAATGAAGCTTGATTCAGTCGTCCAGGTACACAATCTAATTTTAGTCCTAAAGATGGTACTGCAAAAGAGTGGATTACATCAGCACCTGTTACAATTAATCTAATATGGCAATCTACTGGTACTACTAATTTATTATCAACATCTAATAATCTAAATTGACCTAATTCTAAATCTGATTCAGGAATCATATAAGAATCAAAATCTATAGAATCTCCACTTTCAGTAATAAAATCACTATACTCATAAGACCAATACCATTGGTGACCTACTACTTTAATAGTTAATGTAGGAGATAATACTTCGTCCATCAAGTATAATAATTTAAATGAAGGGAAAGCAATTGCGATTAAAATTAATGCAGGAGTAATAGTCCATATTAATTCTATAACTGAACCGTGTGTTAAATATTTGTGTGCTATAGGATTTTTTTTATCATTATAGTAATAAATTATTGAGAAAAGAACTCAAAAAACAGAAAAGCTTATTAAAACTAAATAAAATCCTACTGTATTGTGTAATGTAACAATACCTGTAAATACAGGTGCTGCACTATCTTGAAAACCTAATTGTCATGGTTGAGCTGCATCGTTAAATATAGTATTAAAGAATAATTGAGTCATTTTAATTTAAAAATTTTTGTCAGTCTTAATTTACTGATTCATCTTTTTTATTATTAAAAAAAATAGATGCAATAAGGCTATGCACTGCGCAGCCCTCAATCACTCTTATAATAAGAGCGCTGCACCGCTGTGCAGCAGGGCGGCAAATAAATTTTAGATTAATAAAAATAAAAAATAGAATTTAAACACCAATTCTACTATTTAATCAATTAAGAAATTAATTATCCCATCCTCCGGAGCTGCGAAGCTGCGGAGCTGCGGAGCTTCTTCTTGCTCAGCCCACCAACTACTGGTTAAGGCTGGCCAGTATAGGATCGGAGCAAGGCAAGAAATAAAAAGATTTGATTACTTAATTGATTCACAAACTTTTAGCTAACTTATTTAAAATTTTAACTTAGAAGGGGAACGATGCCCTAAAATAAGCAGTGCCGCTTCAGGCTAAAACTTGATAAAGTAGAGCTGAGTTATAAGATAGAATGGTATCTTAAGATTAATCTTTGGCTTATAATTCTCATATTACTTAAAAATGAATAACGAATGATAAGATGTACGTCCGCTGCGAAGCGCTGCTATTTTATAAGCGCGGTGCATAAATAGCTGCTCTATCAGTGATAATAATTATTTAAGGAATATGATCTAAGAAGTAAAGGAATTGAACCTTTATAAATTTGATTATATCTTTATAATCAAATTTATAATTTACTCATAAATTACTTCTTTTTAATTTATATAGGTAAAGCTTGCTCCGCAGATAAGAAGATAAAAAGGTAAGGAAATGATCATATTCTTTCAACTACGCTGCCTTTCCCTGCTCCGCGCTTATTCCTGCTTAGCTCCCTGCTCCGCTTCCCTAGCTTAGCAACAAAAGGGAAGGGAAGGGAAGAATAAAGCTCGCTTTTCCTAAGAAGAAGAGGGGAAGCGCTTTCTGTTCTTTGCGGAGAAAGAAGAAGCATAAGCAGGGAGGGGAAAATTAACGAAAAAAAAAAAGATGTAAAAGTGAAAGTGTAAAGTGCGTACTCAACGCAGTTTCATCATACATAGAAAAATCATAGAAACGCTGCTGCCTACTAGTTTAATCTTTATTAAATTTATATTAATCACTCAATCTATCTACACTGAGCTGCTCCGTATGAAAGCATACCATACTAAGATAGGATATTTGATGAAGATGAAAAGCTCCTGCTGTGAAGCGCTGCAAGACTCCACACTATCCTTCCTTCCCTTCTTCCCTCCCTCCTTCCGCAGGAGCCGAAGGGAGGAAGCTAGCGCTTTCTTTTCTTTACGGAGCAAGAAGAAGCAGAAGGAGGGAGGGAAGGAGGTGCCTTCATGTACCAGCGACTATCCCTTCCTTAGGAAGTAGCTCGGAGTGGGTGGCACAAAAATAATTATAATATGTGCCTAAAATAATTACTAATTATTAAAGGTAATTGTAGATTTTAAAAATTTTATTAATTTAAATAATATAAAATAAAATGGGGGTTTAATTTAATAAATTAATTTTAAATAAGATTTTATTAAACAATAGTTATTCTAATTAATTTTAGTATATATTAAGTTAATAGGAAAAAAACGATCATTCTCTTTCTAAAGCTACAGATAGCTGCGCTTCGCAGAAGCGCGGAGCAGAGAAGGTTGCTGCCCTGCACTCTTAAATAAAACTAATTATCACTTATACCAAATCCTTTACTAAAGGCGAATTTTTTTCATTTTCAATTAATGTAAGATCTAATAAAGTATTTTCAATTAATCCTATTAAAGGTACAATAATAAAAAAGTGAGCAAAATAGTAAGCTGTAGAAAATTGTCCTATTTGTAGATATGGATAATCAGGGTGTTGTGAACCAATCCACAATAATACTACAAAATCAACTACAAAAAGCCAGAAAGCAAATTTCATTAAAGGTCTAAATTGAGTACTTCTTACTCTAGATATATCTGTTATAGGTAATATTAATAATATTAATAATGAACCAAACATTGCAACTACTCCAAGTAATTTATTTGGAATACTTCTAAGTATAGCATAGAATGGTAAAAGGTATCATTCAGGAACAATAGAAGCAGGAGTTACCATTGGATTAGCAGGGATGTAATTATCACTGTGACCTAATGCATTAGGGTAGTAAAATACAAATATAGATAATACTAAAAAGAATGCAAATATTGTTACTAAATCTTTAAAAATAAAGTAAGGATAAAATGCTAATCTATCTCCAGCTCCAGATATACCATTAGGATTATTTGAACCATGGATATGAAGAGCAATTAAATGAGCTACTGCTAAAGCAGCTAATAAAAATGGTAAAATATAGTGTAATGAGAAAAATCTATTTAATGTAGCATTATTAACTGAGCAACAGTGTTGATAACCCCGTTATAAGTTTAATATCACTTAAAACTCTCGTTATACTCAATATGTTTCCATATTGTTCGGACTATTTCATAATCTTAATAATTTTTAATTTTTAGTTAATATGTATCAGGAATATTTATTTTTTTATTATATCTTGTTATAGAACGAAGTTCTTTAAGTCATAATAGATATTGTAATTTTTTAAACCCCATTAATTGTACAGGAGCTTTTTGCATAAAATTTATTACATTTTCTATTGATCTTACACTAGAAACTTTTATTCTAAAACAATTAGTATTATCTCTATGAACCTTTTGTGTAAAAGATAAATATTTACAAATGGCTAATATTAAAATCTCACCATCAGTCTGTGAAACTTCAAAACTTGCTATTAGAGAAGTACTAGAAATAGGTTTATATATACTAAAGCAACCCTCAGCTTCTATAAATCCTACTAATCAAGCTGAAAAGTAATTTAGATTTATAATAGATTCTACAGAATTTAAAGGAATTGTAGGTCTAATATAATTACTATTAAAATCCTCGGAATATATGATTCCTTTTAAGAGATTATCTTTAAATCTTAAATAATCATATTGTTTATTAGAAATTAAAGGATATTTATCAAATATTGGTAGTATGAGATCTTTCAAATGAGTTTTATTTCTAACTCTTAAAATAACTGTATTACTTCTTCCCTCTGTATTTCTAAATAAAACTGTTCCTATTCCTAAAATATTTTTTATTTTATATATTAGTTGAACATCTCTTACAGCTAATTCTATACCAAATTCATAAGTTAAATATTTACCTTTTTTTGATATAGAAAATCAACCATCTCCTTCAATCATACCAACTAATCAAGCATATTTATTAAGATTTTCTGCGTTTAGTCTCTGAGAGACTTCGAAATAAGATTTTTTTCGAATCCCTGCTGGTTTTATTATTGACATTAGCTTCTTCACAAATATATTAGAATTATATCTGTATCTAATGTCTATATTTGAATACGTTCCAGCATTAAGCAGAATTTGCATTACAATATCACTATTGTATGGCTCTTCAGTCAATAATTGACTCAAGCCTCCTCAGATTAACTCTACTATATCTTGTCCAAATACAGGTATAGCTGATAGTAAGTTAGTAATTACTGTAGCCAAATCTTTAATTTACTTATTCTAGCTATAGTAAGCTTTTAATGTTTAAAACAAGCAAACCATGTACTTTATATTTATCTTTATAAAAATAATTGTAATCTAATACAATATAAAGCCTTGTGTATCATTATAATTTTATAATGAAAGAAGATTCCGACTGTACATTAAGCATCATTGCAGACACCCACCGATGGACCAGTCTGTAGCGATAGTTTACTCTACCGACGGTCTTAATGCTAAACAAACATCTTTGACCGTATTCATCAGTATCGCTATATGGCTAATTTTATAAATTTTTAGTAAAAATTGCTTTATATAACACCATATAACTATATATAATTTATGTTTAATATAATTTGTATTTCATTTCAGGTATTATGTAAGGAGAAACTATCTTTCTGAGATCATCCATAGACTCTTTTCATATGTAAATAATATATTGATCTTTAGTTCCTGCTGATTGAACAGAGGATTTAATATTAAAATTATCATTTAAAGCTTTTATAAGGATTAGACACTCATTGTACGAAAAAGAATTAGTACAAAACTTTAATCCTTTCCCTACTTTAGCTCCGTCATCCATTATTCATATAGCTAATGCTAATGGAGTTAAATATTTACCAATGGATTCCGGTACACGTTTAATATTATTTTCATATCACATATCATGAATTCAATTAAAACTAGTATAGGTTCAAGTTGAAAATCTTACTATTTTTCTTATTTTACCTTTAAAACCTAATCTTTTTGTAGATTCAGGAACTTTAGGATTACAATATCCTAAATCAGATAAAAATTTATGTAAATATAAAATATATTCAACATGAACATCCTCTTGATAAAAGCCAATTCTAGTACCTAGTCCTTTTAATCTTCTCTCAGCATGAGCATCCCCAAGAAGAGAGCCAAATATAACAGATATAACATCTTTATTATGCGGACCAATTCTATAAATACCTTTTAGTCTAATTATATTTTGTTTAATATCTAAATCAATAGGTGTTATTAGTAATAAAGGTAATAACATTAAACATAAATTACATATTTGAGGCTTAATAAAGTTACCCCAAAGTGACATTTGTCCGTAAGGTAACACATACAAATTTACTTATTAATGAAAATATTCACAATAAGCTAGAATAACTTTGAATTCGTATATTCTATTAGTTAAATAAATTAACTAAAAATTCCGACTGTACATTAAGCAGCATTTCAGCTACCCATTAGTGACCCAGTCTGTCGCGATCATTTATATGACCGACGATCTTAAAGCTGTGCATCCGTCCTGCGCTTTCTCCTTCCCTTCCTTTCTTCTTAGGAGCAAGGGAAGGAAAGCAAGGGATGCAGAGGAAGGAGCAAAAAACTTCTTTGATCGTTTTCACTAACATCGCCAAATAATCTTAAAAACTATTCTATATCCCTGTCGGGATATACCACTTTAATCTTTTTTTTTCTATAAAAATTGCAAAAAGATTGTTACTCATGGGACTATGGTTTAATTTACATAAAAATAAAGTAAAATTATACTCCTTTCCTTCCCCTCCACCCTTTCCCTTTAGGTGCGGAGCTGTGGCCTGTGGAGGCAAGGGGCAATGGTAAGGATAATGAGTGTTCAACTAAGTCGAACGGATAAGGATGATGGCTTATGCATAAGAAAAATATTTTACTATTCATTGTCTTTTTACTAATTTTTTTTCTGTCTGTAATGCTCTTCTAATTGTTTTTTCATTACAGTTGATAGCCTTTGCTGCTTCTAAAATAGTAGGAAATTCACCGAAGATAGTCCCATTCAAATTATACAAAACAACAGGTCTTGTATTTTTTATACATTTATGTTTAGTTTCATTTGACATAGGAGGTATATTTAAAGCTTTTTCTCTAATTTTTTCTATTCTTTCTTTAGATAAAGTTTTTCCTCTATTTAAATCACCTATTCTTTCTCGTCTAACATCACTATAAATATCTTTCATTTTTTGACGATTAATTTCAGTATGTTTATAGCCAAAACTAGAACCTGCTTCAGTTAAAATATTATAATTAGGCAAAAACAATTTTAAATATTTATCTTCTAAATCTATAAGCTCTTTATTATTTTCTTTGTTAACGACATTAGGATATATTTCTAATATTAAAAAAGAAAAATTTTCCAATTTATATTTTTGAACTGCTAATTTAACAATTTTGCTACCTCTGAAATAAATTAAATGATTACAGAATCTAGGATAAAATCTATTAGTAGAAGCTGAACCTATATAATAATCTTTAGTTATTTTGTTAATTATCATATATATACCGCTTAAACCTCTAGTTTCATTTAATATTTGTTTTCTAGTATTTTCTGAATTTAAATTTTCAAAAATATATACAGGAATTAAGTCTAATTCTTTAATTATTTCCTTTAATCTATCAGAAATATCAATACTTCTATTTGCAGAACAGCTTGTAGAATAGCATGCGCTTCTTTCCGTTACATTGCTACCCTCCCTTGATAAGAAGAAAGCGAGGGACCCTTTATTCCCTGCCGGTTTCTGCGAAGGAGCAGGGAAAGGAAGAAGAGAGACACTTTTTCCTATACTATTTTTGTAATATAATCCCTTATTTAATTTGTTATACTTTAATTTTTTTATAGTATTTATTTTTTGACTTCTATTCCAGAAGGAAGCAATTATTTCTATTCCTATAACTATAAAAAATATAGAAATAAAAATAATGAATAAAAGATAAAAATATGAAACACTTAAATTAAACCATTTTGGGCTATGTTTATAACCCAGGAATCCGATAGCTATCATAAGTATCAAAATAATCACTCCTATAGATCATAATAATACTCTAGGACTTCTGTATGAACCATAATAAAGACCTCTTCCTATGTGAGCATAAACGAAAAGGAAGAAGAATGAAGCTACATTAGCGTGAACATATCTTATTATTCAACCATTATTAACATCTCTCATAATATGTTCTACACTGTTAAAAGCAAAATCTACATGAGGCGTATAGTGCATAGCTAAAAAACAACCACTTAATATTTGTATTACTAAACATAGTCCTAATAAAGAACCAAAATTTCACAAATAAGTTATATTAGCAGGTTCAGGTGAATCTACTATATATGAATTATATATTCTAAGTAAAACATTATTTTTAAGAAATCTCATATTTATTTTACTAATCTCCTCCGCAGAAAGAGAATTATTATTTTAATTAACTTTATTAAGATTTTAGCGCAGCATCTTTATTCCCTTCCCTTCTTCTAAGAAGAAGGGACCCTAACTTGCTAAGGGAGGGAATAAGGAGCCCAGGCTCAAAACTAAAAAATTTCTCCCTGCGCAGCCCTTGCTTTGCAAGGGAAGGAAGAGGAAGAAGAAGCAGCAGAGAGATCAATTTACCTTAAAAAATTAAAAAAGTTTAATTGATAATATTATAATAAAACCTTTACTATAGAATCCATTAGAAAAATAACTAAAACTTTCTAAAATAATTTGCTTTTTAAAGCTGGCCGTACGGAGAGAAGTCTTAGTTATCCACCAGCAGCTAAGCAGTTCCTTGCTTTCTGTTTACATCTTTAAGATTAGCAGTTGTAAGAGTGAAGAATGTGCACTACCTCCCTTCTGTACCAAGCGAAGCAAGAAGGAGGGAGAGTGTTGGAGATCTATAAAAATTATCCTTTAGTTAAGATAAGGTATACATTATAATAATATTCTTGATATATAATCAAAAGTTAATAGTAATAGTAAAAAAAAATTATATGATTATTTTTAATTATAATAATTTGATTAGCCATGCATTGCAAGCAGGCTACACTCAGCAGGACACTAAAAAAAAATGAATAAAGCTAGCTAAGGGTCCCCCTACTTTGGATACGCAGCTGCAGCAAACAGCCGTAGGGAGGAAGCAGCAATTTTTATTCTTTAATACGTATAAATGCTAATTACTTAAATTAACTTCCTTTACTTTTATTAAAAAGTGTACTTGCTTCTTTCCACTCCCTTCTTCGAAGCAGCTGCGCAGCCCTTGCTTTGCTTCCCTTCGGTTGCGGAGCTAGGGAAGGAAGAAGCAAGGAAACCCCTCCTGCGCAGCTTTTGACTTTCCTCTTTTTCTCTAAATTTAAGTTTAGTTTAATACTTTCAGCTTATTACTTACCAGCTTAGTGCGTTTATGCTATCAAGCTATAAATTTACCAATCTACTATGAATGTAAGAAAATCAGCTTTCCCTCCATCCCTCCGGTTACGGAGCTAGGAAGGAGCAAGGGAGGAGGTATAATGAAGTGTAGACAAATCAAGGTAGGATGCTTCTTCGAAGCAGCAAAAGTGAAAAAACTGAACACTTTTATACGCGCTACCTTTGAGTGTAGCTGGTTAGCAAATAGCTTTTTTTTTTTAAATTATAATTAAAAATTAAATATATATATAAACACTGTAACAATAATTAATATTAATTTTTTAATACTTACTATATAATTTTATATTACGATTCTTTTAATAATGTTGTTTTTAGTTATTCAATTTTTTATATGCCCCCTTTTCCTCTGCTTACGAAGGATTAAGCGCCACATCCTTCGCTTGCGGAGAAGCGTAGCAAAACTAGAAGGGTAAAATTAATTTCATTTAACAAGAATAAAGTAACTATGTTCATAAGATCCACTAATTAACAGTGATAAACAGATAATACTCCACCTTATGAAAATATGAAATAAATTAAGACTAATAGGAAGAATTGCAGATCAGCTCCTTAGCTTACTAGATTCTTATTTTACTATAGGGTATAGTAGTATTTTAACTTGAACAATAAAATGCTGCGCAGCCCTTAAAAGTTATAGAGAAGAGTGCTCCTACCTACCTAATGGTTAGTAAGCTATGCTGTGTTAGCAAGATTAACCATTTGCTACGCGCTCACCACTCTCCTACACCCTCTAGTGGTATAGGGGTGCGTAGTATGGCTTTTTTTAAAGTAATATATAGGAGGTACGCGGATTAATAATTATAAAAATTATTTAAAAAGGTACTCAATCGAAAGCCACTAAGATTGAAGGTACCAAGATTATTAAAGCAACTGCAACTGGTAAAAGATTTAATCAACAAAGATCAATTAACTGATCATATCTTAATCGAGGCAATGTAGCTCTTACTAAAACAAACAAGAAACAAGGGAAACAAGTTTTTAAACCTAAAATAAATGACTGTAAATTAATTACAGATTCATTTACAAATATTTCTGGCATATTATAACCTCCAAAAAATAAAATTGAAGTTATACTACTAAATAAAACAATAGATGAATATTCTCCAAGGAAGAAAAATACAAAAGGTACAGAGCTATGTTCAGTCATAAAACCTGAAACTAATTCAGATTCAGCCTCTTGTAGATCAAAGGGTGTTCTCGAAGTTTCTGCTAGCACAGCAATAAAATAGAAAAGGAATACAGGAAATAATGGTACTATAAATCAAATAGCTTGTTGAATTTCAATGATAGTTGTGAAATTAAATGAACCTGTTAAAAATATAATAATAAGTATTGCTGAACTTAAAATTAATTCATAAGAGATCATAGCTGCTGTACTTCTTAATGCAATATATAAATTGGACCATGTCTTTATCTATCGATTATACTTCAAATTTATCTCACTTATTCATAAAAAGTTGTCAACTCTTAGCCAAAAAGGGAGCATTTTCACAAGTTGCTTTATGTGCACCCATATCCTTTAATTCATAACATTTAGGAATTAAATGAAGTCTATTTTTCTTTAATGATCTTGAAGGATATTTTTTAAAATATTCAATAAGTTTTAATATACTTTCTTTGTTAGAAATATATCACTTAAATCCATTATTTGTTCTATCTATATAAATAGAACCTCCATAAATTTCTATTAAAGGTGATAAGAGTTGAGTTGTTTTTTGAGTTAATGAAATAGCTAATTGTCCATTAGATCGGTTTAATGTTACACTACCA
This sequence comes from Moniliophthora roreri, assembly GCA_001466705.2. Lineage (NCBI taxonomy): Eukaryota > Fungi > Basidiomycota > Agaricomycetes > Agaricales > Marasmiaceae > Moniliophthora > Moniliophthora roreri. The sequence continues at coordinate 116,914 of LATX02000011.1, forward strand.
TCTGAGTCAAATAAACCAGATAGTCAACCATTTTCATACTGTAATTTGTCAGGATAAATAAGTGGTATCTCGTATTTCAAACATATTTTATTTAATTGTAGTAATCTGTTTGAGTTTCTTATCTCTCCGTTTACATCATTTACTAGGGATAAAAATCCTTCTTTATGACGTAAACAATATCTGAGTGCATTCATACCAGAAACTAGTTTTATTGATCCTCCATAAACATTTTTAACAATATGTAGAGCATGTTCATCTCTAAGATCCATAGTTATTTCTAGACTAGCATAACCTTTTTTAGTTAAATGAAAATATCCATCTCCATCAATAAGTCCTGCTAATCATTGATTTCAAGCTTTATTATTAGATCCTGGATTTTTTTGATGATTAGCTCGTATATAAGTTCTATGACTTACTTTTATAATTTTTTGAAGATAAGTATAATATTTAATAGATAACAAACGTATGGCCTCTGAAGTTCCTACTAACGAGTTAAACGCTTTGGTTACTTGCAAGTTACTCATATTTACAAGCATTTTTACTTTAGAGCCCCTGAAATTATTTAATAATTTTTTTAATAATAATAAAAAAGATTTTAGTTGATTAAACAGAGAAAAACAAGGTGTTACACATAAAGTATCTTGTAAATTGAACAATTTTTGTTCGATGAATTTCTCGCTTACAGTTTGTTTTAAATAAAGATTCACATCTTTAACGGGCCATTTTGACCCTAGAAAGGCATATTTTGAGTTAGCACTTCATCCTGCAAATAATATACCATAAACTCCTAACGAAGATAAGGCTAATGAATATAAAACACCTAAAGATAAATCAGTAATTGCTAGTCCTTTTCCAAAAGGAATTATAGCTCACAAATCTATAAAAAAAAAAATATATAATTATCCGGAACATTAATATTTTTTTTAAATAAATATTAATAATGTGATCCCTACAATATGTGTCCTTAATTATTACTCCCTCCCTAAGGGAGCCCTAAAGGCTCCCTTCGGGAAGGAGTGATCGAGAATTAAAAATTATAATCCTAATTTATAGTACATAGATGGTATAAAATAAGGTTTAACTAATTTTATTAAAGTTGGTAATGACGATTTATTAATTCGTATACGATAATAAAAATTATTATTTTCCTAAGTAAGCAAAGCTGTAGATGTATTGTTTTTTGGAATAACAATTAAACCACAAGAAAGATTAAATTTAGCACTCAATATTGAAATTAAACGTAATACATCTTCTTTAGAATAAGAATCTGTACAAATTATTACTTGATTTTTTGGTTTAAAAAAAAGAACCGTCATCCATTAATCAATAAGCTAAACCTACTGCAGTTAAATTTTTTTTATATCAAATGGAACAACTTTTTTAATTTTAACTAAATCCTTATTTGTTTCTATAGAAACAACTGGTTTATAGAATTCCTCTCTAGCAAAATTAAAATAAGAATATTTTAAAGTAGAGAAATAAATATCAGTTTGAAGGTGACCTGTTAATTTATTCATTTTTTTTCTAGTAATTTCTTTTGGTGGTGTTTTAGTATATGATTTAAAAATTTCATACAAGTGAAATATATAATCTTTATTAATTACTGAGGAAAAAAAAACGTAATCTAGAATTTCCATTTAAACTAAATCGTTCAACTGTTAAATCTCCTAACATAGAACCTTAAATAATTTCTTTTTGAAAAGAAGATAATTCTTGCTCCTTCGAAGAAGAAGCAATTGGTATTTTAGCTCCTTTAACTCTACTATCTTGCTTAATAATCTTACCTGAAGAATCCTTGCGTAGCAGGAAAAAATTATAATTTTTAAAATAATTGAAGGCTTTTAATGAATAAAAAATATTTTATATAATTTTTTACTATAGATTTGGACTATGTATTTAAATTATTTAATAATAATCTAATTCACGTATAGTCTCTGAGGCTAAAATCTTAGCCTGCTAGTAAAAATAAGGTATTTCAAACTATTAATTTTACTGATATTATCAATAACAAAATTAAGTTTCCCTTATAAATTAAATATATTTTATTAATATAACAAAAAATAAATAATTTAATTTCCTAGCATATAGTAAATTTTGAATTAAGCCAAACTATATAACCTAATAAACTAAATACTAATGTAGAAATTGGTGCTAAAAAGAATAGCACTTTATTAGAATGAGAAGGAATAATAGTTTCCTTAAGAATTAATTTTAGAGCGTCAGAGACACCTCTTAAATTTTATTATAATATTTTAATGAATTAAGTAAGTGTGAATATATTTAATTTATATATTATAAAATCTAAGATACTTTGTATTAGCAAAAATATATTATAATTTAGATTTTTGGCTGCATAGCAATACCTAAAGGAGCAGCAAACTAGATTTGCTTGCAAAGCATAGATCGAGGGATCATTAAGCACTGCATTAAGCACTGTATCATACACATTTCTACTGCAGCTATGCAACTCCGTGCTCTACTAAGGGTGCGTACGGAGGGCTATCTTGAAAAATATGAGATTTGGAATAATAATAATAACCTTTTAAAGGTTTACCTGTGTCTAGTTTTTTAGGTAAAGTTGATTGACTTATAGGTAAAACCTTAACTGCTTCTCTTATGCTTCTAAATGGTTTATCATTTAATAATTTTAAATTAGTTTCATTATAAACATAAATAGGTTTACCTAATACTAAAGCAGCAACATCTAAGGTTGAAAGTGGTAAACTTTTACCAAAATTATAATGCTTATTACCGATTATAGAAGCTCTTCTTTTTTCTTTACTTTCTTTACTTCAAGTTCTACCTCTTAAAGAACTACTAATTTTTGCCTTAGTAATTTTAGAAACAATATAGTTTACTTGAGCATTTGAATATGAATTAGTTAAAATATTAAGAAGAGGGTTAAAAGTATTTAAATATCAATCTTCCCTTTCTTTAAGGGATTTAATTGAACAAGTTTCTATGATAGTAACAGTAAATTTTTTTCAACCGAAAATATAAATTAGCAAACCTAAAAAAGTATTTTGATTTTTACCATTATAATAATGATATTTTAATCGTTCGCCCATATTTTTCTTGCCGTGCGGAGCAGGCAGATCCATAATAACTAAATAATCTTAAAGGTGTAAAAGTTATTTAATATATCCCAGATACATTCTTCCATTTTTTACGAAACAAAGCTTGAGATATATCAAAGTTTCTACAATGATCTACACAATTATCTTTTTTGAATTTATTTATTCTATTTCAAGATTTATTATCAATAATAAAATTATAAATTTTTTTTTCTATTGGTAACAAAGATTTATCTAAGAAAGATTTTTTTCATTCCATAGAAAGTAAGTTTTTATGCTTGTCGGAGGCTGCAAGATAATAACGTTTAGAAATAAAATTTATGTTCATTTTTACACTACTATTTGAAAATAAATAAAAATAATTTTCATATATAAAATAGTCTTGCATTCCCACCGCAGCGGAGTACTGATAATAAATCTTACTTAAAAAAATAAATATAATTAAGTATAATAGATCATATAATAATATAAATAATTTAAATTTAAGAGACTCCTTTTTTCTCCTTAAGAAATTAAAACATTAAGAAAAATGTAAGAGGTAGATCATATCATCAAATAATTTTATATTTAACATTTATAAGCATTAAAAATAATTATTTGTAAAACGTGTGATCGTTGAGGTTAGAATTCCAACCTGCTTGTTAACTCTATATGTCATATTTTATAAATTTTTAATTATTGACATTATAATCAAGTAGTTCAAGCATATAGTTTTATTTTCATTTATTCGCTATAAAATCTAAATAAATCATAACAGCCTACCTAACCTACATCTTTTAGAATGATCTTTTTTAGGAAGATGAAAGATTATAACCTTTCTTTTGGTTTGATGCAGCAGCTATGCTTCCACCTTTATTAAACGGGCGGTATGCGTTACGCAGTAGCAGACGCTATGTACGAAGCATAAGAATTTTATAAAGAAATAAATGCCACTCTCTTGAATGGTTGTAATAATCCATAATATCCAACTATATTAGGTCCTACTCGTCTTTGGTGAGCAGCTAATTGTTTTCTCTCTATAATAGTCATGAAAGCTACAGCTAATAAAATTGGTAAAATTACACTTAATACATCAATTAAATTAAAAATTAAAGTATAAATTGAAAAGTTAAACATTTAAAAATTTGTAATTAGTTTTTATATTTATTTATATTAATAATAAAATAATAATATTATTAAATAAATAAACAATGTATTTTAAAAATAATATCCTTAAATATTATATTTAAAAGACTATTAGGATAATAAATTAATAAAAAAATTGTTTTAATTATATATGAAGTGATGCTTGCTCCACACTATGCACTCTGCGCAGAACCGAAGGAGGATGGCTGCTCCGCAGCTCCGCACGGCTGCATAATAAGAACTTAGATCTGCTTTGGATAAGCTAAGAGCTAGGTACAGTTTAAAAAATTATGTACTACGATGTAAAAGAGTAATTATTATACTTAGATACTAAGTTAAAATTAACGGTGCAGAGGCAGAATAATACGAAAACTATGATACGCAAATGTACTTACCTGTCCTTATAAGTAGTCGATTGTAGAAGCAATCTTTCAACAACAATGACCTAGGAAAAGTAGATATATAATTTGTTTAGTTGTTGCTTCGCAGAAGCCGGCGGAGCGCTGCACAGTACACTCATATCATAAGGTAAAAGGAAAAAAAGCATTTATACTATCAATAGTTACATAAGAAATTAATCTATATCAGATAAAAATAGCCTTTCCTGCGCTCCTTCCCTTCCCTTAAGAAAGCGCTGTTCGAAGCGAGGCTCCTTGCTTCTGTTCCAATCAGCAAGAAGCAGAAGAAGGGAAGGAGTTACACCATAAGAGTATTAGTAGTAAACCTTATTTATGCAGCATCCTTCGGTTTTTTTCTTGCTTAGCTGCGCAGCCTTGCTTCGAAGAAAGTGAGCTTTCTTCTGCTGTTTCCAGCAGGAAGGAGCAAGAAGAAGGAGCAGGAGCCATAATTAGGTAAATAAAATACTATACCATATTATAGGTAATACGATGGTGATACTCTACTACTAGATCTTTTGTGAGGTTCGGAGTAGCAGTATAATTTATATCTAGCTCTTATTTAAAAGCTCATGATAGAATTAACTTATTGAAAAAGTTAATGAAAAACACTGTAACAAATATTGAATATTTTTGGTAACGAAACCTTATTTTTTTTTATAACTTTATATATAGTAAACACTTAATTATATTATCGACAATGATAACATTGACACTTTAAAAAAAAACTTCTTATAAATAGTAGCTCATCCTTGTATACTCAATAGTTACTAAGATAAGGTGTAGATCCCTTACCTTGCTTCTTCCCTTCTTCTTAGTAGAAAGGGTCCCTCGCTTTCTTCTTAGCAGGGGGGGAGAAAGAACGAGGCTGCAGCCCATAGATTTAAGGCAAGGTTCTTATCCTCTGTAAAGATATGTAATATGGCTGCTCCGCAAGTGAAGTAGAAGTTATTTAGTAGAAGATACTACATGATTGATAATGCAGTAAAAGGGTGAAATCGATTTACCATATATAAATTTAAAAAAAATTTAATCCTAAAAGCTTATTTACTTATTTTATATTTCTTTTAATATATTTTATATAAACTGTTAAATATTATAGATTTTAAAGTTTTCTTTAAAGTATAAATATAAGTAGAGCTACCTACATACTGATCACCTTTAATAAGATTAGTCCAAATATAAACACCTGCTACATTAGTTTTTGTACCACCTAAAAATTCATTTAATTTTTTTCTCAATTTAGTGTTAAATGTTTTACTATTAATAAGTTGTAAATCTGGTTTTAAATAACTGGATCATTTATTGAAAAATATTTTTATATTTCATTAAAAGATAAAATAATTGTTAGTTTTTATACTACTAATACATTTTGTAAAGAAAATGTATGATACTATTAATCCTTATATGAAATATTTATCTTTAATAGGTAGAATTGTTCAGATTTTAATTAATATTACTTTTGGAGGTCTTATTATTTATTACAATCCTATTTATGATCTTTATGATTCTTTTCAGAAATGAATACATTCATTTAATTTATTGGATATAACAATAGTAAGAAATTCTGTAAATAAAATTAGTTCATTTTTGAGTAATATTTCTAATTGGTTAGATTCATTAATAAATAAATCAAATCAAGATTTAGAACATTTAGATTCAGATTTAGTAGTAAATCAAGATAAAAAATCTGATTATGATTATAAATTTAGTAAAGAAGAATATATTAATTTAAGAAAAAGTTAAAATTTTAATGAAAATTTTTAGGTGAGTTGATATTTAAAAATAAAAAAGGGGATTGAAAATTAAATTTGATTTAAGATAACAATTGTTTAGTATATCAAAAAATAAAATTATAATAGACCATATAAATTATTTTGATTAGATTTATTGAAAAAGGATAGTATTAAATAAAGGAGAAATTTTTGGTTATTTTGAGTGTTAAAGAATGGGGGTTAAAGTAAGAAAATAACATCTTTAACCGTAAATGTTTAAATATAAATTACTTATTAAGCAAAATGGATGAAACATCCATTTAACTTAGACCAGAATATATAAAAAGTAAAGAAAAAATGATTAATAATAATAAGCAAATAAAGCATAAAACAAATTCAATAATAAAAAATATTAAAGTGAAGTTTTTATATCTGTTAATAAATTTACCTAATATAGGATATTTATCCTTATATTTAGACTGAATATTTTGAGCAAAATAATATGCTAAAGAATAGCCTAGTATATTTATTAAACAGATTAATGCTATTAAACTTAATAAAAAAATTCCATAGGAAATTTGAATAAAATTGTTATCAATATTATTAATATCAATATTAAGGTAGGATAATATTAATGGAAGGGAAAATGAATACTTAAAATCAACTTTATTTCTTATTAGATACATTTTTAGTAGTTTTTTCATCTTTATTACTAGTTTTTTTATCTTTATTTTTATCATTTTCATTACTATCTGAACTTGAACCAGAACTACCACCACTAGGTTTAAATCAACCATTATAAATTATAGTTCCACCTGCAGCTATTCCTACAACTTTTTGTACTTCTCCTAATATTCTGCTTGCTTTACCACCAGCACCAGATAATAAGATTAAAATACCTAAAGAAATAGTTGTACTGATAATGTTATAATCTAGCATAAATGAATAATCATTGATCAAATTAAAGAAAATTTGATTTAATTGTAATATTACCATTATTCATAAGATATTTTTCGCCAGAGTTCTTTAGTCTTAAAATTTAATAAAATAAATTTTAATAAATATCTTTCATAGGTTTGGAAAGGAGAACATTCTAGACATTTGAAAAAAAAGTATGATAGGATAACTATTTCATTACCCCTCTTTTAATTACAATTACTTTTTATTCTTTTATAATTTTGGGGGGGGGGATATGTGTGTGTGTGTAGTTTTGTTGGATTAACCAAGAGAGGAGTTGCTTGATAAAATACTATTTTGCAAAATTTTGTAATAAGACTGAAGTGGAAGAGAGAGATAGTTAAAACAAAATGGTCTACAATTTATTTTATTTTATTTTAATTATCACTATAAATCTGATGTAATTATGGGGGTTAAAGTAGGAAATAACATCTTTAACCGTAAATGTTTAAATATAAATTACTTATTAAGAAAAATGGATTAAATATCCATTAGAGGTATTAAGAATTAATTAACGAAAGGAAGTAGAAATGTTTTATTAATTATTAAAAATACAATATAAACCTAATTTTATCATACATGTACAGTAAATTAACATAAAGAAAGATATTCTTTTTAATCATTTAGAAGATTTACTTCAGATAATTAAATATCTATTTAAAACTTTTTTTAAAAATAATCCTAACTTATTATTAGGAATATATTTTTCATAATTTAATTTAGAAAAATATTCTGCAAAGGAAATATTTAATATAATTATTAAAAAAAATAATGTAAGATTATTTAAACCTACTAATTCAGGTAGTAAATTAAAAGGATATTCAGTGAATTTACTTTGTAAATCAGGATCAGAGAAAACTAAATTTATAAAATTATTTCCTTTTTGATTAGAATGATTATTTAACATTTTACCTGTTAGAACTGTTCCTAGTTGAATACCTGAATAAGCTCCAACACCTACCGCAGCTTTTCCTAATGGTGTACCAGGATATGTTTGTGCAGCTTTATAAGCTACCATAGCTCCTCCTCCAGATGATGCGGCTGCAACCATATTATTAGCTGCTTCTAAAGGAATATTAATATTTAATTTAGGTATTGGTAATTGAACAGTTGTATTACTACCACTAGCATCTATTTTTATATTAGAATTATTTCCTGAAGGTACTTCTTCTGATGAATTTCCCATAAAATTTAAAAAATTATCTAAATTAAAGAAATTTAAGGGAATATATAGATTAAAATAAGATAAAAGTGTGAAAAATAAAAAATTTATTAAGAATAAAATAGGAATTTTAAAAAAATAATGTAAATTTCTAAATTTAATATAATAAATTTTGAACGAAGAAGAGGGAAGTTTATTCATTATCCAGTGATCTAAAAAAAGTGTAAAAATAAATGATATTATAAATATAACTTTATAATACGTAAAATTAAAATTAATGAAAATGTTAGAATTATGATTTAAATTACAAATTAAGTTATTAATCGATAAATTGTAAAATATTTTAGGAGAAATATTATGTAATGAATCTAAACTTAAAATTACAAAAAATGTTAGAGTTAGAAATAAACTTCAAATAATAATTGAAAAAGTTATTTTGTCTAATAATCTTACTTTAAAACTTTTTAATAAAATAATTAATGGAGATATAATAATTTTTTGAAACATTTTGAATAAAATAATATTAATATTATCTATACTTATAATTTTTGTTTAATTATTCTTTTATTTATTCTTTTAATTATTTGGGGGTACGTAAAATTATTTTACTATTAAACTATAGTTTTTATTCTCTAAATTTAATAAAATCTAAATCTATTTTATTTTCCATTAATAATTTTTTAACTTCAGGATTATTTTTATCTAAAGTAAATGGAATTTTAGGTGTTGATGGTTCAGAATTAGAACTCATTTCTTCTAAATTAGTTGTAGCTTTCGAAATACTTTCTGTTAAAGTTGATATTGTTTTCTCTTGTGCTGCTAATTCTCTTGCTTGTGTTTTTATTACTTTATTTAGTTTTTCAACTAGTTTAGTAGAATTAACACTTTCAGTTTCTGTAATAGATTGTGGTGTTACAGATTCACTTGAATTAATTAAAGTACCCATACAAGATATAGGTGAATCTTGTAGTATTAAAGAAGGAAGAATTTTTAGATAAAATAGATAAATGAAGGAATTTTAGGGAGGGTTGGCCTAGGTGATTTGATCTTGAATTATTCAAGAAGGTGAACTAAATAAATTATAAATATTTTAAAAAGGGAGTTTAGTATTTAAAAATAGTTAATAAAAAAAAAAAGTGAGGACTGTAAAAATGGAGAAAATATAATAGATTAAAATAAGGTAAAATTTTAAAGTTTAAGATATTTAAGGGTTAATATATTATATTTTTTTATAAATTGGTGTATAATATAATTAGAAATAATAGAGAAATAATATGAAGAATTACGTTTCTTACTCGCAAATCCATAAAAGCACGAACTGCTTCAGGACTAAATTTACTATCTTTTTCTATATTAGCTAATCAATCTGATAAAAATGGTGGTAAGTAGTAAGGAATTTTTATCTTATTTTTTATAAATAATATGAAAATATATAACTCAATAAATAAATATATTAAGTATAAAGATCCTACTATTATATATAGAAAAAGTACTTTTATAAAGGTTATATTTTTTAATATATTAAATATATTGTTAACTCCTACAGTAATAATGAATAATAAAAATATTAAAATATATTTAAGGTAATTAGGTTTATTATTCTTATTATTTGGTGGTGTATTACTACTCATATATCTATGATTATTCTTTCTTTTTTTAATTACAAAGAATAAACTTAAAATACTATTTGAAACATCTTTATTATAATTAATTTTTACAGAATCTAATATAGATTTATTACATCCATAAAAAATTCCATAAGAAATAATAGGTGCATAAAATAACATAAAAATTCTTATATTTCAAGCTCGCGTTGTTAGTCATTTTTCTCGAGCTTGAGGATCACCAATAAAATTTAATGTAGACATAGGATATGCTTGTTTTGCATAAGTATTTACAACTAATTTATATATTAATACTCCTGATATTAAACTTATAGGATGAATAACAATACCCATATTATTTAAATATTCTGATAAATTTAGTTGATTCAGAAAAGTAATTAGTTGATTACCAGTAAATTCACCAAATATTCCTAAAGGTTTATTTTCATTCATGTTAGAATAAACTTCACGTATTTGAGTAATTAGACTATCAGGAATTTTTTTTTCTAAGATGATATCTCTATAAAATACATTTTTATGAAGTTCTTCATTCATATGACTCGATATTATGCTTCTTAAATAATCACTACTTAAGTTTTGAACATAATTTTTAATTCCCTTTAACACTTTTACAGGAATAATATCTATACTGGGGTCATAATTTGGAAAATTTTCATCGAAAGAACTAGGATTTGAATCTACAGTTTTACAAAATTTTTCTAAATTAGATTCTACTTCACCGGGTATGTTTCTATTAAAAATAATTAATTGTTGATTATTATTGTTTATTGCTTCATCATTACTAATTTGATTTAATATTCTTTCTAAAAAAATTGGTAATGGACTAATTAATATTTTATTATTTTTAAAGTTTTTTATGAATTTATTAGTGAAGAAATTAATTATTATTTGACTATTTATTAATCTATTAATATTTCTATAAAGAAATAAACAAAAAATCAATATAGTTAAGGTTAATAGTATTATGATTAGAATATTAAACTGATTAGTCAATAATTCACTATAATAATTAAGTTTTACTGTTTGAAATGAAGATGATATAGAATCAAAAGTATTTGTTAGTATTTCTAATTGGTTTTTTTTATTGAATAATCCACTATATATCCCTATTCCTGAAATACTATCTAAATTATAAATACCATTATAACTTAATAGCCCAGCAAATAGTAAAATTATAGCTGATATTCTATGATAAAAATCTTTGGATAATTTATCATTTATTAAAGCTTTAAGCACAATTAAAATTATGAATGAAATTAAAAGCATTTAAACATACTAAGAGTCGAACTTAGTTTACATAATTTTTAAGAGATACCTCTACCGAGAGTTATGTTTTTTTAAATCTTTTTTTTTTTATTTATTTTTCTCTTTCATCTTTTAATTATTTGGGGGTTTGAGTGTTTTTTAATTTTATGCATATTTTTAAAAAACATAATAGTAAAAATAACAAATATAATTTTATTCTCTAAATTTAACAAAATCTAAATCTATTTTATTTTCCATCAATAATTTTTTAACTTCAGGATTATTTTTATCTAAAGTAAATGGAATTTTAGGTATTATCTAAATAATATAGTATTAAAGAGGTAAGGTTTTTATTAATTTAATTAAAAAAAGTTAATTTTGGATTAAAAATTTTTAGGTGAGTTGATATTTCATTCTTTTAAAAGAGTTATAAAATGAAATATTTATTTAAGATAACAGTTGTTTAGTATATCAAAAAAAGATGATTATAATAGGTTAATAATTTATTTTTATTAGATTTATTAAAAAAAAGTGTAGTATTAAATAAAGAGAAAATTTGTTGTTTAAATATTAAGGAATGGGGGTTAAATTAGTCTTTTAATTATTCAACCATAAATGTTTAAATATAAATTAAGCAAAATGGATTAAATATCCATTTAACTAAAACGAAAATATAAGTTTCAACCTACTTAAGTAGAAGAACTAATATTAGAATAAATATATAATAATGAATAAATGTTTAAGAACAGTAAACATGAAAAACAAATTACAATATCTATAATTAAATAAATTAATGTAATATTTTTATATCTGTTAATAAATTTACTTAATCTAGGATATTTTTCTTCATATTTTGTATAATTATTTTGAATTAAGTAATAAACAATAAAATATCCTAAAAGATTGATAAAACAAATTAATGCAATTAAAGTTAATATGAATACAGAAAATGATAATTGTACTAAAGTTGATTCACTTTCGCTTACACTAATATCCAAAGTATTCAAGATAAATGGTAATAAAAATGAATAACTTTTATTCATAAAACTATTTTTGATTAGTTGTGTTATTTGTAGTTTTACTATCATTTGCATTTTTCTTATTATCTTTATTATTATCTTTATTATTATCTTTATTCTTATTATTATCTTTATTATTATCATTATTAGATGATGAACCACCTCCACTTGTTCAATTTTTATGAATTACAGTTCCAGCAGCAACACCAGTAATAATTTTATGTCCCATATCTGCATATTTACCTCATTTACTTGATAATAAAATCATTAGTGCTAAAGAAGTTATAGAAATAATAAAATTATAATCTAATAAATAATCTTGTAAGTTTATTAAAAATATATAATTATGTAATAAAATCATTATTAATAGTAACATTTTGCCAGAGTTCTTTAATCTTAAAATTTAATAAATTTTAATAAATAACTTTCATAGGTTTGGAAAGGAGAACATTCCGGACATTTGAAAAAAAAAGTATTATAGGATAACCATTTAATTTTAATAAAAAGTGATAATTACCCTTCTTTTAATGTAAATATTCGAATTACAATTATTTTTTATTCTTTTAATTATTTGGGGGTACGTAAAATTATTTTACTATTAAAATATAGTTTATTCTCTAAATTTAATAAAATCTAAATCTATTTTATTTTCCATTAATAATTTTTTAACTTCAGGATTATTTTTATCTAAAGTAAATGGAATTTTAGGTATTATCTAAATAATATAGTATTAAAGAGGTAAGGTTTTTATTAATTTAATTAAAAAAAGTTAATTTTGGATTAAAAATTTTTAGGTGAGTTGATATTTCATTCTTTTAAAAGAGTTATAAAATGAAATATTTATTTAAGATAACAGTTGTTTAGTATATCAAAAAAAGATGATTATAATAGGTTAATAATTTATTTTTATTAGATTTATTAAAAAAAAGTGTAGTATTAAATAAAGAGAAAATTTGTTGTTTAAATATTAAGGAATGGGGGTTAAATTAGTCTTTTAATTATTCAACCATAAATGTTTAAATATAAATTAAGCAAAATGGATTAAATATCCATTTAACTAAAACGAAAATATAAGTTTCAACCTACTTAAGTAGAAGAACTAATATTAGAATAAATATATAATAATGAATAAATGTTTAAGAACAGTAAACATGAAAAACAAATTACAATATCTATAATTAAATAAATTAATGTAATATTTTTATATCTGTTAATAAATTTACTTAATCTAGGATATTTTTCTTCATATTTTGTATAATTATTTTGAATTAAGTAATAAACAATAAAATATCCTAAAAGATTGATAAAACAAATTAATGCAATTAAAGTTAATATGAATACAGAAAATGATAATTGTACTAAAGTTGATTCACTTTCGCTTACACTAATATCCAAAGTATTCAAGATAAATGGTAATAAAAATGAATAACTTTTATTCATAAAACTATTTTTGATTAGTTGTGTTATTTGTAGTTTTACTATCATTTGCATTTTTCTTATTATCTTTATTATTATCTTTATTATTATCTTTATTCTTATTATTATCTTTATTATTATCATTATTAGATGATGAACCACCTCCACTTGTTCAATTTTTATGAATTACAGTTCCAGCAGCAACACCAGTAATAATTTTATGTCCCATATCTGCATATTTACCTCATTTACTTGATAATAAAATCATTAGTGCTAAAGAAGTTATAGAAATAATAAAATTATAATCTAATAAATAATCTTGTAAGTTTATTAAAAATATATAATTATGTAATAAAATCATTATTAATAGTAACATTTTGCCAGAGTTCTTTAATCTTAAAATTTAATTTATTAAATTTTAATAAATATCTTTCATAGGAAAGGAGAACATTCCGGACATTTGAAAAAAAAGTATAATTTAAGCTATAGTGCTATATCTATCTTTCAGGAACAGGAAGAGATGAATGGAAAGATTGATAACCTTAAAAAAAAAAAGCAGTGACAGCTCTATAATAAACGTTGATATTAGGCTTCTTCTGCTCCTTCGATATTCTTTATTAAGATAAATTAATTTATAATTAGTATAAAAATGAATTAATAGTATTCTTATATACATTTAATTTTTAAGATTTGTATTTAATAATAATTTATAATACCTCTCTGCTTCTTCTGCTTCGCTCCCTGCTACGCTAGCTCCGCAACCAAAGGGAAGGAGCAAGAAGTTGCTTCTTAGAAGCGAAGAATCGAAGGATACTGCCTCTCCCTCCTTGAGGAAGAAGGATGCTGAGACTATTTTAATACTTTATTTTATAGATATTATTATAGCCGAAAGAAGGAATTGAACCTACTTTTTACCGTCATGAATGGTATGTTTTAACCATTTAAACTATTTCAGCGCAGTCCTTGCATTAAAGCAATAAATCAGAAATTAGAAATCAGAATTCAGAAATCAGAAATCAGAAAGCAACAGTATATAAAATATAAAATATTTATATACTGTTGCTTTCTGATTTCTGATTTCTGAATTCTGATTTCTAATTTCTGATTTATTGCTTTAATGCAAGGACTGCGCTGAAATAGTTTAAATGGTTAAAACATACCATTCATGACGGTAAAAAGTAGGTTCAATTCCTTCTTTCGGCTATAATAATATCTATAAAATAAAGTATTAAAATAGTCTCAGCATCCTTCTTCCTCAAGGAGGGAGAGGCAGTATCCTTCGATTCTTCGCTTCTAAGAAGCAACTTCTTGCTCCTTCCCTTTGGTTGCGGAGCTAGCGTAGCAGGGAGCGAAGCAGAAGAAGCAGAGAGGTATTATAAATTATTATTAAATACAAATCTTAAAAATTAAATGTATATAAGAATACTATTAATTCATTTTTATACTAATTATAAATTAATTTATCTTAATAAAGAATATCGAAGGAGCAGAAGAAGCCTAATATCAACGTTTATTATAGAGCTGTCACTGCTTTTTTTTTTTAAGGTTATCAATCTTTCCATTCATCTCTTCCTGTTCCTGAAAGATAGATATAGCACTATAGCTTAAATTATACTTTTTTTTCAAATGTCCGGAATGTTCTCCTTTCCTATGAAAGATATTTATTAAAATTTAATAAATTAAATTTTAAGATTAAAGAACTCTGGCAAAAAATATTTATGAATAATGTTAGTTGCTGCAAAATACATAGGAGCTGGTTTAGCTTGTTCAGGTTTAATAGGAGCTGGAGTAGGGATCGGTGTAATCTTTTCTTCATTAATTTCATCTACAGCTAGAAACCCTCAAATAAGAGGTCAATTATTCACTTATGCAATCTTAGGTTTCGCTCTAGCGGAAGCTACAGGACTATTTGCATTGATGGTTGCTTTCTTATTATTATACTCATAATTTATATTTAAACATTTATGGTTAATAATAAAATTAATTTAACCCCCATATTTGTTTGTAAATAAAATATTTTAAAAAATAATCTTCGCTCCTTCTTGCTTGGGGCTGCGCAGGGCAAGTCAAATTATACTCAAAACTATGGCTTGGGAATTAGGTTCAATTCCTAGGTGTGTTTAAATGCTTTTTTTGTAAATCATAATTTTAATATAATAGTCATATTTTACAAAAACCAAAAATTATAATACTAAAGGAACGATAAGTTTTTTAAATAAAATACTTCATTATTGCTTTTGCTCCTCAGCTCCTTCCTGCTTCGCTCCCTCTTCTTCTTAGGAGCGCTTTCTTTTCTTTACGGAGTAAGAAGAAGCAGCTTCTTCCCTTCTTCTTAGCAGCAGGAAGAAAAATTAAAAAAATAAAATATAAGTAAATAAAGAATTATTATTTAATAATCATAGTTAAAATAGCATATGTTATTCCATTTTAACTATGATTATTAAATAATAATTCTTTATTTACTTATATTTTATTTTTTTAATTTTTCTTCCTGCTGCTAAGAAGAAGGGAAGAAGCTGCTTCTTCTTACTCCGTAAAGAAAAGAAAGCGCTCCTAAGAAGAAGAGGGAGCGAAGCAGGAAGGAGCTGAGGAGCAAAAGCAATAATGAAGTATTTTATTTAAAAAACTTATCGTTCCTTTAGTATTATAATTTTTGGTTTTTGTAAAATATGACTATTATATTAAAATTATGATTTACAAAAAAAGCATTTAAACACACCTAGGAATTGAACCTAATTCCCAAGCCATAGTTTTGAGTATAATTTGACTTGCCCTGCGCAGCCCCAAGCAAGAAGGAGCGAAGATTATTTTTTAAAATATTTTATTTACAAACAAATATGGGGGTTAAATTAATTTTATTATTAACCATAAATGTTTAAATATAAATTATGAGTATAATAATAAGAAAGCAACCATCAATGCAAATAGTCCTGTAGCTTCCGCTAGAGCGAAACCTAAGATTGCATAAGTGAATAATTGACCTCTTATTTGAGGGTTTCTAGCTGTAGATGAAATTAATGAAGAAAAGATTACACCGATCCCTACTCCAGCTCCTATTAAACCTGAACAAGCTAAACCAGCTCCTATGTATTTTGCAGCAACTAACATTATTCATAAATATTTTTTGCCAGAGTTCTTTAATCTTAAAATTTAATTTATTAAATTTTAATAAATATCTTTCATAGGAAAGGAGAACATTCCGGACATTTGAAAAAAAAGTATAATTTAAGCTATAGTGCTATATCTATCTTTCAGGAACAGGAAGAGATGAATGGAAAGATTGATAACCTTAAAAAAAAAAAGCAGTGACAGCTCTATAATAAACGTTGATATTAGGCTTCTTCTGCTCCTTCGATATTCTTTATTAAGATAAATTAATTTATAATTAGTATAAAAATGAATTAATAGTATTCTTATATACATTTAATTTTTAAGATTTGTATTTAATAATAATTTATAATACCTCTCTGCTTCTTCTGCTTCGCTCCCTGCTACGCTAGCTCCGCAACCAAAGGGAAGGAGCAAGAAGTTGCTTCTTAGAAGCGAAGAATCGAAGGATACTGCCTCTCCCTCCTTGAGGAAGAAGGATGCTGAGACTATTTTAATACTTTATTTTATAGATATTATTATAGCCGAAAGAAGGAATTGAACCTACTTTTTACCGTCATGAATGGTATGTTTTAACCATTTAAACTATTTCAGCGCAGTCCTTGCATTAAAGCAATAAATCAGAAATTAGAAATCAGAATTCAGAAATCAGAAATCAGAAAGCAACAGTATATAAATATTTTATATTTTATATAAGTTTTTTTTTTAAAAAAAAAGTATTAAGGCTGCATCCTTATTATTGCTTCTAGAAGCAAGAAGCAGAAGAAGGGTCCCTTGCTGCTTCGAAGAAAGCCTTCCCCTCCATCCTTGCGGTTGCGGAGCTAGGAAGGAGCAAGGAACCCTCGCTTTTCCTAAGAAGAAAAAGAAGGGCTGCTTCTTCTTCGCAAGAAGGGAGAGGAAGAGGGAGAGCAGCTGCTAAGCTGCTAACGGAGTTAAGTTTTTAAGCAGAGTTAGATTTTATTATCTATAGGACAAGTTTTGTAAAATAAACACTGTTAATAATTTGATTATAATTATATAACAGTTTACTGATATTCTAAACATAAACAGGTCAGGATATAGGATTTTTTTTTAATAACTTTATTTTTTATTTTTAACATACTAAAGTGTTAGATACATAATATAATTTTTCATAAAGTTAAAAATTTCTTATTTAATTATCCATAAAATTGATTTTATTAATATATCCATATAATTTGACCTTGAACCTTACCTTAATTTTTATAAATTTTCAGTATTAGATATCTTAACTCTCTTTTAAAACTTTATATTAGAGTTAAAAATTAAAATTAGTAAAAAAAATTAAATTAAAAATTCAATAATTTAGTTAATAATTTTTATTAAATGTATATATTTTATTACGAATAAAGAGACTTGAACCCTTACAATTAAATATTATGAGTGCCTAAAACCCACCCGTCTACCAATTCCGGCATATTCGTTTAATTAAAATTAAATTTTCTACCTCCTTTTTAGCCACATCCACTAGTACTAATAGTTTAACCTTTTTTAAAGATGTAATATAAATAGGTTAAATTCTTTAGTTGCGGAGCATGAGCTTAAAAAAAGCAGCAACAAAGTCTAGCGAATCCTTCACAAGCTTAAACTAGTGAAGGATGTATCCTTCTTCTTCTTCCCCTTCCCTAGCTTCGCAACCAGAGGGAAGGGGAAGGAAAGGGAAGGGATGGAGGAAAAGAAGGGGAGGAAGAAGAAGTTGAATATGTTTTAATAAAAGCCTCAACTAATGAGGTATGTAGACTGTAAACACCAATTAACGGTTCTGCGTTTGGCGTAGCATTGACACTTATCGATACCAAGCAGAGCTAAGGATCTAATAAAGGTATAGGCCTGTCTCT